>JAGDQO010000120.1:600000-944746 GCA_018342035.1 Solanum appendiculatum
TATGAATGTCTTTTGACTAATATGAATATCATTTTGAGTAATATGAATATATTTTTCATGTACTCTAGGCAATCATCATATTGCTACAGGAGTATGAGATCCAGGCACGCAACAAAAAGTCTGTTAAGTTAGAACAATTTTAAGATGAAGGTTGTGAATGGAAGCAATTGTGTGCAAGTATTGTTGGGTTTTAAAGGTGTGAATAAGAAATGAAGAGTTGTGACTCTCTTGAAGGATTGTGACATTTATGAAAGGTTGTCTTTTTTAGAGGGTTGTGACCATTTGAAAGGTTGTGGCTTTTCCAAAGGGTTGTGACCTTTCATGAAAGGTTTTCCCTTTTCCAAAGAGTTGTGACCTTTCCGATAAGGCACAATTAACACCTTTTCATACTACCCTTTTTTGGCTATAAATTGAGAGACTTTCTCTCATTTTTAAGAATGAAGTTTTTCCTTCTTTTGCATATATTTTCTTACAAAACAAAATAGAGTCTATGTGTGATTCGTTGCTGTCTTTTTGAGTTCGTCGAAATTATCGAAGTTTGAGGTACCGCTACTTCTTTAATGGTTAATCCGTTTTATCTTGGGAAGAATTAATCTACAACCTCGGGTACTTGAGGGGATTAAATTTCATAAGGACACACAGTGGGTTCTGTGGACTCGGATAGTTCTTTTCTTTTTCTTTTCATATTTAATTATTTTTGGTTTGCTAATCTAATGAATACATGGGATAATAAGCTTAAGAAATTTATTGTTATTGGTATTTTCTATGGGGAAGGAAAAAATTTAGCAAGAAAAGTGACTTGCATGGAATCATTGTTGACGGACAGAATATGATTCAATGAGAGTAAAAAATCAAGTGCTATCTTTATTTACCTTGATTATTTCTTGTTTTATCCTTTATAAGTTATGAGATTTATTTCATAAATGTTAGGATAGATGGTCATTATGTGATGATCTCAGAATATATCTATATTATTATTTATATGTATTCTGTTTGGAGGAGGAAAAAAAAAAACTTTTGTAGTTTTCTACTCCATGTGAAATTTGATTGTGTTTGATTTTTGGAGATTAAATCTTCTGATTTTGTTTTTTTTTCTCTTTTGGTTTGAAGAATATAAGAACTTCATCGAATAAATCAGACTGTGCATTTAGTTTGAAGAATATTCACCAATTTATTGAAACACTCTATTTGAATGAATATTCTGACTTGAAGAGTTTAAAAACTTCGTTAGGAATATTAGGACTAAACGATTAGAAGAGTATAAAAACTTCATCGTTAAACTAAAAACAAGTTCTATAAATATTGAATTTCTAAATTCAAAGTGGTCTGTCTGATTGTGATAGAAAGGGAAAAAAACACTAGATTTTTGTGCCTGCAATGGGTGTTTCTATGGATTAAATATCCAAAAGAAGGCTTCATGTTGCCAATGTGTATTTTAATGGTATACAAGTTGAAAGCATGGGAAAAAATTTGTGAAAAATAATTTCAAATACTTGAAAAATATTTTTGAGATCACATTTAAAATGTGGGGGGTTCTTTACTTGTGATAAAGACAAAATTAGATTTACTGTCTAATTTAAATTTGAAAGTACAAGATATGAAATTTAATGACATTCTTGTGTTATGTTAGACTCACAAAATTCTTGGAGTATATTTGATATTGTGGTCGTTTAGTCTCTCTTTATTAGTATATGTTAGGACTAGTATAAAACGACCAAATTATATATATACTTGCTCAAAAGAATTGTGTTCTTTGATGGAAAAGTATGAAAATTGGTGAAAGGTGAACTGTCATGTTTGTGTTGTAAAAGAAGCATTTGAGTCGTATATTTTTTTTGAACCCAATGAGACTATGTTCATGGGTAACTATGCAATAACCAAATTGAAGGTTATGAAAATGTTCTTCTGGAAAGAACATCTGGCAAGGTGCTGCCTCTAAACAATGTTTGTATGTGACAAAGTTATAAATAGTAAAGAAAAAAATATTTGTGGGAAAAAGTTACCTCACGGAAGATCTTTTCAAACTCAATATTTCTGCTTGTTCTTACTTGCTTGAGTCAAACTGTTTATGGCATGAACGCTTGAGACATGTCAAGTACAAAACCTTGCGAAAACTGATCAACTCAGTAGTTTTGCCTAACTTTGAGTGCAACAAATAAAAATGTCAAGTTTGTGTTGAATCTAAGTATGCTAAGCATTCTTATAAATTTGTTGAAAGGAATTTTAATTCCTTAGTGTTGATTCACACTGACATTTGTGATATGAAGTCAACACCATCTCGTGGTGGGAAAAAGTATTTTATAACTTTTTTTGACAATTGCACTAGGTACTGTTATGTTTATTTGCTGAATGGTAAGGATGAAGCAATAGAAACATCTAGGCAATATTAAATTGAAGTTGAAAATTAGTTGGATAAAAAGATTGTCGTGATTAGAAGTGGTAGATGTGGAGAATATGAATCTTCTTTTAAAGAAATATATTTGAAAAATGGAATCATCCATCAAATTATTGCACATACTTACCTTAATCTAATGAAAGTGCTGATAGGAAAAAATCAAACTTTAAAGGAAATGTTGAATGTCCTACTTATAAGTTTAGGTTTATCACAAAATTTGTGGGGGGAAGCTATCATTATAGCAAAAGAGAACAACAAAAAATTTGTCTGTTCAGAAAGAAAGAAACAAAAAGTTTCGTTTGTTCTGAAAGAGAGCAACAAAAAAAAACTTTTGTTTGTTAAGAAAGGGAGCAATAAAAAGTTTTATTTGTTCAGGTTTTGTTGTATTCTGATAAATAATTGCTTGTCTCCCCTTAAAGTATATACAAGCAATAAATCTTGAAATATAGTGATCATATAATTTCCAATATAGTCTATTCCATATGAGAAATGGAAATGAGGGAAATCCAACTTGAAATATTTCATAGTGTGGGGGTGTCCAGGAAAAATTCAAGTTCCTATTTTCAAAAGGGTCAAAATAGGACCTAAGACTGTGGATTGTATGTTCATTGGATATGCTACAAATATTAAAGCATGTCGATTTATGGTTCATAAGTCTGAACTGTCGGATAGTCAAGTGAAGGGTCTAAACGACCTTGAAAAGAACCAAATGAGAATGTACTTAATAGAGAGATTTTGAGGCGTAGTAAATGTCAAAGGACATATACTTCCTTTGGGTTTGATTTTGTAACATTTCTTCTTGAAAATGAGTCCCAATCTTGAGCAATCATACTTGAGAGTTGGTTGATCTTCCTCCAGGAAATAGACCTTTGGGTTCAAAGTGGATCTACAAAAGGAAAAGAAAGTTGATGGAACTATTGACAAATACAAAGCAAGACTTGTTTTCATAGGCATTAGACAATAAGAAGGCATTGATTGTTTTGACACATAATAACCACTAACAAGGATTACATCAATTCAGATGTTAATAGCACTAGTTGTGATATATGGCCTTCAAATTCGTCAAATGAATGTTAAAACAACTTTCTGAAATGGAGAATTGGAGGAAGAAATTTACATGGAACAATCCGAGGGCTTTGTGGTTCCTGGTAAAGAAAAGAAAGTGTAAACTTGTTAAGTCACTTTATGGATTAAAACAAGCACCCAAACAATGACATGAGAAATTTGACCAAACCATGTTGGCAAATGGATTCAAGATTAATGAATGTGATAAATGGTTTTACATTAAAGACACTCCAAATCACAAGGTCTTTGTTCGTTTTTATGTTGATGACATGTTGATCATGAAAAGAGACATTTCTGACATAAATGCTACTAAGCATATGCTAGAAAGTAACTCCGATATGAAAGACATTGAAGTTGCTGATGTGATTGGAAAGGTACTTGACAATTTCAAGTATTTGAATTTCAATATTGTTAAGACTCCAATAAATGTAAGCTTTGTACTTCAAAAAGAATGAAGGAGAAAGTGACTCACAATTGAATTATGCTAGAGTATTGAGAAAAATGATATATATCATGAAGTTTACGCGATCAGATATAGCATGTGCTATTAGTAAACTGAGTCGGTTCACGAGTAATCTCAATCAAACTTATTGCATGAGAATGAAAAGAGTTTTAGAGTATTTAAAATATACTTAAAAACTATGCTTTGCATTATAACTAATATTCAACAGTATTGGAAGAATATAGTGTTGCAAATTGAATCACCAGGTCAAATGAAGTAAAATCCACGAGTGGATATGTACTTACTCTTGGCGGAGGAGTAGTCTCTTGGAAATCTTTCAAACAGAAATGTATCGCTCGCTCTACTATGAAATATGAGTTTATCACTCTAAATAAGGCTGGTGAAGAAGTTGAATGACTCTGAAATTTTTTGAAAGATTTTTTACCCAAAACTTTAGCTCCAGTATGCACTGTAAGAGTTAATTTGCAATAGGTAGGGCATGGAGCATGATGTATAACAAAAGTCTCGTCATATATAACGTAGACATAATATCGTTAGAGAACTACTCTCTAATGGAATTATCACAATTGACTATGTAAAGTCAAAGGATAATGTGTCGGATCCACTTAAAAAAGGCCTAACTAGAGAGGGAGTTGATAGATTATCAAAGGGAATGAGACTATGGCCGGGGACAAGTCATTTTGGCGGTAACTCTACTTAGAAGACTGGTGATCCCAAGATCTAGGTTCAAGAAGATCAAACAAAGTCATTGTTGACGGTTCAACATTGTCAAGATATTTTTTTTATGGTACATTCTCATGATAAAACAATGTTCAGTAACCAGGATAAAGGCATATGGACTTTTTAATTGTTTCTAAGTTTGATACAGGGTATATCAAATGGTGTATCTACGAGATAACACATTTAGAAATCTTCTATGTAAGTGTGAAGTGTAAGCTGCTTCAAGGAGAATCCGATAATGCCAGTTCTCTATGCACTTATAAACCAAGACGTGTTCATGGCTGAAACGAACAAAACAATGAGAACCAAAAACAGTTCAAGGGTTGATTGTATGACTTATGTTGTCTAGGTATACACCAAAGCTCGACGGTTCAAAAATATCAAATCTATCGATTGACCGAGTATATCCGATATATGTTCACAATGGAAAGTTCAAAGGGAAACCCACTTATCCAGATGCAATCAATCCTTACTTACGAATCACACAGTTTTTTCATGCATATGTTTTAACAATAGCCATTCCCTATTCATGTGGGGGATTGTTGGGTTTTAAAGGTGTGAATAGGAAATGAAGAGTTGTGACTATCTTGAATGGTTGTGACTTTACCGAAGGGTTGTGACCTTTACGAAAGGTTGTGATAGAGGGTCAACTCGAATTGATCTAACCCACTTAGGCAGTCTAGGACACTTAGACTCAGCCACTTAACTTTTTGCCTCACGTTTTAGTTTATACTTAGACAAGCATACGAAAGTAGAACACACAGCACGTTACAGGAACAAGTCCCAACTTTGTATTTAACTTGTGGCACAAAGAAGCACACAATATGTTTAGCCTACAAAAATTCGACCAAAGGACTTAGTGCCTAAGACTGGTCTGCCTGGGCATTTAGATAGGCCCCAGCGCCCAGTCACATGTCAGGCACATGCCCACGAATTCAGTTGACAAGTCCAACTTATAAGCCAAATTCAAATTTCAAATAACAAGCCTTATCTACAATGCTGACAAAGCTCCAAAGACTAGAAACTACCAATTTCGCCCAACTGCCCACGCATGTGCAAGGCATACGTGGGCAGCCTTCAGCTTTGGCGCCAAAATCCCCCTTCAACCGCCCAAACTCATGCCTGCCCACGTGCCAGGCATGAGCTTTGGTCTTGCCTCGCCCAGCTTGCCATTGGGGTCAATTTCTTCAGCCTTTGCCCTTGTCCAACACTTAGCCTTCAAACTTGTTTAGCCACGACTCCCTCATGATCATAGCTTTGCCTTAGCCTGCCCATCCCTTGTCATGCCTTAGCCACGTCTTGCCTCACATGTCTTAGCTTTCCCAGCCCTTGTCATGTCTTAGCCACGTCTTGCCTTGCATGCCTTAGCCACGCCACTGCCAAGGTCTTTCTTTTAAGTGAACTTCACCTTGACTGAAGTCATTAGGCCTTGACTAGGTTCATCATGTAAATCCTAGCCAAGCTGGACCCACTCGAACCATTAAGCTGAGGGTCTAACAAATTTCCCCCGCCAAATGAGTTCATCGTCCTCGATGAGACAGAATCTAGGTAAGCCTGAATTTCTTCTTCAAACTGCCATAAAGAAGTTCCTTTTTCCCACGTTGCATCACATGCTTGTTTCCCCTTCCATTGAATCAGAAACTCCGTTCTTCGATTCTTCTTGCTTTGTCCCAAGGTCCTATGATCCAGAATCTTCTCAATATGTTCCTCAGACTGCGTTCGTACATCAGGAGGAGCACGTATGGTTGTTGACCTTATTGGATCCTCAACATCCTCATAAAAAGGTTTCAAGAAACTCACATGAAAGGTAGGATGAATCTTCAATCTTTCTGGCAAGTTCAACCTGTAGGCGACTGCCCCAACTCTTTCAATGACTTCAAATGGTCTATCATATTTTGAAATCAGCCCACGATGAATCGTCTTATTGCTGATTTTCTTCCAGATTTGGGGGTTAAGTTTCAACAACACCTTGTCCCCAACCTAAAATTTTAAAGCACGCCGATGTTGGTTAGCATACTTTTTCATTCTCTTTACTGCCTTTCTCAAACTATCTTGCGCTTTATCCAACATTTCCTGCTTGTCTCGCGCATACCTGTAAGCAGTAGGACATTTACCTTGGGATTTAGATCTAGTGACTTCCAGTTGAGTGTTTGGTTGCACACCCAACACCAATTCAAATGGACTCATCTATGTTGCCGACGATCTATGCAAGTTATAACATAACTGTACACTGTCAAGCAACTCCACCCAGTTCCTTTTACTTGCTGTCACATACTGTTTGAGATATTTTTCAAGCTGATGATTGATTTGTTCTGTCTGTCCATCAGTTTGTGGATGATTTACCGTTGAGAACTTTAAATCAGTACCCATCATATTAAAGAGAGCAGTCCAAAATCAGCCAGTGAACCTAGCATCACGATCAATCACAATATCTAATGGTACACCAAAATTCTTCACAACATGCTTATAAAATAACTCAACAGCTATTTCAGAAGAACATAACGTAGGGGCAGCAATAAAGATACCGTATTTTGAGAATCTATCAACCACCACCATGATCGATGCCTTTCCCTCCACTTTTGGAAATCCACTAATGAAATCCATTGAAACAGAAGCCTACGGGCATTTTGCTATCGGTAAAGGCTGCAGCAACCCCGCCTCTTTCTTCCGTTCTGTCTTGTCTAGTTGACATACTAGACATGACTTTACATAGGCCTCGATGTCATCCTCTATTTTCGGCCAAAAATAGCTTCGGGACAGTAATGCCATCATCCTTTCAACACCTGGATGTCCGGCATAAACAATATCATGTGTTTCTTTCAGAAGTTTTCTTCGTAGCCCATCATTTTGAGGAACTACAATTCTCCGCCCTCTAAAATAAAGCAGACCGTCCTCGATCCAATACCTTCTGAATGTACCGTCTTTCACTTGATCCATTAACTTAACATATGATGAATCAAAAGCAGCGCTAAACTTAATCTTATCAAGAAAATCAGATTCAAGTCTAGTGATGGCATAAACCGTAGCAAATACCTCTTTGCGACTCAACACATCAGCCACTTGGTTTTGTTTGCCTGGCTTATGTATCCACACGAAGTTATATTCAGCCAATACTTCCTTCCATCTAGTCTGCTTCGAACTCAGTTTCTGTTGAGTTTTGAAGTATGTATTAGCCACATTGTCTGCCTTGACAACAAACTTCGTCCCAAGTAGATACACCCTCCATGTTTGAAGACAATGGAGTACAACTACCATATCTTTTTCATATGCAAAATACCTTTGTTCCACAGGATTCAACTTCCTACTTTCAAATGCAATAGGATGGTCGTTCTGCACTAACATACCACCAACAGCATAATCTGAAGCATCAGTGTGCACCTCAAAAGGAAGATCAAAGTCAGGCAGCCGCAATATTGGTTCAGAAGCAATGACCTTCTTTAATGAATTGAAAGCCTTTTCTCTTGCCTCTGACCAACACCATTTCACGTTCTTTTTCAGCAAATCCTTCAATGGGGCAGCCTTCGTCGAATACCCTGTTATGAACTTTCGGTAATAATTTGCAAGTCTTAAGAATGATCTTAATTCTTTTACCCCGCTAGGTGCCTGCCATTCAATAATTGCCTGCACTTTCTTAGGGTCCATGCGCACCTGGTTTTCGCTTACCAAATGGCCTAGGAATTTTATTTCTCGACTAGCAAATTCACATTTCTCCATCTTGACATAGAGTTGATATTCTCGATGTCGTTGCAGCACCTTTCTCAAATGCAGCAAGTGATATTTTAGAGTCCTACTATATATGACTATATCATCTAAGTAGACTACCACAAACTCATTAAGGTACTCGTAAAGAACATTGTTCATTAAATTACAGAAAGTAGCCGGGGTGTTTGTCAGCCCAAACGACATTACAAGGAACTCATAACTACCATACCTAGTTACACAAGTGGTCTTTGGGGCATCCCCCTCAGCTATGCGTACTTGCCAATAGCCCGACCTCAAGTCTAACTTAGAAAAAAAACTAGCCTTAGACAACCTATCCAGCAAGTCTTAGATCAGCGGCACTGGATACTTGTTCTTGACAGTAACTTTGTTCAATGCTCTATAATCCACACACATTCAGAGGCTTCCATCTTGTTTCTTTTGAAACAGAACGGGTGCACCATATGGAGCCTTCGAAGGTTGGATCATCCCAGCAATCAGCAGTTCAGACAACTGCTTCCGAAGTTCCACCAGTTCTAGTGGTGACATGCGATAGGGAAGGCGTGCCGGAGGCACTGATCCAGGAATCAGTTCAATCCTGTGATCAATTTTCCTTCTTGGAGGAAACTTTCTTGGTAATTCAGGCGGCATGATGTCCTTGTATTCCATCAGTAATTTAGCAACATCATTCGAAACTTCCACCTGCACATCCGGCTTAATTTCAACCAAGGCAGCAAGGTAAGTACATTCACCCCTCTTCAGACCCTTTTGAAAAGCAGTAGCCGACAATAGTGCAACAAGCCCAGCATTTGTCTTACTTCCCTCAGTAAATGGTCGGATTTCCTTCACAAATTCGGGGTCTTCTTCCCCTATAAACATTAAACCATCCAGATGCAGAATTAGAGCAACCTTAAATTTCTTCATAAAGTCGATCCTTAACAATAGACTGAAGTCATCAAGTGGGACTACAGTCAAATTGTGCACCCCAGACCAGTGCCCAATCGTCGAAGGCATATCTAATGCCATGCCATAGCCTGGTTGCACTTCAGAATTAACAGCCTTCATTCTTGTTGCATAATTAGTTACCTTCAGTCCATATTCTTTGACAATTTTTGAGGCTACGAAAGTGTGAGTAGCACCCGTATCAACCATAGTGACTACACTTTTCCCCCAATCTTTGTGTCAATATACATTAGACTGCCATAGGCATCAGAAAGATCATCTACCGAACTAGCAGTATTTATGTTAGCATCGTTTCCAGCGACATCCTTATCTATATCCATCACACTAACACTAGAAATTGTGTTCAACAGACATAATTGATTAACATAGGTGGCAATTTCCTGTCCCTTCCCTTTATTTTGTTTATCTTCCTCGGCCAGAAAGGCATTCACCTTTGCGTGATGTGGACAGTTTCTCGCTTGATGGCTAGGTTTCTGGCAAGTCCAGCACACTTTCTCACCAGTCTGCTTGCCATGGTTAGATGGTGCGGCATCCACCTTCCCTTTGCCCTTATCATTTTCATCCTTTCGGCGACTATCTTTCTTCCAGTCCTTACCCTTCTCCCTTCGTTTCATTTTCGACGAAGGAGTCGGATCAGTAGTGGCACTGTTTGATCGAAAGTCAATTAAGGTGTCGACGACAGCCATTGCACTAGGCAGATCTTGAACTTTCTGCATGTGCAATTAATTTTGTCCCCACCCCTGCATTTCAGAAATAAAATTATGCCACTTATCTTCGTCTGACATATTCTGAATATCCAACAGCAACGATGTGAACTCTTTCATATATTCTCGAATGTATCCCACTTGTTTCAAAACCTTCAACCTGTCCCTAGCAACCCAAGACGAGTTGCTTGGCAGGAATTTTTCTCGAAGTGCATCCCTCAAATTTTCCCATGTATCAACTTTGGGTCGGTTAGCACTTTCATCATCAGCATTCTTTGTCCGCCACCAAAAGATCGCATCCCCACGAAAGTAACGGACATCCATGGTCAACTTCTCTGCCTCACGGACATGGGCAGTAGAAAAATAATGCTCTAAGTCCCACAGAACGTTTTCCAACTCCTTGGCTCCACGAACGCCATCAATACCTTTGGTTCAGGAAATTTAATTTTAGAGGCCTCCCCAAGACCGGAATTAGAACCAGCGACAGCCAAGCGCAACACAACCAACTCGGTTTTAAGGTCTTCATTTTCCTTAATCAACCTATCGATTTGCAGTGTTGCTGCTTCACGAAAATTCACGTTTTTTGCCTGTTGTTCCTCATTCCAGCCTGCGTGCATGTTCTCTCAGTTCTACGTTTGTCACCATTTTTGTAGCCTTGCTCTAACCAGTTGATAGAGGGTCAACTCGAATTGATCTAACCCACTTAGGCAGTCTAGGATACTTAGACTCAACCACTTAACTTTTTGCCTTACATTTTAGTTTATACTTAGACAAGCATATGAAAGTAGAACACACAAGCATGTTACAGGAACAAGTCCCAACTTTGTATTTAACTCGCGCCGCAAAGAAGCACACAATATGTTTAGCCTACAAAGATTCGACCAAAAGACTTAGTGCCTAAGACTGGTCTGCATGGGCATTTAGATAGGCCCCAGCGCCCAGTCACATGTCAGGCACATGCCCACGAATTCAGTTGACAAGCCCAACTGATAAGCCAAATTCAAATTTCAAATAACAAGCCTTATCTACAATGCTAACAAAGCTCCAACGGCTATAAACTGCCAATTTCGCCCAACTGCCCATGCTTGTGCGAGACACACGCGGGCAGCCTTCAGCTTTGGCGCCAAAATCCCCCTTCAGCCGCCCAAACTCGTGCCTGCCCACGTGCCAGGCATGTGCCTTGGTCCCGCCTCGCCCAGCTTGCCATTGGGGTCAATTTCTTCAGCCGTTGCCCTTGTCCAACACTTAGCCTTCAAACTTGTTTAGCCTCGACCCCCTCATGATCATAGCCTTGCCTTAGCCTGCCCATCCCTTGTCATACCTTAGCCACATCTTGCCTCACATGTCTTAGCTTTCCCAGCCCTTGTCATGTCTTAGCCATGCACATCTTGCCTTGCATGCCTTAGCCATGCCACTGCCAATGTCTTTCTTTTAAGTGAACTTTACCTTGACTGAAGTCATTGGGCCTTGACTAGGTTCATCATGTAAATCCCTAGCCAAGCCTGAGCCACTCGAACCATCAAGCTGAGGGTCTAACAGGTTGTGTCTTTTCTAAAGGGTTGTGACCATTTCAAAGATTGTGCCTTTTCCAAAGGGTTGTGACCTTTCATGAAAGGTTTTCCTTTTTCCAAAGGGTTGTGACCTTTCATGAAAGGTTTTCCCTTTTCCAAAGAGTTGTGACCTTTTCCGATAAGGCACAAATAACACCTTTTCATACTACCCTTTGTTGGATATAAATGGAGAAACTCTCTCATTTTTAAGAATGAAAATTTTCTTTCTTTTGCATATATTTTCTTACAAAACAAAATAGAGTCTATGAGTGATTCGTAGCTGTCTTTTTGAGTTCGTTGAAATTATCGAAGTTTGAGTTACCGCTACTTCTTTAATGGTTAATCTGTTTTATCTTGGGAGGAATTAATCTACAACCTCGGGTACTTGAGTGGATTAAATTTCTTAAGGACACGCAGTGGGCTCTGTGGACTCGAATAGTTCTTTTCTTTTTCTTTTCATATTTAATTGTTTCTGGTTTGCTAATCTAATGAATACAGGAGATAACAAGTATCATTCATAGTCTGGCTTCTATTCATTAGGTATGAAAAACGTATTTACTAAAGCAAGCAAGAAAAATGTATTTCCTAAAGCAAGCAACTAGAAGCAGTAAAATTCCAGAAAGCAAACTACAAAGGGAAGGAAATCAGCTCTTATACTGAGTAGTGACATGGACGTCAGAGCAACACCAATAAAACTAGTTCAATGCTACAAACTTGGTAGTGGAGATCCTGATTCTCCAACAATATGACCATTTTTCCTTAATCTCCGTAGTCTTACTATTAGTATCTCGTATCCATAAATGATTTTGGATGAGCACGAGCCAGATGGCAAGGGAAGGAGATTGAAGGCATCACAAGATTTAACAGGAATCCCAGGGCATAAAAGATTATCTGAGTTCCATAATGACATCAATGGTATGTGTGAGCGGAACAATCTGAATGGAATTGGAACACAAGCAGGTGATTTTGCTTGAGTGATGAGCTAACGGTACAGCCCATCTCTTACTACATTGCCATTTTGTTAAAAACTATAAAACATCTTGCTCTATT
This sequence comes from Solanum appendiculatum, assembly GCA_018342035.1. Lineage (NCBI taxonomy): Eukaryota > Viridiplantae > Streptophyta > Magnoliopsida > Solanales > Solanaceae > Solanum > Solanum appendiculatum. The sequence goes on from JAGDQO010000120.1 coordinate 612,610, forward strand.
TGGCTGAGCGGCTAATGCGTAGTTTACTCTTTTTTGCTAAGTTTGATAACATAGTAACGCTGTTGCTTTATTTCTTTGTTGCACTTTTGCACTTTTGTTCTATTAATTTATGTTTTCTAGATCTGTTCTCTTTCAATATGTTCGTAAGTTGTCATTCTGTTTATTCTAAATGAGAGATCTGCTTATATTTCCGGGTAAAAGATTGGGGAGCGAACGACCACCGGTATGGATGATCGTCGTGCTTTACCAGAAGATCTAGTTGTTGATATTTTACTAAGATTTCCTGTGAAATAACTCATGCGTTTCAAATGTGTGTGCAAGCGATGGCATGCTCTCATCAAAAGTGAGAGTTTCATGGAGAAGCATTTTTATCACAAGAACAATCGTACCCGTCTCCTCATTTGCAACTTGAAATTAGAAAAGGAAGAACACACCCTCGTAAAGTCTGTTGTAGTCTCCTTGCTCCCTGAAAATATAGTTCCGGGTGTGACCCCTGAACAAAAAATTCTCCTTTATCTTCTGAGGACCGATTATTTCAAGTGTGTTACTGGCCCAATTAATGGCTTATTCTTACCGCAGGAAATTTTTTGTGGGTACGGTGTCCGCTTGAGTTTGTGGAATCCTGCCACCAGAGAGTTCCGGCCTCTGCCTCCTTATCGTTTTGAGATTAAGCACTTCTTCTGTGACTATGATCATGAATTCGGATTGGGGTTTGACCTGTTGACTCAGGATTATAAGGTTGTTTGGATTCGAGTATTCTTTGATGATCGCGGACAGGGACAGGGCGATTACCTTCATATGTCCTGTCTGTGTCTATTCCTCATGGACAACTCATGGAAGAACCTACAATTCCCTTCCAGTTTTACCTCAGGTTTGTCCTATTTCGTCACATATCTCAACGGGGTTTATTATTGGAGTTGTAGGAGCCTCGATAATGTATACAAGATTCAGTCATTTGCCATGGGCAGTGAACAGTTTGGGGAGATGCAAGGCCCAAATATTCCAGGTAAACACTGGGGGAGGCTGATATCATGTGGCGACTCGCTTGCAATGTTAGTCAGTGATAAGTCTATGACATCCATTTATGAAATGAAACAAGAGGGAAGTTGGTCCAAAGTGTTTACTGTTCAATTAGGCATATAGATGCTGCTCATTGGCCTAACGATATTTGGGAGAATGATAAGATTGTTTTTGAACTCACAGAAACTTCACAGCTGGTGCTATATGACCCCTACAACAAGTCAAGTTACAGATCTTGGAATTCAGCTGAGGCTTATTGGCTGTTGTGTTTTTATTTACCCGGAGAGCCTAGCTCTAATTAAGAAAGGAAATGAGTCTCAGGACCAGGGTAATACTGACGAGCATATGAAGTAGTACAACTATTAGGTGGATGAACGATTTCAAGAATTGAAAATCAAATTTTCCCCTCTGATCTTTCATTTTCTGAGTAATAGTACAAATTTATTACCTTGATGAACTTATTCGAGAAAGTGATGGCACCTATATACCCCGTCCTTGGGTAAGTCAACCTAAAGGTATTTCTTTCATGAACTTGACATTAAAAGTCTCAAAGGAATCTGATACATCACTATAAACATTAAAAGTCTCAGAGATGTACAGGTGGATGGTAATTGGACCATTCCGTCTTTGTTGCTGTGTATCTTCCATGGTTACTTGAACTGAGTGAAGAAGCAGAAAACAATAAGAAACTCACATCAAGCTCATTTTCAGGGAATCGATATGTCAGTCTAAGAGCATAGGCAGTTTTGATTATCTTGTCCTGGTTGGCAAGGAATGGTTTTGCCCCGAAGGACAGTTTGATTGCCTGAGTTGCAAAGCCCATTATGGAGGAAGACATCATAGGATGCTCTTTCTTATTAAATCTCGCTGATGCCTTTTTCAGGGGTGGAGATAATTGAAAGAAACTTGAGAACAAGAGAGAATTACAATGAAATAACCAGCATAATGAATGTTGGGATGATTTACAGTTTGTTGCACAATTGTGGGATCAAGTGTGAGGACCCTGCTCAAAGGAGGGACTTGCTTCTGACAAAGTTCCAGCAGAAACATATTACTTTTATATTTGTTGCTCTCTTTCTTGATCAGTCTGACATAAATAAGTACTATTTTATCTCATTTTCGATGAGCTAACATTTGGAAACTTTGTATCCTTGAGAAAATAAAATGTTTCATTTGGCTAGTCAGACTCAGACATGATAAAATTATGTCCAATAAACTTAGATTTACCAGAGGGATTATTGAGTTTCCAAAATGTGATGCTAATATAGAGGATCCTTCACATATCATCAAGAAATATACAAAGACTCAACAAACATGGAATAATTTCACTTTGCATAATAAAATTCATATTATGAATGCTAATTAGTCGATAGTGTCAAGATGTAGTCTCAACATACCGCATTTGGAGGGATCGTTAGAGATAATCATGAAGATCAATGATTGTTGAGATATTCAGGTAAGGGAAAACCTACTACAAGCTTCACTACAGAAGTATGAAGCATAAAAAAAACCTCCCTGTAGTTGAAACAGCTCATTAACGATGAGGACATAAAATATCATCCTTTTCAAGCTATTATTGAAGATGGTAGATTTTGTTTAATGCCAACAAGACTTCGATTAAAAATATTTGAAGAGAGGCGAATCGATATGTTGATTGCTTAGCAAAATGAAGGGCACAAGCATGATGGAAATTATTTAGTAATATAAGAAAATGGCTTAGGGGTATGAAGTTTCTTCTCTTGGCTGACTATACAAAGAAAGATGTATATTTTCCTTATATTTTCACATACTATTATGGTTTTACAGTTTTTATATACTCTCTACGTCTCAATTTACATGATATTTTTTGACTTGACACAAATTTTAAGAAGAAAATAAAGACTTTTGAAATTGTGGTCTAGATAAATAAACCTAAACAAAAATATTTTCTCTGTTTACTTTTACTTGTCACATTCATTAAAAAAAACAGTGATTGACATGATTATTTTACCACATTATCTCTATTAATTGATATTTAGTATTAAATCTTGGAAAATGATTTGAAGGATAAGTAATTAATGTTAAGGATAAAATATAGAAAAAAATAATTATTTTTTCTTGAAATATTAAAAGTGACAAATAAAAATGAACGAAAATGCAAGTTCAATGTGAGAAGATTGTCCTTACTATGTGAGATGATTATATTAAAGAGTAGTACATCACAACTTATGTTTAATTTTATTTTTTTCATTGAATTAAAGCTTGATCAATAAATATTATATTTTTTAAGAATATCTTTGTGATAGTGTATTATGCGATTTTATAAACTTGTATTTATTTGGTAAGATTGTATAAAGAATTGAGATAATTTTAATAGTTTAATAACTTATGGGGTTTTTATGTTTATGAGAAAACCTACGACATAAAAAGTTCAAATTGCATGTCCAAACAAAACTTCAACTTAATATCTTGATTTCATGTCTATGACCAAACGACCCTAAATCAAAAGGAGAGCATGGTACATACCATCAAAAGAGTATAATAAAAAAGAGGAGTGTTTTTCAAATTAATGAGTGATACTTTAGGTACCGATACTCACACTTTTAATAGTTTAAATATGAAACTACGAAAAAAAGATAGTTTGTGCTTTTGACAATTTAGTCTAACATTTCAGATATACTATAAATTGACTTGACAAGCTTTTCACCCTTTCTTCACTGGTCTCCTTTCTCATTTTCGCCTCATCTTCCTCAGCTTACAATGTTAGATTTCTATTTTTTCTATTTGGGTTTTCCTGCTCTGTTTCTATTATGCTTTTTGTATCCTCTGCTCAGTTAAGGTTCTTCTTAACATCGCAATTTTAGTGAGTTTTTACCCATAAAATTTACACTTTTTGCCCTGGGTTCTGTACTAATGGTAATTCTTTTGCTCTTAAATTAGATCTCACGCCCCTTTTGACCATTCTTTCAGTTTTTAATTGCTACGATTATTTGCAAATTAGTGCTAAGTTAAACTTTTCCATTTCCAAGTTGATGTTGGTGTGTATATATTGTTTCATGGTCCTTCAGTTATTTTACTATGGTACTGGCAAACGAGCGGATCGGGTTGAGTTGGATATGAGTCGGTTGAAAATGAGTCAGGTAAAAATGGGTAAAATATTCGACTTTACTTATATTTAATATGAATAAAAATGACCCATATTATTCGTATTATCCATGGCTTCTTATTATATATAGAGAAATAGGTACTCCCATTATAAGATTTTTATTTTTTTTCTTTTTCTTTTTCTTTTTCTCCTTTTAAGGTGCGTTTGGTAAGAAGGAAAATATTTCATGTTTTTGTTGAAAATATTTCGTTGGAAAATGAGTGGTCCTGAATTGAGGTTGAGAGGTCAAACTTCGGGTATTGGGTCAAGGTTGAGGGTCGGGGTAGGAAGTTGGATCCCAGGTTTGGACTCGTTTCGGGTGGTGTAGGGTGTGTTTGCTACATGTTTTTCAATTTTTCCATGTTCAGTTGCTCAAATATTTTGAAAAATATTTTCTCTAGAAAAAGAAGCCCCTTGAAAGTCTGGAAAATGACTTTCCTAAAATATTATTAATAAGATATATCCTGTAATAGCAAAGGGCTCTCATATTCTATATAATTATTAATTGACAAACTCAAAAATCAAACCAAATACCAAATCTATCTGGTACTTATTGGTTATAGATGTAGTCAAAGCATCGAAGGTAAGTTGATCAAATTTGGTGTAAATTCCACACACACACCCAAATCGTGTCGGATTGACACAGGTGTGGCGGAGATTTGAATGTTCCGAGCAACATAAACTTTACATACAACCATTTTCATAAACATGCAACTTTTCTGGATTGTTTTGGGAGGTGTGTGTGTCAATTCTAAATGCCAGAAAAAGTAATGAAAAAGAAGATTTATCATTCAAATTTAAAATGAAAATAAAAGAATATAAACAATATTTACCATCACTATATAATAATATTAGTATTAGAATTGTGATAAATCGAAATTCTAGATCGCGACATGATAATAGTGTTGCTTATTTTTTTTCTAATTGCTCTTTGTGTTGTGTTAATGCCTGTTTTCTTGATATATTCTCTTTCAATAAGTTTGTACGTTGCCTCATTTTGTTTCTTATATACTAAAGATATGCTTATATGTCCAGGAGATAAACTGGGAAGCAAGCATCCACCATTATGGTCGGCAGACGTCATATAACAGAAGATTTATTAGTGGATGTTCTATTGAGGTTGCCTGTGGAATCACTCTTGCGTTTCAAATGTGTGTGCAAACATTGGTATGCTCTCATCACTAGTCCAAGTTTCATAGAAAAACATTTTCGTCACGAGCACAATCATGCCCGTCTCCTCATTGGTAATTTAACAATATCATATACATCAAATTCTGTTGCTTTCTCCTTGCTCCCCGACAAAATAGTTCCAGGTTTTTCCCCTGGACAAAAAATCGTCTTTCAGCTTCATAGGGTCACTGATTTCAAGTCCATTGCTGGCCCAGTTGAAGGCCTATTCTTGGTGGAAAAAAAGTCGGATTTTGATGAAGATGATGTTCACGTGGCTTTGTGGAATCCTGCCACCAGAGAGTTCTGGCGTCTGCCCCCTGTGTCCTTTGAGTGGGAGGATGATAAGATGGTTTTCGAAGTATCTTCACGGATAGTGCTATATGACCTGACCCAACAACAAGACAAGTTACAGATCTTGGATTTCAGCGAGACTTATTCATGAGTTGTTGTTGGGTTTTCAATTACAAGGAGAGCCTAGTTCGAATAAAGAGTGGAAATGACAGGCAGGGCAATGATAATGCAGTCCAACAAATCGACCACTTCTTCAATGTCTTAATGAACATCCCAGATAGTAGTGGCGGTGACGTTGATGGTGGTGGGCTGTTTGATTGAGAAGATATTTTTGTTAGTATTAATGTTTGTCTCCCTCCAAATATGAATAATAGTAGTCTTGTTGGCTTCCAACAAATATACTTATATATGCCTGAGCCTCCTCTTAGATAAGCTTAACATGGTACAAACAGTTTGTATTCACCCATTTGTTTTGCTATTTGAGGCTCCATATCTCTTTAGTGAAGTGAGACTTGAAGTAGAGTTCATAAATAAACCAATATTCATCCCTAAATTTCTCCAAAAGCATCATCTCCAATTTGAGTGGATATCAATCTATTAATTGACTTGTTTACAATTAAATTTATTTCATTTGGCTTATCAGACATAATAAGATTTTATATCTAATAAACTTAAGAGGGATTATTGAGTTTCCAAAAATGTGATGTTAATATAGACGATCCTTCACATATTATCAAAAAATGTACAAAGACTCAACAAATATGGAATAACTTTATTTCGTATGATAAAATTCATATTATGAATGCTAAGTCGATACTTGCATGGCTCGATGATATATTGATACTACATCAATTCCTTGTATCAGGGCCGTCTAAACAAGTTTGGGGGGCCTAAAGCCACATTTCATAGAGAGGTCTTATTTCTTTTTAGTTGACATATAAGAATTCAATAATCATTACATACTCAGTTTAATCCTACAATTGAGGTCTGGAGAAATATGATATACGCGGACATTATGTAGTAAAAATATATACAATGTAAATATTCAATGAAAAATACATGCTAATATAAAGTGAATAGTTATATCGAATTTACAATATAATGATATTAAAATAGTGTTCATTAGTTTTAGTGCTTGAAATTTGAAAAAACAACAAAAAATAAATTTGATCTTTTTATAAACACAACAATAAATTTTGCATAATGTAGAAAGTTTGACCGTTTGAAATACTTTAGAATATTCAATAGCGAGAGAGTAAAAATAGTGAAAGAGAAATAAAATAAAGTAAATATAAGAATCATAATGTTGGTTCATGATAATCATCAGAATATAAATGAGGCAACAAACAAGATAGCCACATAACAAATGATGCTACAATTAATTAAATACTATTCCATTTTTTAACTATTACAACAATCTCTATATTAAATGAGGTAAAAAATTATTATATTTTCTATCCAAAAAATTCTTTTTAAATTTATTAATACATGAGATTTTATTAACAATATTTATATAACTGTTCGGGAGAAAGTGGGGGCTCCAATTTTTTTTTTGGGCCTCAAGCGATTGTTTTAGTCGCCTTATGGTCGAAACGGCCCTGCCTTGTATTATGTCACATTTCTAATTTCAATTATGCGGCATTTTAGGAATAGGAGTGGCAATGGAGCAGGGCACAAGTAGGACAGGGCAGGTTAGGAATTAATAGATGAGGCAGGGGAGTACTTAAACGGGGCAGGAGGGGAGGGGATAAAAGCACATTTTTTAAAAAGTATAAAGGGAAAAGACTTAAATATGCTATCGAACTTTGAGAAAAAGACTCATTTATGTCATAATCATTCGTTAAAAGTTTGGCTCATCTATACCATTTCAGTTTGAGAAAAAGTTCATTCTTGCCATTATTTGTAAACTAAAAATATGTTCGATTTTGCAAAACTATTTTTTATACATGATCAATTATGATTCGGCCACGTAATTAATTAGATCAATTTTTAAAAGGAAAAAAACTCAAATATGCCATCAAACTTTGAGAAAAGGTCCATTTATATCATCCGTTAAAAGGCTTCTATATTTTATGTGTCCTACCCCACGCCGCCCTACCCTAACCCATTTGTCATTGCTATTTAAAGGAGCAAAATAGAATTTAATTAAACATATATAAATGTTTATCTATAGAGATTATATACAAATAAATTACTCATTATGCAAGAAAATTTGTTGAATTAGTTCCAAGTCAAGCTTGTATTTCCAAACAAGCCAAACTAATTGCTCGGTTTCTCCCGTGTGCGGAAAAGATAAAGTTGAACATTGATGATAGTGTCTAGGGGTGTCAAATGGGCGGGTTGAGTTAAAATTAGAGATATTAAAATGGGTTGAAATAAAAATCGGGTTGGGTCTTGACCCACCCAAGTTTACTTTGGGCTCAAATGGGCTAAAAAGCGGGTTGGGTCTTGACCCGCTTTATCTCAATAATTTTAACATATTGATATTTAACTTTTATAACCACAATTTGAATTTCAACTCAATTTTTTTTTAAAAAAAAGTTACAAATGGATATATAAATCCTAAAAGATATTAAATAGATAATAATTCATACCTTTAATATAGGAACATACATTACATCAATGCAAATAAAGAGTCTTAAAACGGATTGAAATTGGAGATTGAATTGGGCTCAATTGAGGATTCTCTTAAAATGGATTAAGACTTGAATGAGTTGATATTAAACCCAACTCAAATTATCATGAGCCCAACCCTTAAAATTCTGGGCGGATTGGACGGGTTACCTATGTTTGGGTTCATTTTTGACACCTCTAATAGTGTCGAGACGTAGTCTAGAGATATTGCGTTTGGAGGGATCTTTAGAGATGATTGTTGTAATATTCAGATAAGGTAAAATTTACGCCAATTTTCACTAAAGAACAATATATATGGAGCATAAAAAAGGCCTCACCGCAGTTAAACTACCGCTGTCAAGCTCATTAGCGATGGAGACATGCGACATCATTTTTTTCAAGCTATTATTTTTAAAAAGATAGATTTTGTTGCCAGCAAGACCTCAATTAAAATTATTTGGAGATGGACTAATTAATATTTTTTTTTTCTTCGCAAACAAAGGGCACAAGCATAATGAAAATTTAATAAGCAGAAAAAAATGTGCTTAGGGGTATTGACATTCTTTTGACTAGACAAAAAATCTAAGAAAAAATAAAAAAGAATACTTTTGAAATTTTTTGTCCTAAATAAATAAACCTAAATAAAATTAGTAGGTAGTATAAATTGACAAGCTTTTGGCCTCTTCTTCACTAGTCTCATTTTGGCCTGTTCTTCGTCAGGTTAGATTTTCAATTTTCTGTATTTTTGTTTTGGTGCTCTCTTTCTGTTATGCTTTTGCTCTTAATTAGATCACACATATATATCCCCTTTAACCATTTTTCATTTTTCATTTTGCTCTCTTTCTGTTTCAAAATTGATGTAGGGTGTGTTCGGTACATGTTTTCCAATTTTTTCATATTTCGTTGGTCAAATGTTTTAGAAAATATTTTCTCTCAAAAAAGAAACTCCTTAAGAGTGAGTAAAATTATTTCCGTGATTAAAGTAGGGAAAAACAAGTTGCACTAGTAACATTCCACGTTGAAAATACAACAAGAAAATCATTGATTGCCTAATGAAAAGATTAGAAAAGCAAATCACAACTTGTTTACTAGGAAATGGGAAGACTTCAAGATGGAAATCTGTATGTTTTTCTTTCTTTTCTTAACTTACGATTTTAGAAATGAAAATCAGCTTTTAGATTCTAACACAAGAAAATTGCTTGGACCCGAAACGGTTGCGGATCTAAAGGTCAAATTCTTCATCACATAAATTTTAGGATTTGGGGTATGATACATGTGCTGAGATACAAGAAATAAATGTATATACAACACATATACGTATATATTTCGATCAATCAAAGTTATAGAACTAAAACTTAAAAAAAATTAATTCTTCATAAACATTTCCTATTTTATTCATAAGATATATCGTGTAATAACAAATTAAGTGCTCTCATATGTATATATGAAAAACTCAAAAATCAAACCAAATACTCAATCAATCTTGTACTTACTGGTCACAGATGTAGTCAAAGGTTCCAAGGTATAGTGCGGCTGAGATTTGAATGTTCTGGGCTACATATATGTTTAAATTCAGGCCAATGAATCTAAGATCACGACGGGGATAAATATAAAATGAGATATAAAATCAAATACAGTACTGTAATAAAAAGGATTTCAAATGTAAGATATTTGGCGCACTGCCATTGATAAGGAATCTCAGGTGGAGATGATCCTACAGACTCTGTCGGACACTTTTCAACAGTTTCTCTTGAATTATAACATGAACAGGATGGATTTGTCTCTTGCAAAACTGTTGAATGAATTGAAAGTGGCGGAGTCTATTATCAAGCAGCAAGTTACCCCCTCTATAGCATACATGGTGGAAAAACTTGCCGCTTCTTCATCTAAGCTGGCGAAAGCCCAAAAGAAGAAGAAGAAGTCCTGCAAAGTTGTGACACCTGGAGGTGCTGAAGGTGGTGTGGCTAAGCCTAAGGGAAAGTGCTTCTACTGCAAGCAGCCTGGTCACCACAAGAGGCAATGCCCTGACTATCAAGCCAAAATGAAGAACAAAGGTAATTCTTATTTAAATGTCGTTGAAACTTGTTTAGCGGTTGTTTTTATCCAATTATGGGTTGTAGATTTGGGAGCCATCTACCATGTCTACACTTCTTTGCAGGGGTTTCAGGAAACGTGACGGCTAACTAAGAATGAAGTTTGCGTCTTTCAGGCCAATGTGGAACCAGCACCAGTCCTAGCAATAGGAAATATTTCTTTTTCATTTAGTAGTTCCAGAATTTTGTTTTTAGATGTTCTTTATGTACCTTCGATAAGAAGGAATTTGCTTTCAGTTTCAAAAATAATAGATGTTGGTTATGAAAATTTGTTTGCAAATAACTGTGTTGTTACTAAGTACAATAAACAATTCATCCATAGTGCTCCTAAAATACATCATCTATTTTATTTGAAGTCTCCATGACATGCTACAACAAACCGCATTAAATACTATTGATATTTCTCATAAAAGAAAACGTATTTTTGAATTGAGTTAAACTTACTTATGGCACTTACGTCTATGTCATATTAATATAAATAGGATTTCAAAGTTGGTTTTTGATGGACCTTTGAGTTCATTGAAAGTGGAGGCACTACCAACCTGTGAATCTTGTTTAGAAGATAAAATGATAAAGAGACCTTTCCCTTCCAAAGGAAATAGAGCCAGTAATAAGTTAGAATTAATTCATTCTGATTTGTGCAGTCCTATGAATATACGAGCGAGAGGTGGTTTTGAGTATTTTGTGACTTTCACAGATGATTACTCCAAATATGGATACATTTCTTTATTGCGCCATAAATCGGAATGCTTTGAAAAATTCAAAGAATTTAAGATAGAAGCGGAAAGCGACATGGTAAAAACATTACGATCTGATCGTGGTGGTGAATACCTTTCTGCGGAATTCATTAAATACTTATCAAAATCGGGCATTACATCTCAATATTTTGCCCTAGGAATACCACAACAAAATGGTGTGGCAGAGCGAAGAAATAGAACTCTTTTGGAAATGGTTAGATCAATGTTAAGTTATTCAGATTTGTCTTTTAGCTTTTGGGGATATGCCTTAGAAACTACAAATTACATTCAGAATTTGGTTTCTTTGAAATATGTTCCTTTAACCCCATCCCAATTGTGGAATGGGCGCAAGCCTAGTCTACGGCATATTCGAGTTTGGAGATGTCCAGCACATGTACTAAAAGGGAAAACAAATAAGTTGAAATCAAGGACAGAAGTGTGCATTTTCATTGGATATCCAAAAGAAACTAAAGGAAGTTTATTTTATTATCCTAAGGAACAAAAGGTAATTGTTTCAACAAATGCCAAGTTTCTAGAACATGACTATTTAATTAACCATGTTCCTAGAAGTAAACTTGTGTTATAGAAACTAAGCAAAGGAATAACTACTAATGAAACATCATCATAACTTCCTAAAACAGTTGTTGACATACCATTGCATTCACGTAGTGGGAGAAATGTCGATAGGCAAGAGGTTGCTCAAGAGATTGCTCCAGAGGTTGCCCAAGAGCAAACTCAAGACATCTCGCTACCACAAAGTAGTGGGAGTAATGACGTGAAACCTGCAATTGTGGAGGAAGTAGTTCATGATGTTCATAATTTAGTTCAAGATGTAGCAAATCCTATAGTTGCTAGTCGTCGCAGTGGGAGAGTTATTAGAAAACCATAACGGTTTACACTCTTGGGAGAATCATATGATAGAATCCCTGAAGAGACTAATACAGAACCATTAAATTACGCCGAAGCACTACATGATAAAGATGTTGAAATGTGGGTTGTTGTTATGAAATCTGAAATGGAGTCTATGTACTCAAATCAAGTCTTGGATCTTGTAGAACCACCTATAGGTGTTAAGCCTATTGGCTTATAGTGGATCTACAAGAAAAAGAGAGGTGTGGATGAAAAAATGAAAACTTTTAAGGCTCAGCTTGTTGCGAAAGGGTTTACTCAAAAAGAAGGAATCAATTATGAGGAAATCTTTTCACCGGCAGCTATGCTTAAATCCATTAGGATTTTCTTATCCATTGCTGCTCATTACAATTATAAGATTTGGCAAATGGATGTCAAGACATCTTTTCCAAATAGAAGTCTTGATGAGTCCATTTATATGGCACAACCAGAAGGTTTTATGAAAAAAGGCAATCAACACATGGTTTGTGAACTTATGAGATCCATTTTCAGATTGAAACATGCATCTCGGGCATAGAATATTTATTTTGACAATTCGATTAAAACTTTTGATTTTGATCAGTTTGAAAATGAATCATGCATCTACAAGAAATGGGAGGGAGATAGAGTAGCATTTTTAATTCTGTACGTAGATGACATCTTGCTCATAGGAAATAGTGTGAGCATGTTGAATTTTGTTAAGGAGTGGTTGTCGTCGCATTTTGATATGAAAGACTTGGGAGAAATCGCTCATATCCTCGGGATTAAGCTTATGCGAGATCGCAGACAGGATATTAGGCTTGTGTCAAACACTTTATATTGATACTATTCTTGCGAGGTTTAGTATGCAAAATTCTAAAAAAGGATTTCTTCCTTTTAGACATTGAATTACTTTATCAAATGATCAGTCGCCCAAAACGACCGATGAGATAGAGAGGATGAAGGCGGTTACTTACGCTTCTGTTGTAGGGAGTTTTATGTATGCTATGCAATGCACTAGACCGGATATCTGCTTTGTTGTAGGCATGGTTAGCATATTTCAATCTAACCCTAGGCAAGAACATTGGACTGCAGTCAAACATATTATCAAGTACATGAGAAGGACTAGGGATTATATGCTTGTTTTCCACCTTGGCAATCTTGTACCTATTGGATATACAGTTTCAGATTTCTACTAAGATAGAGATTCTAAAAAATTGACCTCAGGATATGTATTTACTCTAGGAGGTGGAGCCATAGTTTGGAAGAGCATCAAGCAATCGTGTGTTGCTGATTCCACCATGGAAGTTGAATATGTAGCTGCCTCTGAGGCAGCTAAAGAGGCTATTTGTCTCAGAAATTTTCTAAAAGAGCTTGGAGTGGTTCCTTCTATTGAAGCACCAATCACACTCTATTGTGATAATAGCGGTGCATTTGCCAACTCAAAAGAACCACGAAGCCATAAGAGGAGTAAGCACATTGAGAGGAAATATCACTTGATTCGTGATATAACTCAAAGGGGTGATGTAAGAGTTATAAAGATTGAATCGAAGAACAATTTGGTGGATCCACTTACAAAAGGCTTACCTCAGAAGTTTTTTAATAATCATGTGGAAGAAATGTGTGTTAAAATTATACATGCATGGTTATAAGTCTAAGTGGGAGAGGTTGAAATATACTATTAACCATATGGTTGAGTTATAGTATTGATTTTAATTCTTTGTAAAGACTTTACATTTTATGTTAATTATATTATAATAAAGTCTTTGTTTGAATAGATCATTATATTTATATGTGTGTCCATTACTTATATAGTAGACGATTTTTGTGTATGGAGTTGTTTAACTCATACGCGGAAGATTAAAATTGTTGGTTCTTATAAGTCCTAAATTAAATGTTCACAATCAAAGATGAAGTTGGACAAACATCTTGATGATTGTAGCACACGATTAAATATAATTCGATCTAAATTATGGGAATGGAAAAATTTTAACTTCTTGTGTTAGTACATTTTGTATGTATTGAACGGACCAAATTGAGATATTCGTTTAGGTTCTAAATTTTAATAAACAATATCTCTAGTCCATTACATGTGCTTATACTCTTAATCTTGATATAGTTATTATGATCTGTGTAGTTTGTTTTGTTATTGTAATCTATTAAAAGGTGAGACTCTATGATGAGTCAAAATATTCCTAATGGATTGTATAATGACAAATTACATTCGTGAAATAATAATTAGTTGATAGAACCATATCTCGGATATGAAAAAGAAGACACCCCTTTATGGTTGCTTATTAGTTGTCACGTGAAAACCCTACAGGTGGACTATATATATATAAATATGTCACGTGAATTAATTTAAGCATAGAGATAAATGATTAAATTAATCAATGGATTAAATTGTTTAGAAGTTTGATTTAATTGATTGGTGTCGGTAATTCTAACATGGGAGTTAAATAAGTTGCAATGGTAAAATTTAAAATTAAATAAAGGAGTAAAGTTACAGATTTTTAGTGGTACAATCTGTGATTTATTATGATATGGTTAATTCATGCTTTTACGAATTAAGTATTATAATTTGAAGCATCTGCTAATAAATTTGTGGTCCCTATAATTGATCGAGTTCGGAAAAGAAAAGGACTGTTAGTAATTTATTTTCAGTTTAGGAATAAATTGTTTTTAACTTTTATTGGTTTAAAGGAGGAAAAAACTTTTTATTTTCTTAAAAGAAGGAAGAGGAAAATACTGCATTTCTTTGTTTCCATAGAAGATAAAAGAATCAAATATTGTTGTTAATGGCTATTAATGGTGTTTAATGGCTATTGATGGTGTTCAATGACTGTTGAATACCCTTGGTGTTTAATAACTGTCTAAATACCTTTAATGGTATTTAATGGTTGTTGATGACTATTGATTATGGTTATTGGATACACTTAACAGTGTCTAAATACCCTTAATGGTATTTAATGGTTGTTAATGGCTATTAATTATGATCAGAAACGTTTCATCTTTCAAACCTTTCCCCTGAAAAGTATAAATAGGGTTGGTGGTTCTCAAGGAAAGATTATCATTTTTCTGAAAATATTCTTGCCTGCAATCCTGGAGTCCCAGTTCCTGAACGAGTTGTGTAAAAGCTTCAGAAGGTTAGAATTTTGCAATTAATTCAATTTACATTATTATGCTATTATGTATGTTCGTGATTGATGTGAGGCCAAAAATATATTTTCTTCTGATTATTTGCCTCAAATTTAATATTTGTATTTGTCCTTTTTGAGCATGAATTTTATGGATTGTGCTTAATAGTGTATTTTATTTGTAGGATTAAATTGGTATGAATATGAAGAAGTTTGGAGCTAAAACTAATTAAATATGAAAGATTATAGAAGGAAATCAAGCAGACAGCTTAATGGATTAAATTGAATATTATATTATATAAAAGGTATATGCGGCAAAGAGCAAGGAGCATATGGAAGAGTTGAAAAATTAAAGGGGAATATTACAAGCTGCCACGTGGCAGCAACTGAAGCCCACAATATAATTTGAGGCGGTGCACTATTCACGTAGGAATCCAATTCCGTTTCGGTTTTGGGTTCCTAATTTGTTTTGAACTCAATGATTTTATTCAGGGTTTTCTACATCTTTAAATGAAATAATTATTGGGGAGACTTTGTAAGGAGGATACTTGGGAAGGAAAAGTTGTCAATATTGTTTAGGGTTCTTTTCTTGTTCTTCTTTTTCTTAGGTATTAGTAGCTAAAGACCCTTGTTCCGGGGCTGCGACTATGGGTAATTGTTGAACATCGATTGTTTTAAATTAATGTTGGTTATCATATACATTACTTTTACATTCTTGTTTTAGTATTTCATGCTAGGCCACCATAGAAATAAATCTATTGTCTATTCTTGGACTCGAGAGATGAAGAGATAGATAGACTAGAGAATGTAAAGAGCTTGTTCTAACTTTGATTAGATTCGTGTTTAGGAGTGACGCCCGGACGAACACCTAGCTTGGTTACAAAACAGGATGAAATATAAATGCTCGCTAATTAGGACTGCCTATCCCCGCTCAACGATGTAGTTAGACAGCTAGTTGGAGTAGGCGATTAGAGGTCGAGAGATCATGATCATAAAATCAACCCTGTAAATCAGTAATTTGATAACCTTAGTTAATTCATTGCATGAGATGCGATACATGAAACCCTATGCATACTGCATCCCTGAAATTGTCCCAATTACTGTAAGTTAATCTATTTATTCTTGCATTCTTTTATTTCTTTTGACACTCTTAAATAAATAATTAGACTAGTATAATTTAGTAAATAGTTAATTGACAAGTCCCTGTGGGTTCGATAATCCGGCTCTTTTAGAGCCACTATATTACTTGCGCGACCACGTACACTTGCGTGTGCAATTGGAAGCAACAAATTTTTGGCACCGCTGCCGAGGACTTAGAAATTAACTATTCTTCTAGGTTATACTTTTTCTTTTTTATTTATTTATTTATTTTTATTTTTTTAGTTAATTTTTTTTTCTATACAATTAATTTTTTTTTCCTTTAAATAATTTGGTACTCTTATTGATATGGCTGTTGGGCTAAATCGTGGTTGGGTGAGGAGTATCCTTGTAATTATTGTAATGGACCCCACTTGGATATCGAGTGTCCTATTTGTCATATATGTAGTGATCAATTTGGTCATTGGAATAATTGTCCTAACTCTTATTCCCCTCCCCCGAACCCCTATTATGATTCTTCTGTTATTTGTGATGTTGACAGGGGTGATGAAGTGGAGAATGAAAAACAAGAAGCTCATAATGTGAACACATTCATGGAATGTACGGACATGCTGGACAAAGTTAATTTAAAAATCTCGGAACAAATGTTTGAATGCATGGAAGAGCAATCAAAAATCAGAGACACGCAGGCTGCGCTTGACAATATTGGATTGCAAATTGCAGTCCTAACTAAAATAGAGGAAGATATTGAATCCCAACAAAGAGAAAGTCGTGAAGAAGCAGAGATAGTGAGCCAATATTGGATACAAGGACAAATTCAACTTCTAAATTGTCAAGAGTCTATCCGTGATGGTCTGACATACATGACAACCCAACTGATAGAAGGAAGAGTTGAGCTCACACAAGAAATAGATCAATTTGGCTCAGATATTCATGACTTAGAGGCTCACTTGAACAAAAAGATTGAGACGTCTGATGCCCAATCACCAGTTGTCGTGGATGATGACCAACTAGTGAAGTAAAAAGAGGAATTCCAACCATTCAACTATACCGTATTCCTTAATGTCAATGTTGAGAAAGAGTACAAAAGTGAGAATGTTGTAAATAATGCTGCTTTGAATTTGAGGCATCCTGGACCTCATTCTAAACATTTTTCTACATTATGCTTGGATGACGACATGAAATTTGAGTCATCTGAACTAATAGAGGAATGTCTAGATGAGGAACAAGGCTCCTACATTCTAAAGTTTTCTAATCCATGTAGACAAAACGACATTCCTCACATAAGAGCCAAGAAGTGCAAGATGTGACATTTATTACTTGGTTCCTTTATCTTTATACCACCGCCCCTAGAAAGGAGCAGAAAAATTGATGCAAAGTTAGGGGTACAATTCATAAGTTCAAAGTGGAAAGAAAAGTAGTGAATTTACTTGTGTCGCGCCGCGAAATTAAATAAGACGCTTATTGGGAGGCAACCCAATTTATAGTATAACTTCTTATTTTTATTTTTTTAGATTCACTTTTTTCTTTTGGTCTTGTTTTTGCAGATTTGGGAAAGTCTGAGTACCAAAAAATTTGGAGCTAAGGAGCACGTTTGAGCTTAAGTGTGGGGTGCGTACGACCCTTGATGAAAATTAAGAGAACATGTTACTAGCTAGGCCTAGAGGCCTCAGGGAGTTTTCCTAACCATTGTTTTAAATTTTATTTGATGCTTTGGGGACATAGCATCTTTTTAAGTGTGGGGTGGAGGAATGAATTCCTAATTTTTACTGTTTTATCGAGTCTTTTTGTATTTTTTAGGTGGGTTCCTCGGCTTTTGTTTTCGGTACTTTTCCTAAGGATAGTCCATTTGAACCGATAAGGAGTAAATTTTTAATTTTTTAATTTTTATTTTTTTTAGAGAAAAGAAAAGACCCTTTTGAGTTGTGTGATACTTGCTATTTAGGCCTAATTTTGAATAATACTTTCTTGTGAATGCTTGATTGCTAATGAAATTGCAGACTCTTTCACACCGAGGTTCATGGTTGTGACTTTGTCAATAGCTTATTTTATTTTGTAGTTTGTTATGATCTTGTCTCTCTTAGAAGTGGAATTGATCCATCTTGATTGATACTTGTGCCATGCGTGGTGAGAATTTGTTTATTCCATGTTTTGCATCTTAGTCTAGAACTTGCCCTGTATGTTATTGAAGCGAAATAAAAAGTGTTGCTCAGTTTAGGAGATGATAATAGGCTTTCTTTGATTTGTCTTGTAAATTTTAGCCTTTTCAGATATTATATCACTAGTTAGGCCTTTTGAGCTTGTAACCTTTTCTAGGTAGCCATATTTTGCCCTTAACTATTTTGTTGAATCCCTAGTTTTTGCACCTTGCTTCCTTGAGCACTATAGCATAGACTAATTATAATTGTTATATATGAAAAAAGAAAAGGGATGGTTGAGTGAAAAAAAAAGAAATCAATGATAGCTACAAAGTGGTGAAAAAAAGCCATCTTCGAAAGAATGTGACATGAAAAAGAAGAGAAAAAAAAAAGGGGAGAAAAAAAAATTCTTTGAGAAATCAAAAAAAAAAATGATTCAAGCATTCTTGAGATGATGAGAATTACTTGTGAAATAATTGTTGAAGAGAGGGCTGAAAATAAAGAGAAGAAAATAATGGGTGATGAAGTCTAAAATTGCAAAGTGCTTAGGGAAGTGTAAGTCACTATTATATTGCTTTCCTACCCGTTCTCTAGCCTATATTACAACCCGTTAAAGTACTATTTGATTCCATTCAAGCATGCTTAATTAGTGGAGATGTACATAATGGGCAAGCCTATGGTTCTTTGTGCATACATGAGGATTTTATTTGTGAGTGTGAGAGTTGTTTTTAAGGCTAAGTCCTTAATTTATATTCAATCTTTTAAATTGAGTGTGTGGACTATTTCTTCTTGTGAGGGCACTTGTTTCATGATATATATGTGATTTTATTAGCTTTCTTTGATGAGAGTAGGTGAGCAAGCTTAAATTTGATGAGTTCAGAGTCCTTCCTTGAGGTTTGGATGTTAGAGGTTTGTTGTTTATTTGAATGTCTTGCATAATGAGCGAGAATTGTACTTGATGTTTTGAAATTTCTTTGTGGCCTAATTGTTTGTATCAACTAAAAGTGATGAAATTCCTAGTATGATTTTTTTAGATGAGCTTTAATGTTTGCTCAAGGACGAGCAAAAGTTTAAGCGTGGGGTGTTGATGTGAGGCCAAAAATATATTTTCTTATCATTATTTGCCTCAAATTTAATATTTGTATTTTTCCTTTTTGAGCATGAATTTTATGGATTGTGCTTAATAGTGTATTTTATTTGTAGGATTAAATTGGTATGAAGATGAAGAAGTTTGGAGCTAAAGCTAATTAAATATGAAAGATTATAGAAGGAAATCAAGCAGGCAGCTTAATGGATTAAATTGAATATTATATTATACGGCAAAGAGCAAGGAGCATATGGAAGAATTGAAAAATTGAAGGGGAATATTACAAGTTGCCACGTGGCAGCAACTGAAGCCCACAATATAATTTGAGGCGGTGCACTGTTCACGTAGGAATCCAATTCCGTTTTGGTTTTGGATTCCTGATTTGTTTTGGACTCAATTATTTTATTCAGGGTTTTCTACATCTATAAATGAAATAATTATTGGGGAGACTTTGTAAGGAGGATACTTGGGAAGGAAAAGTTGTCAATATTATTTAGGGTTCTTTTCTTGTTCTTCTTTTTCTTAGGTATTAGTAGCTAAAGACCCTTGTTCTGGGGCTGCGGCTATAGGTAATTGTTGAACATCGATTATTTTGAATTAATGTTGGTTATCATATACATTACTTTTACATTCTTGTTTTAGTATTTCATACTAAGCCACCATAGAAATAAATCTATTGTCTATTCTTGGACTCGAGAGATAAAGAGATAGATAGACCAGAGAATGTAAAGAGCTTGTTCTAACTTTGATTAGATTCATGTTTAGGAGTGATGCCCGGACGAACACCTAGCTTGGTTATGAAACAGGATGAAATATAAATGCTCGCCAATTAGGACTGCCTATCCCCGCTCAACGGTGTAGTTAGACAGCTAGTTGGAGTAGGCGATTAAAGGTCGAGAGATTATGATCATAAAATCAACCCTGTAAATCAGTAATTTGATAACCTTAGTTAATTCATTGCATGAGATGCGATACATGAAACCCTATGCATACTGCAGCCTTGGAATTGTCCCAATTACTGTAAGTTAATCTATTTATTCTTGCATTCTTTTATTTCTTTTGACACTCTTAAATAAATAATTAGACTAGTATAATTTAGTAAATAGTTAATTGACAAGTCCCTGTGGGTTAGATAATCCAGCTCTTTTAGAGCCACTATATTACTTGCGCGACCACGTACACTTGCGTGTGCAATTGGAAGCAACAGTGATCTTGAATAATGCTTCCGCTGAGCATATTCTAATACAAACATTGGTATACTCTGATCACAAGTCCAAGTTTCATAGAAAAGCATTTTTGTCACGAGCTCAATCATGCACGCTTCCTCATTGGTAATTTAACAATGTCATATGATTCAAGTTCTGTTGCATTCTCCTTGTTCCCCGACAAAATAGTTCCAGGTGTTTCCCCTGAACAAAAAATCGTCCAGCTGCTTCATAGGGTTACTGACTTCAAGTCCATTCTTGGCCCATTTGATGGCCTATTCTTGGTGGGAAAATCGGTGTGTTTTTATGAAGATGATGTTCAATTGGCTTTGTGGAATCCTGCCACCAGAGGGTTCTTGCCTCTGCCCCCTCTGTCTTTAGAGCATCGGCCAATATACAAAGGTCGGGAGGATCAATTGGCATTGGGATTTGACCCGCTGACTCTAGATTATAAGGTTCTGTGTATTAAAAAGTTTTGGGATGGTTGGATGCAGCTGGACGCTCCCCCTCGTTGGTTTTTCAGTATATATTCCTTGCGCAACAACTCGTGGAAGAACGTAAGACTTGAATTGCCTTACTTTTCTAGGTTACACAATTCCATTGGGGCCACATATCTCAATTGGTTATATTATTGGCTTGCTGGACGCCTCAACGATAACTTCTGCATATGCTCATTTGACATGGGCAGCGAACAATTTGGGGAGATGCAAAGACTAGATATTAATCCAAAGGCAAACTGGGGAAAGCTCATGTTGCGTGGCGACTCGCTTGCTATCTTAGTTAGTGATGACCCTGGCAGACTAATAACATGCATTTATGATGTGTGGGCAATGAACGAATTGGAGGGTAGTTGGAGCAAAGTTGTTGGTATTCAACCTTTCATACCTGCTCATTTGCCTAAAGGCGTCTGGGAGGATGATAAGATGATTTACGGAATCCCAGAAACTTCACAGCTAGTGCTATATGACCCTACAACAAGACAAGTTGCAGATCTTGGATTTCAGCTGGAAGTACTCATTAGTTGCTGTTGGGTTTTCAATTACAAGGAGAGTCTAGTTCCAATAAAGAGTGGAAATGACAGCCAGGGCAATGATAATGCAGTCCGACAAATCGACCACTTCTTCAATGTCTTACTGTGAACATCCGGTCCTGTTGGTTGTTACCGGAATAACATTCAAGAGCTTATAAAGAACATCCCAGATAGTGGTGGCGGAGATGGTGGCGACAATGATGGTGGTGGCCTGTTTCATTGAGAAGATATTTTTGTTGGAGACTTAGTAGTATTGTTTGTCCTAAGAGATTGCATGTCCTCCTTTCTGATAAACTTAACAACAAACAAACAATTTCTTTTTTGTTGTTAGTTCTTTATATTCTATTTCTTTGCTAATTTTAGCCCTTGTTTGATGCTCCATATATCTATAATGAGGCTTGAAAGAGGATTTGGAAATTTTGTTAATGATTTTTCATTGATATATGTATGTGTGTATAAGTATTTATACAGAGTGATTGTTGTATGGAAATGAGAGTTGGCCAGTGAAGAACTCCCATGTCCAGAAGATGCATGTTGCAGAGATGCAGATATTGAGGTGAATGTGTGGTCATACTCATTATTTTGAGCAATAAGATTAGAAATGAGGATATCCGGGATAAGGTGGGAGTGGCCTCCGTGATGGATAAGATGAGGGAAATATAGAGACATACCAGTTCAAGCGAGAAAGCTACTGAAATTAGAGAGCTAGATTTTGTTACCAATGTTAGAACCTATGGAAATAATGTACTTCAAGGGATTGATTCAGCATCAACATGTATAGTTGATTCATAAATAGAATCAGCCATATTAGATGGTGTTTCATTTAAAAGAAAGGATAAGATTAGACTTCATAACTTCCTATTTACTAAATGAGAAACTTTTGATACTAATAAGGAGAAGTGAAGTTAATAAAGAGTTATTCGCCTTATTCTAAATTATTTTTCTAGTTTAACAGTTCAAAAATGTAATAAGATTCTAGTTATTATTTAATGTGAATTAATTGTATCAATGAATGAACTACATATTTTCACCTCTTTGCGAACTTGAAATCGAGAATTACACACTTCTATCAAATAACAATAACAATAAAATCCAAATACTCCTCTGTCCAAGTAAATCACAACTCACTAATATAAAGAACAAAGAGTTCAATGAATTAGACAACTTAACATAATAAGTAAAATAAAAATTGTGAATGGAGGCAGAACTAACATAAGAAGTCAACTCTCCAACTTTAGAGACTTTAGAATTTCTTTGGCATATCTTTATATCCCTTAACATTCTCCGTTTTCTCTCTGTTTTATAGATGAAATTACTCCACTTCATGGGTAATTTTGGCAATTGATCAAATGTAAAAATAATTCTCAAGTTAATACCTGCATAACTCTAATCAACTACCAAATAACCCATAAAGGTTAGGGCACTAAACCTTTGTCGTGTAGAGATGTGATTTTCCTACATGCTCTCTAAAACAAAAGAAGATTATTATTTCCTCTCACTATTTCACAAACACAATTTCAAAATCAATTTTTTAAAGAATAGTTAGCTAGGATTTATAAATCCAAATTAATCATTGAATCAAAGAAGTTAAAAAAAATTATGTGTGAGAAGGATTAAAAACCTCGAAATTTTGCTAGAAGGATCAAATGTATCCATGCATAGATGTCACGACCCAAAAATGGACTTGATGAAACTTGTCTATTCCCACCAAGACAAGTGAGTCTCAACCCAACGAAAACAAAGAAAAGCGGAAAGATAAAGCAAGAACAAGACAAAGGCGGAAAACTTATTCATTCTAAACAATACCCCAAAATTTGGTTGTCACGTGTACAAGGCACTAATATAAATACAGAATTTGAAAGATAAATAAAAGTCTCAAATGTCTTTGCTTCTCAAATAGAACAAAGCATAATATAAGGAAAAGAAGGTTGAGATGACAAGCAACTACCTCTCAAGTCCTTCAACAAGAGGAGGAGGAGGAGGAGTTAAGGATTGATAAATTGCTCTATATGCTAAGCTGTTGAGGTGTAGAACAAAACAAAAATAGAACAATGAATTCCCATATACAAGTGTAATGCTGCTTCTTCATCTTTTTTGTTGCACTTTGTGTTCTATTAATGCATGTTTTCTAGATCTGTTCTCTTTCACTATGTTTGTAAGTTGTCTCATTCTACTTATATTTCCACCAGTATGGATGGTCGTCGTACTTTACCAGAAGATCTAGTAGTTGATATTCTATTGAGATTGCCAGTGGAATCACTCTTGCGTTTCAAATGTGTGTGCAAGCACTGGTATGCTCTCATCAAAAGTCCGACTTTCATAGAAAAACATTTTCATCACAAGAACAATTGTGCCCGTCTACTTGTTTGCAACTGGAAAGTAGCAAGTGAAGTACACGCCATCGTAAGGTCTGTTGTATTCTCCTTGTTCCCTGAAGAAATTGTTCCTGGTCTAACCCCTGAACAAAAGACTCTCCTTCAGCTTCTGAGGGACTCTGACTGGCCCAGTTGATGGCTTATTCTTAGTGCAGAAGAAGTTTCGTGGAGACATGTCCGCTTGGATTTGTGGAATCCGGCCACCAGAGAGTTCAGGCATCTGCCTCCTGCGCCTTTTCCAATTGAGTACTTTTTCTCGGACCATGATCATCAGTTTCGGATTGGGATTTGACCTGTTGACTCAAGATTATAAGGTTGTATGGGCTCGAGTATTCTGGGATGAACCGGTACACGGCCTTTACCCTCATGTCTATGCTTATGTCTATTCCTCACGCAACAACTCATGGAAGAATCTAACTCCTGAATTCTCTTCTAGTTCTGGCTTATCTGCACCACTTGACTTCACTTATCTCAATGGGGTTTAGTTTTGGCTTTGTAGGGGCATAGATGAGATGTACAGGATTCGCTCATTTGACATGGGCAGCGAACAGTTTGGGGAGATGCAAGTCCCAGATATTCCAAGTACATATTGGGGGGCGCTTACATTGCGTGGAGATTCACTTGCTATGTTAACCGGTGACCCTGGCAAACTAATGACATCCATATATGATGTGTGGGTACTGAAACAAGAGGGAAATTGGTCCAAAGTTCTTACTGTTCTACCTCGTATAGGTGCT
Source organism: Solanum appendiculatum (assembly GCA_018342035.1). Classification (NCBI taxonomy): domain Eukaryota; kingdom Viridiplantae; phylum Streptophyta; class Magnoliopsida; order Solanales; family Solanaceae; genus Solanum; species Solanum appendiculatum. The sequence goes on from JAGDQO010000120.1 coordinate 637,332, forward strand.
CATTGGCTTCGCAACATCTGGGATAACGATAAGATGGTTTTCCAGATCATAGAAACTTCACAGCTGGTGCTATATGACCCTACAACAAGACAAGTTACAGATCTTGGATTTCAGTGGGACTTTGGCATTGCTGGCTGTTGGGTTTTCAATTACAAGGAGAACCTAGCTCCAATAGCCTTCAATATCATAGGCGGATCCATCATTTGAAGGTTGTGGGTGCCACTATTTTTAATACAAATTCATTACTAGTGATTGACATCAAATTATGGCGCACATTCAATCAGTTCATAGTTAATTTGATTTTCAAGATTTTTGGTTCATAAATAATACATAGTCATCAAATCAGTTTTTTTTATATGATTCGATCTAATTTTTGGTCAAATACTATTGAATGAAAAGGAGAAACACAAGTAATATATTTTTTCATACTTACTATTTTAAATATATATATATATATATATATTATTTTTTTTTTTATATTTTTTTTCATACTTACTATTTTAAATCTATATATATATATATATTGACACTCCTTAGCTTCACGCGATTTTACTTCTTTATATTTTGACACCCCTTAACCAAAATTCTGGCCCCGCCACTGCCATGGGCAAATGTTTATCTATAGAGTTTACATGCAAATAAATTACTCATTTTATGCAAGAAAAATTGTTGAATTAGTTCCAAGTCAAGCTTGTATTTCCAGACAAGCCAAACTAATTGCTTGGTTTCTCCCGTGTGTAGGAAAGATAAAGTTGAACATTGATGATAGTGTCGAGACGTAGTCTGGAGATATTGCGCTTGGAGGGATCTTTAGAGATGATTGTTGTAATATTCAGGTTAGGTAAACTTTACGCCAACTTCCACTAAAGAACAATATATATGGAGCATAAAAAAAGGCCTCATCGCAGTTAAACTAAAGGGATATGAAGAAGTTGAAGTTGAAACAGACTACTTAACCGTTGTCAAACTCATTAACGATGAGGACATACAACATCATTTTTTTTGAGCTATTATTGAAAATGATAGATTTTGTTGAATATCAACAAGACCTCAATTAAAATTATTTAGAAAGAGACAAATTAATATGTTGATTTCTTCGCAAACGAAGGGCACAAGCGTAATGAAAATTTAATAAGCTGAGAATATACTGTCACGCCCCAAAAGGGAGGGCAGACAACAACCGTATGGATACTTGAGTTACAAATAAGCTATGCAATGTAAGAAGTTATAAACTAATAAGCGGGTGGAATAACCAATACATGCTATATATATAGACTATGAAGCTATCTGGGCAAGCCTATACAACCTGATACATCAAGATGTCCAAGAAGCGTCTAAAAGATGTGCAACATCAAATTGCTAATAACTCGTTGAGACAGACCTCGACGTATAAAACTAGCAACTTGTACATATCATCAAAAGTACTTAGACACAAGCTGGCTCCAGATAGAGATGGAGCTCACCAAAACATCAACTGAAGTCAACAAGAGAACCTAATGTGGATGTCCACTCCCCTGAGAACCTGATCCTGCATTTACAACGAAATGTAGCACCACATATACAGGGACGTCAGTACATATAAAACATGTACTGGTATGAAAAGCAAACAGAATAACAGGTCAATAGGTATGAAAGCTCATATGAACCAAATGTTAAATAAGAAAAATTAAGAGTATATAAGGAGTAGACATAGGATACACAACAATAACCTATGTGCCGACTTAACTAACTCATCATATAATATCCCAAGCAACGATCAATATACTTTAATTATTTCTATTACAAATATTCACGTGATGGCCGATGAAAGGCGACCCACGTTAACTGTAAGCCATGAGTTTCCTAGAAGTTCATCTCTCTGTTTCTACACATATGTAGTAATCGTGGTCTGGTACGAGGTACGCCCATCGTGGGCTCACTATGAGGGTCTGCCCACAGGCCATATGTGCTATGTATGGGTCCGAGTCAGGGGGAACTAGTACATGAGAATCCAGCTAACTCCAAATACAAATGATGCCACAAGGGCGGTACGCCACAATATTCAGGCTCACTATAGTGGTTTCGTCTCAATCTTGTGCACAGAATCACGTTGCGCGAGTGTGTCAAGTAGAACCTATGAATACCCTCCCGTCACTATCCTTTATCAAATAATGCTTTAGAAGGCACATGCCCTATAATTTACATTAAGGATCGTTTAACTAATTAAGTAATGTCTCTATATAGTACCTAACTTTCCAAATATGACATCAACTATCTAAACACTTGTTCCTATTTTAGCTCATATCTATGTCATCAATACCCTCACCTATTTAAGCACGAGTATCATACAATTATTTATTCTCGTGTAACACAATTTACATGTACCATATGGTTCCTAAGAAGTCCAAATAGAAATACTTACGATAACTAAAATATTAAGAAACTCAACTCGAAGGGGGTGATATGAATACCTTTTTTAGTTTAAACAATTAATTAAGTAGAAGGCAAATATGAAGGTTTTATTTTCAAAATTCAAGTGAACTAACTTGACATTTATATGAAAAACGTGACATAGGTGGTGCCATAAAGGCGAGTGGAGTTCTAGCTTCACATACCTTGAATGATTTTGTAGCTAGCGATAGTACCACAGATTCGAAACAACTCGATGTACAAGGATGCAAACTTTCACACAACCAACCACTAGCTTCCGTCACCCCATTACGATTAATCAATCCAACACAATTAACTACAAAATAATATTTGTGTCCATCAATAATCCATAAGTGTATTCAACTATTCATTACAATAGTTTCACCTATGCCCAGACTAGCCAAATTCTTATTCCTTGCTTATTTCCCTGCTTAATTATAAGGTTTAATATCAATCCTGCCATAAATAGAAAAAGCCCCAAAAAACCATTTTTATCATAATTTCCTTTCTTTCCAATTTTTGTGAACCCTAATTAGCAAGACCCATTTCAAGAACTAGCAAAATTCCAATCAACTATCCCCAAATAATTATCCATAATCATATTTAAGAGAAGAATATAGAGTTTACCTCTTGGAATTCAAACCCACTTTCAATTTCAGAAATCAATTCTTGAAGTTCTTGAGGTTGCCACCAAATTCCTTGAATTAGTATGATTCTTAATGATGTTGGTACAATTTCCTCCTGGCAAACTCTTTCTTACTCCTTCAAATCATACTAATTTAATTAAGAGAAAGAAGAAGAAGTGATAGATAGGAATTTGATTAGTAGCACTGTTCGTTCTTCCTTCAACTTTCTCACTGCCTTTCTTTTGTTTTCCTTCCCCAAAAATCTTATACCTTTCTCTCTCTATTTTTAAATAAAAGTGGTCAAACCCCCCCCCCCCCCCACCTTATTTTTCTATATTTCCTAAAGGGGTAGAAAAATGATCCAATTAATATTCCTTCAAATATTACTAACTCATTATGGTCACTTTAACTTATACAAAAAAAAGAAAGACTCAGTAGCAAAATATACTATTCTTGGTTGAGGTGATAAACTTGCTTCGAAACTTTCTCGAGGCACCACATATACGCTCAGGGGTTTGAAGTTTCTTCTCTTGATTGACTTTACAAAGAAAGACATATATTTTCCTTAATTTTTCACATACTTTCTTTATCTCAATTTATTGACATTCTTTTGACTAAACACAAAATCTAAAAAAAAAGAAGAATACTTTTGAAATTTGTTGTCCTAAATAAATAAACCTAAATAAAATTAGAGGGTAGTATAATTTGACAAGCTTTTGGCCTCTTCTTCACTAGTCGCATTTCTCATTTTGGCCTCTTCTTCATCAGGTTAGATTTTCAATTTTCTGTATTTTTGTTTTGGTGCTCTCTTTCTGTTATGCTTTTGCTCTTAAATTAGATCGCACATATATATCCCCTTTCACCATTTTTCATTTTGCTCTCTTTCTGTTTCAAAATTGATGTAGGGTGTGTTCGGTACATGTTTTCCAATTTTTTCATGTTTCGTTGGTCAAATGTTTTAGAAAATATTTTCTCTAGAAAAAGAAACTCCTTAAGAGTGAGTAAAATTACTTCCGTGATTAAAGTAGGGTAAACAACTTGCACTAGTAACATTCCACGTTGAAAATACAAAAAGAAAATCATTGATTGCCTAATGAAAAGATTAGAAAAGCAAATCACCACTTCTTTACTAGGAAATGGAAAGACTTAAAAATTTTAAGATGGAAATCTGTATGTTTTTCTTTCTTTTCTTAACTTACGATTTTAGAAATGAAAATCAGCTTTTAGATTCTAACACAAGAAAATTGCTTGGACCCGGAACGGTTGCGGATCTAAAGGTCAAATTCTTCATCACATAAATTTTAGGATTTGGGGTATGATACATGTGCTGAGATACAAGAAATAAATGTATATACAACACATATAAGTATATATTTCGATCAATCAAAGTTATAGAACTAAAACTTTAAAAAAATTAATTCTTCATAAACATTTCCTATTTTATTCATAAGATATATCGTGTAATAAAAAATTAAGTGCTCTCATATGTATATATGACAAACTCAAAAATCAAACCAAATACTGTATCAATCTTGTACTTACTGGTCACAGATGTAGTCAAAGGATCCAAGGTATAGTGCGGCTGAGATTTGAATGTTCTGGGCTACATAAATGTTTAAATTCAGGCCAATGAATCTAAGGCCATGACGGGGATAAATATAAAATGAGATATATAAATATGATATAAAATCAAATATAGTACTGTAATAAAAAGGATTTCAAATGCAAGATATTTGGCGCACTGCCATTGATAACGAATCTCAGGTGGAGATGATCCTATAGACTCTCTCGGACACTTTTCAACAGATTCTCTTGAATTATAACATGAACAGGATGGATTTGTCTCTCACAAAACTGTTGAATGAACTGAAAGTGGCGGAATCTATTATCAAGCAACAAGCTCCCCCCTCTGTAGCATACATGGTGGACAAACCTGCCGCTTTTTCATCTAAACCGGCGAAAGCCCAAAAGAAGAAGAAGAAGCCCTGCAAAGTTGTGACACCTAGAGGTGCTGAAGGTGTTGTGGCTAAGCCTAAGGGAAAGTGCTTCTACTACAAGCAGCCTGGTCACCACAGGAGGCAATGCCCTGACTATCAAGCCAAAATGAAGAACAAAGGTAATTCTTGTTTAAATGTCGTTGAAACTTGTTTAACGGATGTTCTTACCCAATTATGGATTGTAGATTCGAGAGTCACTGACCATGTCTGCACTTCTTTGCAGGGGTTTCAGGAAACGTGACGGCTAACTAAGAATGAAGTTTGCGTCTTTCAGGCCAATGGGGAACCAGCACCAGTCCTAGCAATAGGAAGTATTTCTTTTTCATTTAGTAGTTCCAGAATTTTGTTTTTAGATGTTCTTTATGTACCTTCGATATGAAGGAATTTGCTTTCAATTTAAAAAATAATAGATGCTGGTTATGAAGTTTTGTTTGTAAATAAATGTGTTGTTATTAAGTACAATAAACAATTCATCCATAGTGCTCCTAAAATATATCATCTATTTGTATTTGAAGTCTCCCATGACATGCTACAACAAACCGAATTAAATACTATTGATATTTCTCATAAAAGAATACGTATTTCTGAATTGAGTCAAACTTATGGCACTTACGTCTACGTCATATTAATATAAATAGGATTTCAAGGTTGGTTTCTGATGGACCTTTGAGTTCATTGAAAGGGGAGGCACTACCAACCTGTGAATCTTGTTTAGAAGGTAAAATGACAAAGAGACCTTTCCCTTCCAAAGGAAATACAGCCAGTAATAAGTTAGAATTAATTCATTCTGATTTGTGCGGTCCTATGAATATACGAGCGAGAGGTGGTTTTGAGTATTTTTTTACTTGCACGGATGATTACTTCAAATATGGATATATTTATTTGTTGCGCCATAAGTCTGAATGCTTTGAAAAATTCAAAGAATTTAAGATAGAAACAGAAAGTGACATGGTAAACATATCCAAACATTACGATCTGATCGTGGTGGTGAATATCTTTCTGCGGAATTCATTAAGTACTTATCAAAATCGGGCATTACATCTCAATATTTTGTCCCACGAATACCACAACAAAATGGTGTGGATGAGCGAAGAAGTAGAACTCTTTTGGAAATGGTTAGATCAATGTTAAGTTATTCAGATTTGTCTTTTAGCTTTTGGGAATATGCCTTAGAAACTGCAAATTACATTCTGAATTTGGTTCCTTCCAAATCTGTTCCTTTAACCCCATCCGAATTGTGGAATGGGCGCAAGCCTAGTCTACGGCATATTCGAGTTTGGAGATGTCCAGCACATGTACTAAAAGGGAAAACAAATAAGTTGGAATCAAGGAAGTGTGCATTTTCATTGGATATCCAAAAGGAACTAAAAGAGGTTTATTTTATTATCCTAAGGAACAAAAGGTAATTGTTTCAACAAATGCCAAGTTTCTAGAACAGGACTATTTAATTAACCATGTTCCTAGAAGTAAACTTGTGTTACAGGAACTAAGCAAAGGAATAACTACTAATGAAACATCATCACAACCTCCTAAAACAGTTGTTGACATACCATTGCATCCACGTAGTGGGAAAAATGTCGATAGGCAAGAGGTTGCTCAAGAGATTGCTCGATAGGTTGCTCAAGAGCAGACTCAAGACATCTCGCTACCACAAAGTAGTGGGAGTAATGACGCGCAACCTGCAATTGTGGATGAAGTAGTTCAGGATGTTCATAATTTAATTCAAGATGTAGTGAATCATGTAGTTGCTAGTCGCCGTAGTGCAAGAGTTATTAGAAAACCTGAACGGTTTACGCTCTTGGGAGAATCATATGATATAATTCCTGAAGAGACTAATACAGAACCATTAAATTATGCCAAAACACTACATGATAAAGATGCTGAAATGTAGGTTATTGCTATGAAGTCTGAAATGGAGTCTGTGTACTCAAATCAAGTTTGGGATCTTGTAGAACCGCCTATAGGTGTTAAACCTATTGGCTTTAAGTGGATCTACAAGAAAAGACAGAGGTGTGGATGGAAAAGTGAAAACTTTTAAGGCTCGGATTGTTGCGAAAGGATTTACTAAAAAAGAAGGAATCAATTATAAGGAAACCTTTTCACCGGTAGCTACGCTTAAATCTATTAGGATTTCCTTATCCATTGCTGCTCATTACAATTATAAGATTTGGCAAATGGATGTCAAGACATCTTTTCCAAATATAAGCCTTGATGAGTGCATTTATATAGCACAACCAAAAGGTTTCATGAAAAGTAGCAATGAACACATGGTTTGTTAACTTAAGAGATCCATTTATGGATTGTAACAGGCATCTTGGGTATGGAATATTTATTTTGACAATTCGATTAAAACTTTTGCTTTTGATCAGTTTGAAAATGAATCATGCATCCACAAGAAATAGGAGGGAGACAGAGTAGCATTTTTGATTCTATACGTAGATGACATCTTGCTCATAGGAAATAATGTGAGCATGTTGAATTCTGTTAAGGAGTGATTGTCATCGTGTTTTTATATGAAAGACTTGGGAGAAACGGCTCATATCTTCGGGATGAAGCTTATGCGAGATCGCAGACAAAGGATATTAGGCTTGTCCCAAACACTTTATATTGATACTATTCTTGAGAGGTTTAGCATGGAAAATTCTAATATGGGATTTCTTCCTTTTAGACATTGAATTATTTTATCAAAGGATCAGTCGCCCAAAACGACCGATGAGATAGAGAGGATGAAGGTGATCCCTTACTCTTCTGTTGTAGGGAGTCTTATGTATGCTATGATATGCACTAGACTGGATATCTGCTTTGATGTAGGCATGGTTAGCAGATTTCAATCTAACCCTAGGCAAGAACATTGAACTGCAGTCAAGCATATTATCAAGTACATTAGAAGGACTAGGGATTATATGATTGTTTTCCACCCTGGCAATCTTGTACCTATTGGATATACAGATTCAGATTTCCAGTAAGATAGAGATTCTAAAAAATCAACCTCAGGATATGTATTTACTCTAGGAGGTGGAGCCATAGTTTGGAAGAGCATCAAGCTAAAGTTGTTAGTGGTGACTCGCTTGCTATCTTAGTTAGTGATGACCCTGGCAGACTAATAACATGCATTTATGATGTGTGGGCAATGAACGAATTGGAGGGTAGTTGGAGCAAAGTTGTTAGTATTCAACCTTTCATACCTGCTCATTTGCCTAAAGGCGTCTGGGAGGATGATAAGATGATTTACGAAATCCCAGAAACTTCACTGCTAGTGCTATATGACCCTACAACAAGACAAGTTGCAGATCTTGGATTTCAGCTGGACGTACTCATGAGTTGCTGTTGGGTTTTCAATTACAAGGAGAGTCTAGTTCCAATAAAGAGTGGAATTAACAGCCAGGACAATGAAAATGCAGTCCGACAAATCGACCACTTTTTCAGTAGCGACGGTGATGGTGGTGGGCTGTTTGATTGAGAAGATATTTTTGTTGGAGACTTATTAGTTTAGTAGTATTGTTTGTCTCCCTCCAAATATGAATAATAGTAGTTGTTGGCTTTCACAAATACTTAGTGAATTAGTTGTATCAATAAATGAACTAGCCCTCACCCTTAAGTGGATCAGGCCATTTACTATTCTGTTTACATAATTTTCCTTAACAAGGGATAATGTACTACTGAAGTTAGAAAGTATGAAAAAAAACATGTACGAATAAGGAAAATAAGAAGTAAGATGTGCATGTCATGCACTCAATGTTCTGGTCATTGTCTCGAGCCTATGTTATCGACTAACTTAATCCTTTATTTTTATACTTAAGTTATTTCACATGACGGATATAAAATTAACATGCAGGGTTTTCAAGTAAAAACTTCTAAGAAATAGACATATTAGGCAGAATCAACAACCAACGAGAAATTTAAAGCAATATAAAGAAAGTACAACGAAAATGAGAAACAACATCAATGTATACAAAAGCAAGAGTACATAATCAAATCTCACGACCTGGTGGACAAAAGTACAAAGCTACTAGAAGAGTGCAAGTCCCAAAAGTAGACAAAAAAATACAAACTTATTTCGAATACAAAAGACTAGTCAAAAACTATATACATATGGAGATAAGTGGACGTAATTAGCTCACCCTTAATCTCTGAAGATCTCCGTAGTACTCAGGCTCGAATCACCGTTGTCGACTGGCACTCGGATCTACATAAAAAAACAGATGTGGAGTGTAGCATGAGTACCAAAACAACAGGTACCTAGTAGGCATCACAGGTCGACTGAGCTTGAAAAGTAAAAACAATATGAAAAATAGGAAAGTAACAGTAACTAGAGGTTAAATGAACAAAGTAATAATGGAAAGTCTAACTATATAGCTCTCGAATCTGGAAAGAACAAAGTAGTAAAGTAAAGCAACTATCTATAACCTAACTGGACCCCTAAAAGCCCAGAAGGTATGTATACTCGTGCGCAATTGGAATGTAAATAACCCAAACAGACCCTCATAAGCCCGATAAGTATACAGAAGTGCCAAGAATAACACTAGCTAGATTAAAAGCTTTCAAGAACTGAAACGGCCGACTCCAGACTAGAACTTTGACGAAGGCACCCCGAAGAACCCAAATGAACCACATGTCAGGACTCGAAGCGAGGCGAATAGAGATGTGTAAGGGCCTCGAACCGTGGCAAAAAAAAAAACGCTAGAGCCTCAAACCGTGTCTAAAAGAGATACGTTTGTGCTTCAAACCATGGCTAAAAGACTCCAAATACACCCCCCCCCCCCAAATCACACACTCTTTTTCATGCGGGAACATACCGTAGAGAGAAACCATCTTTGTTAATATGATGAATAACTTTTATACAACATTTTACCAACAAAACATTATATAAAATTAATACATAAATAACTTTGTTATTCATGTATTAGATGTAGCTCTATTCAGCTACCAAATGACCCTTAAGGTATTTATTTTATTTTTCATCTGGTGTTTGGTATCCACATTAGAGCCCGACAAAATTTGGATTTGTGCCAAAAAATTCCACATTAGGGGTAAAGCGCTCCCCAATAAAGATGACTTCGTAGCCAAGAAGAGTCAAACTCAAAACCTTTAATTAAGAATGAATAAGTACTCATTACTCCATCACAACCCTCCGTGAGTCCTAAGGTATTTAAAACCTTAAAAGGAATTAGAGGAGTTGTATAAAATGACAAAGAAAGTGTGGGAAAGTGAGGAAGTAGTCAACTGTTGAGGTATTTTTCCTCTCAACACCACTCGATCAATTCACTATCTGTTTTTCCATTTTTCCCTTGTCGTTGTTCCGCCACTTCTTCTTCATCAGCTTACAAGGTTAGATTTCTGATAATTCTTTTTGAATTTGAATCTGAATTTGTCCTATTTGGGGATTTTGCTGCCATTGTTTCTGTTTATACTAATTCTTTTTATTTCTTTCCATCTTTTACATTTCAATATTGGGTAAGTTAAACTTGTTCCATTTCCAAGGATTTGTAGATTGATATTAGTTGAAAACGAAGGCAAATCCCTTGCTTGCGAAAGCAAGGGGTTTCGAACTTGAGACCTCCAACATGAAAGTACCAAGCCCAAACCATTGGGCCACCCTCGAAGGGTTTCATGCTCCTTAAATTACCTGCAAAATTGCTCCTTATGCTAACTTGATATGTAGCTCAAAAAATATTATTGACTAGTTAATGAAAAGACTACAAAACCACATGCCTACTTTACTAGTCTCCTCTGAATTTGGCTGATTACTGATTAGTCCAACCCATTTCAGCCCAAATCAAATGAAAAGACCAAAATAGTCGTTTATTTTTTACTTTAGACTCAAAATCATCCATTTTCTTTTATATGGTGTACTAATAGTCCTCCAAATTTTAAGTATTAGTGCACTTTTAGTCTCTTCCTAATGTATGTTTACTTTTTAATATCCAGATTTATATTCTGGTTTGGTCCTTTGATTTGCACGTTTTTTCATTTTACTTTGTGTGTTATTCTTCGGTGCCAATTTCAAAATAAAAATAGTATCCGAAAACATTGGAACTTTGGGTGTGTTTGGTACCAAGAAAAATATTTTTTCGCAAAATATGTCTAGGAAAATAAGTGAGGTTCTTATGTATTTTCTTGTGTTCGGTATATAAGCAAAAAATAAAATATTATCCAAAAAGCATTTATGTATAATCTAGACAAATACTATGAGAGACGAAGGTGGAGTAGATGTGTGGCGTAGCGGGTAGGAGAGCTACGGGAGTGGGGTGAAGATGTTGTGTCTTAGAGAGTGGGAGGATATAATCAATTAAAATGTCACATATGAAACTTGTTTTCCCTACTTCCTTTAAGAAAGTCATTTTCTTCATTTGAAGTGTCACATATGAAACTTGTTTTCCAAATTTTTTGATTAAAAACTATTTTCTACGGAACACCCCCTTTATCCAATGCTAATTTGAGATATTGATACACGAAGACTAAGCATGTATTGTATTTTTCCTTTTTTCTTGTTTTTTTAAATTCTTTGGTTATGCTCTAGATATATAGGCAAAGCACAAGAAACTTTTATTCAGGCAAAACCCAAAGACTGATTAATTGCTTATGGGAAATAGAGGAGAAATTTAAAGAAATAGCAAATCTTGAATGGTGCACACCAAACAATGAAGACGCGGAGCCAAAAAATAAAAAAGTACAAATGAAGACTCATCTGCAATTGCTAAGATAAATCTAAGAAGTCATTTGTTTTATACCAGAAAATATACCGAGGAGGCCATAAATGGATGTGTAAAGGATCAAAATGTTAACGAGTAAATGGATGTTAATGAAGAGACTAAAAGTGCACTAGTACTTGAAACTTAAAGGACTATTAGTGCACTATATAAAAGAAAGGGAAGGGATGACTTTGAGTCTGAAGCCAAACATAAGGAACTATTTTGGATCTTTTCTCCCAAATTGATCTACAAGAAATTGTCAAAATATTTTTTAAAATATGTATACCCATAATATATGTGTATTCGCTTGCGGATGTAAATATTTATGGCCGAGTGGTCAAATGTGTAACTTGCCCTTTTTTGCTTCACATTGCTTGATCTTTTTTGTTGAACTGTGTGTTCTATTAATGCATGTTTTCTAGATCTGTTCTCTTTCAATATGTTTGTAAGTTGTCTTATTCTACTTATATTTCCACCAGTATGGATGGTCGTCGTCCTTTACCAGAAGATCTAGTAGTTGATATTCTATTGAGATTGCCAGTGGAATCACTCTTACGTTTCAAATGTGTGTGCAAGCACTGGTATGCTCTCATCAAAAGTCCAAGTTTCATAGAAAAACATTTTCATCACAAGAACAATTGTGCCCGTCTCCTTGTTTGCAACTTGAAAGTAGCACGTGAAGTACACCCCATTGTAAGGTCTGTTGTATTCTCCTTGCTCCCTGAAGAAATTGCTCCAGGTGTGACCCCTGAACAAAAAACTCTCCTTCAGCTTCCGAGGGTCACTGATTTCACGTGTGTTGCTGGTCCAGTTGATGGCTTATTCTTAGTGCAGAAGAAGTTTTATGGAGACGATGTCTGCTTGGGTTTGTGGAATCCTGCCACCAGAGAGTTCAGGCCTCTGCCTCCTGCGCCTTTTGAGATTGAGTACTTTTTCTCAGACCATGATCATCAGTTCGGATTGGGATTTGACCTTTTGACTCAAGATTATAAGGTTGTATGGATTCGAGTATTCTGGGTTGAACCGGGACAAGGCTTTTATCCTCGTGTCTATGCCTGTGTCTATTCCTCATGCAACAATTCATGGAAACATCTAACTCCTGAATTCCCTTCCAGTTCTACCTTATCTACACCCCTTGACGCCACTTATCTCAACGGGGTTTATTATTGGCTTTCTAGGGGCCTTGATGAGATCTACATGATTCGCTCATTTGACATGGGTAGCGAACAGTTTGGGGAGATGCAAGTCCCAGATATTCCAAGTGAACGTTGGGGGACGCTTACATTGCATGGCGACTCACTTGCTATGTTAACCGGTGACCCTGGCAAACCAATGACATCCATATACGATGTGTGGGTAATAAAACAAGAGGGAAATTGGTCCAAAGTTCTTACTGTTCAACCTCATATAGATGCTCATTGGCCTCGCAACATCTGGGATAACGATAAGATGGTTTTCGAGATCACTGAAACTTCACAGCTGGTGCTATATGACCCTACAACAAGACAAGTTACAGATCTTGGATTTCAGCTGGACCTTAACATTGCTGGCTGTTGGGTTTTCAATTACAAGGAGAGTCTAGCTCCAATAAAGAGAAGAAATGAGATTCATAATGCAGTCGAGCAAATTGAACACTTCTTCTATACCATACCCATGGATGAGGATCTTACAGATTTGGAATATAGAATATTATAGTGATAAAAAATTTGAAAAACAGAAAAAAAAAATGATTTACCTGTAATATTGTGACATTAGTTCTTATCTTACCTTCTAATAACATTGTGTTTGAGCTTAAAATTGTTTGGATCAGACATCTTTGTATTATTATTGAATAAAAAGCAGACATGGTATTTTGCTATCTGCTCTAGCCTCTAATTGTTTATTGTGTCAGTGGGCATTCCTTTTGGACTAAGAAATTTTAAGTTACGTTGCGCACCTACTCTCGATGCTTCATCCGCGTCAGATTCTCCAAAAAATACGCTACTTTTGGAGTATCCGACACCCATCTATATCCATATTTTGGTCCACTTGAAAATTGTCATGCAATTGCTTCAAGTGAGTGACTAGACAATTGGACAAGGTAGGTCCAAGAAACCACCAAGAAAATGGACCCCCATAAAAAAATAAAGCCCATTAAAGAAGAGAAGAAAAGCCCACAGCCCATCAAGCAAAAAGGTAGAAGCTTGAAAAAAGTAGTTGATAAAATGATGAAAGGCACGAAGTGACAGTTAAAATAGTGTTTTTCTCCCGCGAAAAGCCTTAATTAATTCGTTGATCAGAACTGGAAAGGCAGCTTTGTCTCGTGGGGGCACTCTCTTATTCTGTGACATTCTTTTCATCATACCCCACCTACCCCCCTCCTCTTTCTTCTTTGTCCTTACAAGTTTTCTTGATCATACATTTTTGACAGTTTTTTTTTTTTTTGGTTTTCCGCTCCTGCATTAAGATTTTAGAAGCTCGAAAAAAAAGGTAATTAGAGTATTGGAAGAGGTAAAAGAATAGTTTTTTGTTAATTGGGATTTCGGAAAAAGAAAAGAAAATGGTGAAAGAGACAGAGTATTATGATGTTCTTGGTGTAAACTCTTTAGCATCTGAAGAGGAAATTCGCAAGGCGTATTATCTCAAGGTTTTTCTACTTCTTTCTTTATTTTTACTTTTTATGTTTGAATTTAGTGTAGCTTTTCTGAGTGTTGGGGTTGATCTAATTTTTCGTGGCAGTAGTTGGAATTTTGAGATTCAAACTTCTATAATTTGATAGTGAATTCGGATACAAAAGCTTTAAGTTTTTTGATATAAATTTATATATTTGAAAACTATGTAAAAGCCCTATAAATCGTAATAATTAACAATTTAAAAGAAATTCTGCTCAAAAGAAAAACTTGACTGACTCTCGAAATTCTAACCGTGTCACATAAATTGAGACAGAGAGAGTATTATTTTAGTTTCATTTGTTTAAACTTTTAGAATTTGATAAGTGGATCCAAGTAGTATGATTCTTGAGATGTTTGTGTTGGAAATGAAGATTTTGCTTCATCAGCTTTCATTTTGATTTGAAGTACAAATGGTAGAGGAAAATGTCTCATCCTTTCTGATCTGTTGAAAGAAATTAGTATTTGATGTCTTTAAATAGGATATGTGAGAGTTTTAAGTATTAGCTGAATCTAGACATGCATTGAACAAGTGCAAAATGTAGCTTCCCGGATTTGGTAATGTGGGAATTTGGTCTCTCTTCAACAACATACATCCCCTGTGTAATCCCATAGGTTGGGTCTGAGGGGAGTAAGATGTACGCAGACCTTAGCCCTACCTCGTGGAGGTAGAGAGACTGTTTCCGAAAAGCAATTTGGTCTCTCTTATTCCAACAAAACTAGAAATGAAAACGGAAAAATGAAAAGAACAATTTCTTGTGCTTGTTAAATGATATTCGAAATCAGTTTTTTATCTTGTGGTGCAGGCCAGGCAAGTTCACCCTGATAAGAATCTAGATGATCCTCTTGCTGCACAAAGATTTCAGGCAAGCACATTGCTTGTTGCTTATTTTATGTTTACTTTTTTGTAAAATATAGGCAAAAAAGTATCTTTTATTATTTTTTGATGTTTAAATTGTAACAAACAGGAATTAGGGGAGGCATATCAGGTTTTGAGTGATCCAGTACAGAGAAATGTATATGATCAAAATGGCAAGTCATGTGTCTCCAGGTAATCTTTGTAGAATTGCTTCTTCTGAATTTTAAGGGGTCGTCTGGTTGTTGGTTAGAGTTATGCAGATATTAGTAATACAAAGATTAGTTATGCAAGGTTTACTAATTCTACCTTCTAACCCGCATAAAATAGTACATAAATTAACTCATAATGTATACATGTTATATTTATGTGGGATTGTAAAATGATAACCGCACACCGTACTTGGTGTGCAGAGTGCTGAATACATGGTATTAACTTTGTTACTTTTAATACATGAATAACTTTCTTCTTAGCCAGCAACCAAATGACCCCTTAAGATGATAAATGCAAGTGGTTTGCTGATTCACAAATTTCTATGAAAAAATATGTGTTTTCTATTACCATCAATACTAATTTTTGATGTCCTCTTTGTAGGGAAACTATGCTTGATCCAACTGCTGTGTTTGCACTCCTCTTTGGGAGCGAACTTTTTGAAGACTACATCGGACATCTATCAGTGGCATCAATGGCTTCCTCTGAATTAGTCAGCGAAAACGACAACCCTGAGAAGATCCATGATAGACTCAAGGCAAGTATGTCATGAAGTTCATTAACATTCAAATTATATATGTCTCCACTTTTTGACTGTTTGTTTGAAAAAATCTGTCAAGAAAATTAAGATATGTTTGATATCTCTATCCAGAACTAAATGGTCAAGATCAAATGAACATATCTAGTTTTTTCTTTAGTTCACATTTTACGTTTTTACAGTTGATTCACAATAATAGAACTATGTTATGAAGGGTGTCCAAAAGGAAAGGGAAGAAAAGCTTGCTAGAATACTCAAAGATTTCCTTCAACAATACGTTCGTGGTGACAGAGTGGGATTTATACGTCGAGTAGAATCTGAAGCTGAACGGCTTTCACAAGCAGGTCAGCTCACTACTCCTGTGTTTCTTCTAGTGATTGCTGTAAGTTTTACAGAATTTACCATGAAAAGTGTTGAAGGACCGCATTTAATAAGGACAACACGAAAATGCAGTGAAATCTATTCTGACCTTAGAAGAGAGCTAAATCAAGAAAAATTCTTAATTAGAACCTGACATTTAAAGATTAACTGGTTAGATAGGGAAAGAAGGAAATGAACTAGAAAAATCTCTACTAGTTCCTCTCATCTTCGCTCCTTTCCTTTCCTTTATATCGATCTTTAAAACCAGTCAAAAAGAAAGAAGTAAGACATATCAAGCAATGGAAAAGTGGAGGTACTTCACAAGTATAAAATCTTTTATTCAAAAGGTTATTTCTTGTAACTTTTCAATTTCATTTCTCCTACTTTTGGTTCCATTTGAGTTGTTCGTTGACTTCATGTACCAATTTTGAGCAAATTCCAAGTGGTCCAGTTTCCATTTTCTGAAAATTTCTCCTAGCACTGTTATGTTTTGTCTCTCAAGATATACATTCTAGTTTTACAGTGTGAAACTTTTTCGTCTTCATCCATCAAACATACGTGTGCTTTTGTTTTCTATTAACAGCATTTGGAGCTGAGATTCTTCAAACCATTGGATACATATACACAAGACAGGCAGCACAAGAACTTGGAAAGAAAGCAATTTACTTGGGAGTTCCATTCATGGCCGAGTGGGTTCGCAACAAAGGTCATTTCTGGAAGTCACAGCTTACAGCAGCAAAAGGTACACTTACATTATCTCACTCAAGATCCACTCCCCAGATTGTCATATCTGTATCTTTGATGTGGTGGACTACAATGTTTTATAGGTGCTTTTCAACTGCTACAACTTCAAGAAGATGTTCGTCGCCAGTTTAAAATGGATGGTAGTGGCCCTGAAAACGACGTTGAATCACATCTAAGATTAAACAGAGAAACATTAATGAATTCATTGTGGAAACTAAATGTCGTAGATATTGAAGTAACTCTTTTACACGTTTGCCAATTGGTAAGCCTTGGATCAAATGTTGCTACGTTTCACGGGCTTATTCATGAAAGAGACCTTTGTGTCACTTGAATTACTTCTGAGTAATCTTTCAGGTGCTACAAGAAGGCAATGTGAAGAAGGAAGAACTCAAGAAACGTGCGATGGCTTTAAAGATTTTGGGAAAAGTATTTGAGGTAGGATTAAGCATAACTTGTGAAGTGTTGTCATTTACCTTGTAAACACAAGTCTTGTTGGTTATTGAGCTACTAATTCATTGTATTTGATGACATTTGCATTTTTTCCTTTTTATTCTATAGAGGGAGAAGTGTGTTGGAACATCGAAAAAGAAGACAATAGGTGATATTAATGCTGATGAAACTAGTTCAGATAGCAGTGATGATGAAGAAGACTCACCAAGAACACTAAATTATAGAACTCCTCTACTCACACAGGTTCTCTTTTCGCTTACATATGTATACTCTTTTACTTAGTATATATATATATTGATGTTAAATGTTGAGCAATTAGTCCTTCCTCTAATGTTTTCTAATATTTGAATTAAGATCAAATTGAGTCTCATATTCAGGGGTGGATCTAAGGAGAGTGGGAGGGTGTTCACCCGAACCCCCTCGGCAAAAACTTATACTATATGTATATAAGATAATGTTTTTATTTGTATGTACATATATTGATTTCGAATCACTTAAATACAAGATTACAGGTTGACTCAGCAATCTAAGGAATTCAAAATTCATCTTAAAATTCCAAATTCAAATCTCAGGCACTACATTTTAATTTCGAACCACCAATCTACATACTGAAAGTTGACGATGAGATTTTAATAGTACATAAATTTTAACTTCTCTTTTTGGTCTTTAATATTGTAGGGAATTGGAAGACTCTTTAGATGTCTATGTAATCCAGCATTCGATGTGGATGATGAAGAGATTGTATACAAAGGCAAATGATACTCAACTCCCTTTCACATTGATTCCTGATGACATGAACTAATTTCTTCGCTTCGATTCCGCCCTAAGCTAGCTTCATCAAGATATGAATTAATCAATCCCACTTATGTATGTTTATTGCAGTACGGATAATTGAAAAAAAAAACTCAGAAAGGCGTAAGCCAATTATTATTTGTGCAGCTTGTTTTGTAATTGGAAAAATATGTAATGAAATACTATGTTTCTTTTAAATGATTATACAAATTTATTTTTTATTTCATGTCCTTTTCACCAGGAATCTTTATTTTACACATAATAAATCTGAAAATAATACTAAAAAGTTTGAAAAATATATTTTTTAATTCTCTCCAAAAGTTTTTTTTTTTTTTTGGTTCGTTGTTTTTTCAGTCAAGTAGATCATTTCTATCATTATTTCTACAATTATATAAGTTTGTTGGGTTGGATTATCTTCTTTCTGATTATGTTTATTAGATTACGCAAAGATAATGATTCCTTAATTTTAGTAAAACTGCGACATAAAAAAGAAAATGTTACTAAAATTAGAGACAAAGTTCTACTAAGCAATAGCTATTATTTACTAATTTTAGATTACTTTCATTTGCTAAAAAGTAATACCAAATTTTAGAACTTTATGTTCACATATCTATTTCATCACCTATCTCATTACTGTAATTTCTACAAATAATAATAACATCCTTTCCTATTGTATGGTTAGTTATAAATAGCATGTGAATCTTAATTTCTATTGTATCATATAATACATGGTTAGATAACGACAAATAGTCCTTTAACGATTAATTTGATATCATCACGTCGTTAAATTAATATTTTCTAATAATTTTATCTTTACTTTTCATTTAATTTTTTACCCTATTTTTTTATAGTAACATATTTCATACCCTACTTTTCTCATGAACTTTATCATTCAAATTATTTATGTAACATTATGTGACGCCGAAAAATGATACAAACTACCCATATATTATATTTTTATTAAACAATACAATACAATATACATAACAATCATTCAAACAAAGTGACAGAAAATATTTACACAAAGTAGCGTATTAACCCGCCCAAAGTTGAGCAAATTGAGTGAAGCATAATTTTATAGGATTATTTTGCAACCCCTTGTACCAGCATAAAGATAACCTAGAGGAGCAATGAGAAGCTTTTTCCATTAGGAATGAAAATAGAATTTCCACCAAATATCTAACACATGAAAGAAGTCCAGAGTTTTAACATAAACCAACAAGTTCTCAGTCCAAAAGATTAAACAAACAGAACCTGTTTGGCTTAAACAGCCTAGATTATCCAGCATAGTTTTTACGCAAACAAATATGTACAAGGGCATGTTCAACCTTTTCACCCTATTTTTCTTCTCTCCCTCTATGAAGGCCTCGAAACTTGAAACTTCTCCTCCATAGAACCTCAGTGAGCTGGATGGAGAACACGTGCCCGGTGTGCTTGCATAGAGCACGCGCAGTGCACTGATGTTAAGTTCAAGCATCCACTAATGATGAGGGAATGTCGCTCAGGGCATGTGTGCAGAGCAGGAAATGCTTCGCACACTGCTTGAACGGCAGGAGGTGTGAGAGCAGTGCATTGGCTGATGTTTAGATTCATAAGCCCTTCGTCCTCGTACCTGTGTTTCTTCATAGACGCCCACATCTCGTGCTTGTTCTTGACCCGACTCTGAGCCAGAGAGTACATTGCCCTGTCTGTGATGTACTGGCAGAAGTATAGGCCAAGGGATCTCAAGTGAGGGCAATTGTTTGCCAAAGCAATCACACTCTCATCTGCAGGCATTAGATAATTGTCATGTTAAATAAACCAAGAAAAATGACTCCAATCGGAGACATCAGCAACTTTGTCTCAAACTTCAGTAGAAAAAGGAGATACTAATAGCCCCTCAAGAAGCAGGCAGTAGAACATCCGTGTGAATACACTAAACAAGCAAACGAGAGGAAACACAGACCTCTAAGCTACTTAGAACACTGCTATCTTGTAAACATTACTCTAACAGGTTGAGAGCAATTATCATAAAATTTCCTAACAAAAGCATCCACACAAAGAAACATAGGAGACATCTAATAATCAGTCAGCTGAGGAAGACTTCATAACACTCCCCCAAAGAGAAAAGTTCAGTCCTACCGCCTAATATGCATTTCATCATTCATTTTCAGACACCACAAATAGCCATAGGAGTTTATTTGATATAAAATCTAAAGTATGGTCCTTCATATCCCTTGTATACATCCAAATCTTGTTTCACTTTCATTTCCTAGAAGAAAATATCTTGCATGAATATCTCCTTCTAGTTAATTACTAATAGGACATGACTAAATTGTCTTCTTTGGTTAGATTTTTTTGCATAAAATCTCTAGAATACTCTAATACAACGTATGCCCTACTAAGCATGGCAAATCGGAGTCCGTTAAGACTGTTTAGTAGTAAATATAACACTGCCAAGGAAAGACATTAAATACAAAACCTAACCAGATACATGTTTTACCTGTTATAAGTACACAGCCACACAGATCAAGGGCTCTGATATCAGGACACCCATAAGCCAAACTCATTACACCTTCATCACCAACTTTATCACACCAACCTAGATTTACAGTCTGCAGTCGGTTACAGTAGTAACCGATAGCCTGCAAGGAGTAATATGAACCATATAAGTCGGAAGAAACAACAGTTTAGTACTCCTACAGGCCATTTGAGAGGACAAGACATACCTTCAATGCCTTATCAGTTGCAGCTTTAACACAACCACAAAGGTTCAAGACTCTTAGATTTCGGCAACGCTCAGCGAGGTACGCAACAGCACTATCACTGAAAGCAGAACACCCACTGATATTCAGCTTCGTGAGGTTTGGACAGCCGTGAGCTAAAGCACAAAGGGAACGATCAGTTAGCTTAAAACTCTTGCTAAGATCAAGGTCTTGCAATTCATGACAGTGGTTGGCAATTGTCTCGACACCATTATCCTCAAGTTGTGGTAAATCTTGTCTAAGAGTTAGAACCTGCAGCTTCGTGAACTTGGGGGCAAGTGTCAGCACTAAATTGTTCATATTCCTCTTGCACCTGAGGGGAAAAAAAAACTTAGAAACCGATATAACACCACAAATCAACAAGGGAAAGATTACTCACAAATATAAGCTGTTATCAGTTGTTTTAAGTTGACAGTCGCACACGAGGCCACGTCTAAATAATAATTGATATCTATGTAACCCAATTCCATAGAATATCAACTTTCAGAATACTAATACCAGCAAGATAAGGAAATACGGTCAAATTCTAATAAACAGGAGAGGGTAAAAATCCAACACTACAAATCCAGAAAATGCAAGAAAGAAACAACTTGTAAATGAGCCCCCTAAAAGGTAAAGGAAAAATATGAAATAAAGGCAAAAGCACAATCATATCATGTTCAATGCTTCTGAGCACTAAAACATAATATAACTTCCAGATGTCCAGGATGAAGCACATAGAAAAAAGGTCCAAATTTTGCCACAAAGCCGAACAATAAACCATTATGCTATGACCATATTTCATATTAGGAGCATCTCAGATACAAACACATGTGATAAGACCTATGGAGTTAAGGCTGTTGAATTACCATCCTAATCTCTCTAATCCCCTCATTTCCCCCAAATCCCTTGATGCCAGTGTAAGGCTAGCTTTTCAACTTAACTTGCCCATCCAAGTCTTGCACTTACAAATCCAAATTGGGAGAATCTTCAGTCAAACCCTTTTACCATCTAACTTTTATTTATAAACCAAAAAAAAATGGGGTAGGGAAAAAGGGAAGGGGGTTACAAGGTGGAGAATCGAACCCGAAATAGTTACCAACTGAGCTTACTATGATTCCCCTTTTAACGTCTAACCTCAGTTCCAAACTCAAAGCTTTATTCAACAAAATTTACAAACCCCTCCCCCCGAAAAAAGTAAACAAACAATGAAAACCTCATGTGTTCCTCCAGTTGATCAATTATACATGACATCTCAAACAGATTGATCAAGGTAAACAGGACCAAGACAGTTTAATACATAAAACTTTGTGAATTTTCCTATTTCCTTCAACTCTTCTAGAATACAAAAATTCAGTCTTTTGCTGACTTGACTAGATAAATGAAGAACAAGAACCACCCTTCATCAATCACATCAAGAAAAAGCACACAATCCAAACAAACCATGAAATTTTATTAAAATCAAGAAACAAGAAAAGGCATACCATGAAAGGGAAAGATGAGTGAGTCCCCAAGAAATTGCATCTCTCCATCCACTACAAACACCAGAAGCCACAATCACCGTCCGATCATCCACAAGTGAAGCAATCCTCAACAACAACTCCATAGGTATATCTTTCCACTCTCTGATCATTACCCCACCCCCTATTTTACAAACCCCACCTCTGCTGCTATTGTTCACAATCAGCTTCTCCAAGCTCAAATCTCCTACCCCTACCATTTGCTACTACTCAAAGTTCTTGTCTTTTTGCACCCCCACAAACTTATACCTCTATATATACACAAAACACAGAAGAAAAGACCAAAAAAGGGTATCAAGGAAAAAATAAGAAGATAAACTTTAATGTATAGACGTGTATGTATGTATTGATGAGTATATCTAGGCAAAAGGAGGTTTTGTTTCATTGGGGAAGCAATGTAACAACATGTGTCATCACATAAGTTGTACACACAAGTAAAGTGTGTCAAAGAAAATTCTAGAAAAAATCAACCCTTTGGAAATCAATATATTTCTCAGTCTTATTTCATGTGACACTATTTGACTCGTCAAAGTATTTAAGAAAAGGATAAAATTTGTGATGTATTGTGTAAATCATTTCATTAAAAATAAAAAAATAATTTTGAAAGTTAATTTATCTCTAATTATTCCATATTAAATGAACTTTCATGACTTTTATGCTTGAAATTTTTTCATATTTATTTTTTTCTTTAATGAAATTTATATTTTTTGAGAGATAAATTACATTACTTATAAAATTATATTTATCATTTTACAAAAAAATAATAGTAAAAATATGATTTAAATTATGTTTTTAAATATTTTTCTTAATAAATATATATTTCATCATAAATTTACTTAATATGGACATAGAAAGTATTTTTTCTTGGGATTGATGAAAAAAAGGGGTCTAATATGGGAGTAGAATTTTTCCAAGAGGGTATAATCACTAGGAAACTTTCAGAAACCTATATTTTTTGCTGACCAAAAAGATAATAATCCTATTTTTCATTTTCTTTTTTTAGCCAATTTTAAAAAAACATATTTATTCCTTTTTACTATATTTTTATTTTAATTTTTCATCTCACAGATTAGAAAATATTTTAATATATTTTAATTTATTTATATAAAATTTATTTAATTAAAATCAAACAAAAAAACTATTTTTTCACAGACATTACGAATAAGGAGGATTTGACAGGTCGAATGAAAATGGAGTAGATTTTTGTGAAACATGTAAAGGTACATGAATTGGGAGATGTATAATAGTACACGTGTCGCAAGGATATGAAGGGATATAATCAACATAAGTTTTTTTTTTTTACAATAATAAAAACCAAAATGAATATGACAGTCATAATTAATTCAAATTTAAATATATTTCAATCATTATCATTAGATTTAGATTGTAAATATTACTAAAATAAATTTTTTATTGACTTGAAATTAATTATATTAATGCTTTCAGCGTGGATGAATAATTAAAAGGTACACAGGGTTAGATTTTTAAGATATTTATTTAGAAATAGTGAAATTTAGAGTGAACGGAAAATCAAATTACACTGGCTTGGATACATTTTTATTTGTAATTTTAATATTAACTCTAATTTCTTAAAAGAATTGAAGAGAAAATGTTTGGAGAAAAAATGAATATGTAATTTTATTATTTTATTTCAAAATTGGTAATCTTGTATTATCTCATATTGAGTGTGATGTAAAAGAGATAATTCAAAATTACTAATTTTGAAGAGACGAAAATACAAATAAAAAGCATTTTCTGGATAGTATCATGATCGGATGATTTTTCATAATAAACGAGATTCGACTATAAGCTTGTGCTTGTTCGAAGGGATCATCACAAATAATTAAAATATATTGTTCATTAATACATAAAATATTAACCAATTGAGCTGTCTTCTTCAATTTCTGTTCTTCAAATTGAAAGCAACTTACTGGATCAAAGTATTTATTCAGCTTTGTAGCATATTATTTGTTTTATTGCGGTCAAACTTGAGGAAACTTAATTTAAAATTTTATTATTATTTTTCTTAAATAACTGGAAAATAAATAAATTTATCAATGAAATCAAATGTAACAGTTGTTTTATCCAACATAACACTCAATGTTATAATTTTGACTTCATCTTTTATTAAATAATTTTATTTAATTAATCTTTTAATAAGAACTACTTATAGAGCAAGCAATAGGCAATAGGCAATAGCAAGATGTTGAATTGCAATAACGAGTAACGTAATGTGTTGAAGGTTCAAAAGTTATTATCACACATTTATAATTTTATCTATGATTAGAAAAAACTCAATTGATAATTCATCAAATTAGATCTTTGATGATTTCTATGTTAGTTATTAATTGGTTAATTGACTATCAACCTCTGATAATTTTTGTTTAGTTTAATACATACCTTAAATGCATGTTATTTTCTACGTTTCAAAATAAGTATCGTTATTTTCTACGTTTCAAAAAAAAAAATGGTAGTATCAGACATTGATGGGCATGTAAACAATATTATTTGCACTTTAATTTATTTTAGAGTTCATGTCAAATTAGTTATCATCCACTTAATAGTTTCTTCTAATAAATAGTTAAAATATTGAGGGGTCTCCACAAGGTAGACCCTTTGTCCAATTAGATTTGTAGGATTATGATTGTGTTTTGTGACTTTGATGTGATTATGGTTGGGTTGTGATGAATGAATAATCTTGAGCACCTCTCTCTAGACTCTATATAGGTTAAAAGTATAATTTCAATATGAAAAAAAAAATATTCCAATGATAAAAACTAGAAGAAAAGAATGGTGGATAGAAAAAGTAAATGGCAAGAAGAAAATAGGGGATAGTTGAGAAAGTTCCAAAATAGCGCACAAAAACGAAGCCGCTCTATAAAAAGTAAAGAGCATAAGTTGGGTCTTTTCATGTTTGTTATACTTTATGCCTTTGGCATCATGGTTTTATTATTATTAATATCATATAATATAGAGTAGCAACATTATTATTTTATGCATGACTTTGTAATTTTGTATTTGGTGCTTATCGTTTTATTATTACTATAAATTGCTTAGGTTTAAAAGTTTATGTAGATATAAAAGAGATAAAGTCACTTATTTCATTAAATAACTCATCGTTTGCTATATTTTTATGCTATTAGAAAAGAACATTTTTAGACCTAAAAAATATTGATGACATTTTTTATTTAATAGATGGAAGAAGGACATTTTAAAACCATTTTTGACTCTTTTCCGTATATATATATATATATATTGAATGAAATTACAATATTCGACATTGGATGCTTCTTGGTGTGTTAGGTTAGTGCTTTATTTTGTTCTTCGAGGTTGGAGCTTTGTACCTTAACCTAAACATATTTTTGCAAACTATGACATATTAATGCTTTAATTAAATTGTGGTTAAGTAGTGTTGAAATCAACATCTTTCTATCTTAAAATCAAACTAAATCAATGGATTAAGAATATCTTTTACTTATAAATATGATAATTAAATTTTCATCTTTTTTTCTATAAATATCGACACGATTTACTAAAAAATCTGCATAATATTAATTAAATAATTTAAACTATACGAGCTTGAGAGAAGAAAATTAAAGAAATCACTTGACCTTTTTTTTGTCTCAATTGAAATTCATTATAGAGTTTCAAGATAATGGTTTTGCTTGATCTCACTTTGATTTATTCCTGAAAGTAATAAGTGAAAATTAAAAAGGAAAATAAGTCGACGTAGGGTGAACATATATAATTAGCAATTTAATAGGACCCATTAGTCATTTTAGAGTGTGTTAATCATTTATAATTGACTAAGCCACTAATTAATTATACTTAACTTAACTAATAATATAACCAAATATGCCAGAGAGTTGATATATATTCCAACCTAAGTTTGGAAAAAAACTTAATGTTTGAACTTGTTTTATTTTGCTCTAAAAAGAAAATTAAAAAAAACTATCTACCTACCTAACTCATATTCAAACATTTTAAAATGTATGAGCAATGTAAATATCAAATCATTTTAGCACTTTCTTTGTTAAGCACTCAATTAAATATTAGTGTGTTTTAATTTTGTTTATTAGTACTATTTGTTTTAAAAACTCATGTGTGACATACTTCTCATGGATCCATTTTAATTGTCGTGCTTTGTTTTATACATCTCTTTAAAAAAATATATTAACTAGACGGTAATTAGAATAAAAATTATTCGTATTTATTATTTCTTCCAATTTTAAACTTCTCTTCTACACCAAGGATAAAAGTGGAAACAAACAATTAATTATACCTAGACTTTTAGATTGACAATTAATTCATTTGTTCATTTTTACTTATTTATTTAATTGAGATATAATCTTAGATTGTGAAAAATGATTTAGGGGGGAAAGTAATTAATGTTGAGTAAAATAGAAATTAAAAAAGTGTCTTTTCTTGATATATTAAAAGTGACAAGTAAAAATGAAAATATTTTTTAAAAATAGTGGACGAGTAAAAGTGAATTGATCAAGTACTCCCTCCGTTCACTTTTACTTGTCACATTTGGACTTGACACACACACTCATTAAGAAAACTATCACAATATGACTATTTCATCAAAGAATTTGGAAAATAAGTAATTAATGTTATTAAGTGTTGAAAAAGAATTTGGGAAAGAAGTAATTAATGCTAAAGATAAAAATGTAAAAAGATTAACTGTCTTTTCTTGATATATTAAAGATAACAAGTAAAAGTGAACATTTATATTTTAAAAGTAGAAAATTAAAAATGAACAAAGGAAGGAAATACGAATAATCTATTTTTAATAAAAATGACGAGTAAAATAAATTGAATGGAATATAATAGTACTCTCTTTTAATTTTTTTTCCTTAATTAATAAGACTTGAAATTAGCATTAATTGTATCTTTCACCACAAAATGCATCAGTAGTGGGTCCAAAAAAGCACTAACCTCCCCTCTCCTTATTTTTTCAAAAAAAATTGCTTTTGTATTGTCAAATTCTAACTCAAAATCTTTAACTAATAAAGGAAAAATCTTATTTATCTTAGCACATCATAATCTCTTACTATAATCATATGTTATATTCAGTATTTATGACTTAATTCGACTAATATAAATTTACGTAGTTTAATTCATAACGCTTCCTATTCCCAAGACTATTTGCTTAAACTAATACAAAAAGATTTCATTTATCTCATCATATTCTTAATAAATCTAAGATTGCATCCTTTTTTTTAAATTTCTCTATTATTAAATCAGACATTTTTAATCTTATCTTGGTGCATGCATGCTTTTCTGTGTCGTCTTCCATTAACCATTATGGGAGCACAATATATATATAATATTTATTTTCTTAAACTTTGTCTGAAATGTTTTATCATGAATCTTTTGTTAGTTCTTGTCTAGGTACATATTTTCTTGAACCTGGACAACTTTCTTTAATTTGAGTAATTCAGTTAATTAACTTTATCACTTATTGTCACATTATATTAACCATGTTAGGCATTTTTTCCTTTTCCCTTTTTAAAATTGTTGATGGAGCTAGCTAGGTAGATCATAGAGTAGATGATTGATTTATGGAATTGTATATAAATAGTGTTCCCAAAATATGAATATAAAAAGTTGAGAAAATTCTTGCTATAATTAAGTTAGTGGCTTTTATTATCATTACATTATGAATGTCCTCCAAGCACATGTTAACATTCTACAAGTTGCATCTTAATAGGTCCTATTAATTGTATGTTTTTGCCTCGAAATCAATTCTGTGTGATATACTTCCGTTTTTACAATGATAATATATCCGGTGAAATTTTACTAAGTGGGGATTTGGAGAGGATAAAGTGTATGCGGACCTTACTAATGCAAAAACCGAACCGACCGATCAACCGAATCGAAAAAGTGTTATTGGTTTATTGTTATTGGGTTATTGGATTAACGGTTTTTTAATGGTTTTATAAGAACTATATATCGGGTTATCGGTTCGGTATTAGTTTTTAATATTGGTTTATTGGGTAAACCGATAACCCATTAAGACTAATTTAAGTAAATATTAATCTCAATATACACAGTTCACAGTGACTTTGAGTTCACAACTTCACATTATACAAGACGTCAAAACCTAAAGTAAGAACAATATTCATTCTATTTTATGAGCATTTGTAAAGTTACATTATTGTCTTGTCGCATCAAATGTATTAGAGAAATCATAAATTATTTTATAAGCATCTTTCTTATTGGTTTAACCGAAAACCAAACTGTTAAGGACCAAAACCGATAAATCGATAAAAAATATCTTATTGGTTTGGTTATTGGTTTAGCGTATTTAAAAATCAAAAATCGATAAACCGAACTGATAATACATAAAACCGAACCGAACCGACCGATACACACCCCTAGACCTTACCACTACCTCGTAAAGATAGAGAGGTTGTTTCCCAGAGACTACGTGCATCAAAATTCAAATCCAAGTAAAAAGAAGAAGAAAATAATTAAGAAAGCACAACAGTTAATAAGAAAAAAGTAGTGTAAAGTCAACACGAAAGAAACAATACCAACACCAAAATAGTATGATAATCGAAATACAATAAACAACATATGACAAGAACTACAAAGATACGACTAGTACTACACTAGGCACTAACAAGCCTAAACCATCGCAAAGCAGGAAAACACTCTACCCTTACTAACCTTTAATTTTACCCTAATATGCGATCTCTAGTACTCATTTCTATCTAAAGTCATGTCCTCGGTAATATGAAGTTGCACCATGTCCTGTCTAATCACCTCTCCCCAATACTTTTTCTGTCTAGCTCTACCTCTCTGTGTACCTCTTACAACCAGCCTCTTGCACCTCCCCACTGGTACATCGGCGCATCCTATTCTATGCACATGATGTCCAAACTATCTCAGTCTCACTTCCCTCATCGTATACTTTCGTTTTTAATTAATAGATATATTTTGAAAAAATAATCAATTATATTTTAAGTTCACTACAACAATTATGATATATAGCTATGAAGTTATTAGCTACGACATGAAATTCGTCACTAATTGTTCATTTTTAGTGACAAAAATTATTTTTCGTGCTTAAATATATGAGATAGATACTTTTAGTAACGAAACATAAAAGTTCATAGCAAAGTGTTGTCCACTAAAGTTTCTCACCAAAAAATAAAATGGCGTCATTTATTGAGTACTGTTAGTCACGAATTTATAGCTACCAGTGACACATTATTTCATCACTAATGATGTATCTAACTCGTGACAAATTATTTTTTGCCTTAAAATTAATTAATCTTTAGACACAAAATAATTTCGTCTCAAAAACTATGTTGTTACAATAGTGTCAAATTAGTGTTTGTATTTAAATATTATAAGTTTTAGCTATAAAAATTTAGATTTAATTTTGACATTTATTTTCGTCACTAATAATATAAACAATTGGTGACAATCATTTTATTGTCTTTAATCAACCCGCGATTTAGTGACCAAAAATAATTGTCACAAAATATGTAAGGTGTTAAATAGCGACAACTTAAAATTTGTAGTTGAATAATTCAACTATTTGCTACAAAGAGAGTACATAGGTAAATACAAAATTTTCTTTGGTTGCGATTGCTCATAATTAAATAAAATGTCATAAATGGTCCCTAAACTATTGGAGTAGGTCTAAAATAGTCCCTTAACCATACATTTATCAGGTTTAGTCCTTTAACTATTCAAAATGTTACCAAGTTTAGTAAAACACCTCAGTTTTCGAAAGAGAAAATTTTCCAGTTTTTGGCACAGAGTCACTTTCTACAGACGCTATCTACGGATCGTAGATCAGTTAACAGACAGTAGAATGCATCCGTAGAAAGAGGGTAAAATATTTTGAAAATCAAGTCTCTGAGGTCGAGTCTACAGGCTAGCAGGACGAACCGTAGAAAGTCCCGTCAAAGTGTTCCAGACTTAGGCAAGTTTCTGAGGGTCAAGTTGGGTTCTACGGGTTGGACCTACGGACCGTAGAATGGTCTACGGGCAGTAGATCGAAGTCGTAGAAAGTGTCCTGAAAGTTGGGTTTTCTGAAGTTTTTTACGGTCCAACAGGACGGTCCGTAGGAAGTCCTACGAACCGTAGGTTGGGACCGTAGACTTCATTCGGCAGTTAATTTCCAGGGTTTTTATCTCTTTTTTCAATTCTTTTAAGTCTTTTTAATTACGACTTTTCCCCTAAATTTACCCACTATATAAGTCTTTCTTCCCAAATAATTCTCTCTCTAGAAAGTTCTCTCAATTCTCAAGGAAGAAGAAAGGCTAGGATCCTCCATTGAAGGTCATCGATTTCTAGCAATTTCTTGTGGGTTTTGTTGAGGTATGTTACGATCACCATTGGAGACCTTTCCTCCAATGGGTCCCTAGTTTTCTTCAATTTTCAAGGTTTAATTCCCCAAATTGAATTAGGGTTTTGATCAATTCTTATGGGTCCTTCAATTATGATTTCCAATTGTTGATTTTATGATTCCTAGTGCACGATCTAGCGTGATAAAGTAATTTAGTGCACGATCTAGCGTGATTTATATGATTTGAGTAGAAATTGTATGAACCCATGCATGAGCCATGATTCCTATTTATGAAGTCATGATGAAGTATGATCCATGCATTTATTAACTTATGAAATTGATGAAAATATGCATGATTCTAGTTTATTGCATAAGAGATGAATGTTTCATGTAGGGGTGTCAAAAGAATATGAAAAATCAACCGAACCGACCAAACCTAACCGAACCGAACCGAACCGATTTATGTTATTTTTTCAATAAAACCGTTGACTTTTATTTAAGTGTATAACTATCCCAAACAATTGGGATGGTATTTTTAATTTATGAAAAAAAACTGAAAAATTCCCGAACCTAACCTAATAACCTTACATGTATGTAAAATGTATTTTATATATTAACAATAAGTTAAATTTAATATATAAATATATTTTATAACATTTTTCAAATATAAATATAACCTAGGTCCTAGGCCTCTGGTGACTAGGCAATTTTGGGTATTTGCTCTTTAATTAGCCATATCAATAAGAGTATCAAATTATTCAAAGGAAAAAAAAAATTAGTTGTTCGGAAAAGAAAAAATACTAAAAAAATAGAACAAAAAAATAAATAAATAAAAAGAAAAAGTATAACCTAGAAGAATAGTTAATTTCTAAGTCCCAGGCAATGGCGCCAAAAACTTGTTGCTCCCAAATGCACACGCAAGTGTACGTGGTCGCAGAAGTAATAAGTGGCTCTTTAAGAACCGGAATATCGAACCCACAGGGACTTGTCAATTAACTATTGTCTAATTATTTATTTAAGAGTATCAAAAGAAATAAAAGAATGCAAGAATTAAATACTAAGATTAACTTATAGTGATTGGGACAATTCCAGGGTTGCAGCATGCATAGGGTTTCATGTATCGCATCTCCTGTAATTAATTAACTAAGGTTATCAAATTACTGATTTACAGGGTTGATTTTATGATCATGATCTCTCGACCTCTAATCGCCTACTCCAACTAGCTGTCTAACTACATCGTTGAGCGGGGATAGGCAGTCCTAATTGGCGAGCATTTATATTTCATCATGTTTCGCAACCAAGCGAGGTGTTCATCCGGGCGTCACTCCTGAACACGAATCTAAACAAAGTTAGAACAAGTTCTTTGCATTCTCTGGTCTATCTACCTCTTCATCTCTCGAGTCCAAGAATAGACAATAGATTTATTTCTATGGTGGCCTAGCATGAAATACTAAAACAAGAACACAAAAGTAATTTAAACGATAACCAACATTAATTCAAAACAATCGATGTTCAACAATTACCCATGGTCGTAGCCCCAGAACAAGGGTCTTTAGCTACTAATACCTAAGAAAAAGAAGAAGAAAAGAATCCTAAAAAGTATTCACAACTTTTCCTTACGCAATATATCTCTCCCCAGTATATTCTCCTCTTCCCCTAAATAATTATTCTTAGGGACTATTTATAGATGTAAAACCCTAAATAAAATAATTGAGTCCAAAACAAATTAGGAACCCAAAATCAAACGGAATTGGATTTCTATACGCGTGAAACCGCCTCAACAACTTCTGCCTACGTCGACTTCAACAAGGAGATGTATTCATGTTGCCACGTGGCAACTTCAGGTAGCACTTCAATTCAAATTCTTCTTTCAACTGCACTTCTATATATAATGTATTATTATATTCAATTTAATCCATTAAGCTGCCTGCTTGATTTTCCTTCAAGAATCTTCTATTTTTAATTCGTTTTAGCTCCAAACTTCTTCATCTTCCCACCAATTTAATCCTATAAATAAAATACACTATTTAGCACAATCCATAAAATCCATTCTCAAAAAGTACAAATATAAATACTAAATTTGAGACAAATAATGATAAGCATATATATTTTTGGCCTCACATCAACACCCTTTCATCCCCAAACCGATGGGCTAGCGGAGCGTACTATGCAAACCGTAGAGGATATGCTAAGAGCTTGTGTGATTGATTTCAAGGGTAATTGGGATGATTATTTGCTTTTGATTGAATTTGCCTACAATAATTGTTACCATGCAAGTATTGGTATGGCTCCATTTGAGGCTCTTTACGGTAGGAGATGTAGGTCCACTATAGGATGGTTTGAGGTGGGTGAAGTTGCTTTGATGGGTCCCGAATTAGTGCATGAGGCTATGGAGAAAGTTCGGCTTATTAGAGAAAGGTTGAAAATGGCTCAAATTCGACAAAAGTCCTATGCCGATGTTAGAAGAAGGGATCTTGAGTTCGAGGTTGATGATTGGGTCTATTTGAAAATTTCGCCCATGAAGGGTGTCATGAGATTTGGTAAGAAAGGGAATCTTAGTCCCCGGTAAGTAGGCCCATATAAAATTTTGAGACGCGTTGGCAAGGTTGCTTATAAGCTTAAGTTACCTAATGAGTTAGCATCGGTTCATCCGATTTTCCATGTGTCTCTTTTGAAGAAGTGTGTTGGAGATCCGACATCCATAGTGCCTTTAGAAAGTCTTGGCATCAAAGAGAGTTTATCTTATGAGGAGGTTCTGGTTGAGATCCTAGACCGACAAGTTCAGAAGTTGAGAAACAAAGAAGTTGCTTCCGTTAAGGTATTGTGGAGGAATCAATTAGTTAAGGATGCTACGTGGGAGGCCGAGGACGATATGGTGTCTCGTTATCCTCATCTCTTTCCTTCCAAGTCTTTCCTAGCTTGAGGTATTTAGCTTCTCATGGTTCATTTCTAGGATTCATGCGTCTTAGTCATTCTCATGTTTCCTTATGCATGCATTCATTAAGTGTTTATGGCTTGACATTTTGTGATGAAGCATGCTTTAGCTTGGAGTTGATTTTCCTCCTCGGATATGTGCATTATGTAGTTGCATTCGTGATTGGAATCATAGAATTGTTGTTTCCCCTACTCTTGTTGTTGCTAGCCGAGTTCCATTCGGGGACGAATGTTTCCAAGGGGGAGATATTGCACCACCTCAGTTTTCGAAAGAGAAAATTTTCTAGTTTTGTCCTAGAGTCACTTTCTACGGATGCTATCTACGGGTCGTAGATCAGTTGACGGACAGTAGAATGCATCCGTAGAAAGAGGGTAAAATGTTTTGAAAATCAAGTCTCTGAGGTTGAGTCTACGGGCTAGCAGGACGGACCGTAGAAAGGTCTCGTCAAAGTGTTCCAGACTTAGTCAAGTTTCTGAGGGTCAAGTTGGGTTCTACGGGTTGGACCTACAAGCCGTAGATCGAAGTCGTAGAAAGTCTCCTGAAAGTTGGGTTTTCTGAAGTTTTCTACGATCCAACAGGACGGTTCGTAGAAAGTCCTACGAACCGTAGGCTGGGACCGTAGACTTCATTCGGCAGTTATTTACCATGGGTTTTTATGTCTTTTTTCAATTCTTTTAAGTCTTTTTAATTACAACTTTGCCCCTAAATTTACCCACTATATAAGTCTTTCTTCCCAAATTATTCCTTCATTAATTACATTCTCAAATCCCCAACTTCCCAAATAATTCTCTCTCTAGAGAGTTCTCTCAATTCTCAAGGAAGAAGAAAGGCTAAGATCCTCTATTGAAGGTCATCGATTTCTAGCAATTTCTTGTGGGCTTTGTTGAGGTATGTTACGATCACCATTGGAGACCTTTCCTCCAATGGGTCCCTAGTTTTCTTCAATTTTCAAGGTTTAATTCCCCAAACTGAATTAGAGTTTTGATCAATTCTTATGGGTCCTTCAATTATGATTTCCAATTGTTGATTTTATGATTCCTAGTGCATGATCTAGTGTGATAAAGTAATTTAATGCACGATCTAGCGTGATTTATATGATTTGAGTAGAAATTGTATGAACCCATGCATGAGCCATGATTCCTAGTTATGAATTCATGATGAAGTATGATCCATGCATTTATGAACTTATGAAATTGATGAAAATATGTATGATTCTAGTTTATTGCATAAGAGATACATGTATATGAATAGCTTGCATAAGAGATGAATGTTTCATGAGAATTATGCTTATAATCGCTAGGGTGCATATAGATGATGGCATCCATGTGTTGTGAAAAGGTTTTCTTCACAATACGCTAAGCATATGAATATGAAAGGTTTTCTCATATAAATTAGGGTTCATTTGGTTGAAAGGCTTTCTCACCTATGAATCAATTAGGAGTTATTCTAATGACGTAAGATTGGGCAAGCCCATGGTAGTTGAAACGTCTTGATATGATCTTATCTTGGATTTGGTAACCCTAGATGTACCTCTTCCTTGGTTAAAATATGAATAAGCTTAATTGAATATTCCTTCGGAGGTTACTTAGTACCGAGTGGGCTTTTGGGATAAAGGTTTTCGTTTTGCGTCCGTGGACCTTTAATAGAAATCCCTAAGTCTCATAACTACGTGCCTCGTAGGTTTTATCTCAGATAGACACATAGCTAGTGGATCCACGTAGGCTACAGATTTATGGTCCTTACCTTGGCAAGTGGGACACCCCTTCTAGTGGTGTGGGGTAGACATCACTCCTCTTTTCAGTGTGGGGCAGACACTGGATTCAATGTTATAGCTCACATGGTCTATGTCGGTTAATTGTAAAAATCCCATAATAATGAACTAGGATACTAGAAGTATCTCACGACATAAGACTTATGATATGACTAGCTTGCATTTACCATGTTTATGCATTGAGTTTCTAACCCTTTTGTCACATGATATAGTTTGGTCATTGCATGTTCATGATGATATCTCACCAGCATGATTTCCTATATGAAAGCATCTCATTGGCATGATTTATGTGATTATATGCATTTGTTTCTTAGTTAGTACATTTCATGTATAATGCATACTTGTGCCTACATTCTCTTATAATGTACGGTCAGACGGTCATCTGTCGCACTCTCGTGGTTAGTTGTTTCCAGAGTTTGAGCTATCAACCTTGGTGAGTCCTCATGCTTCGGGGACGAAGAGACTTTATTGCTTTTCTTTACTTTCACTTTCAGACTTGTATATGATGTACGGGTTACGTCCCGATC
The DNA here is from genome assembly GCA_018342035.1 of Solanum appendiculatum. NCBI lineage: Eukaryota > Viridiplantae > Streptophyta > Magnoliopsida > Solanales > Solanaceae > Solanum > Solanum appendiculatum. The sequence continues at coordinate 673,441 of JAGDQO010000120.1, forward strand.
ATTCTATTGTATTAGTTGGATTTTGAGACATAGTCAAGACTTCCGCTTGTAAACTCTTTACTTTTATGAGATTGTCTATATTTTTCATCATTTTGTATTTACCTTATGTATATGTATGCTAATTGGCTTGTGTGGGGCCTCTCGGGGTCCTATACGACATGTCACACCTAGGGGGTACTTTGGGTCGTGACATTTAGTCTCTTAATTAAAAACTTGTCATTTTAGTCCCTTAACTGTACACTTACTAGTTTTAGTACTTTAACTATTCGTAGCCACTTATCTTATTGCCACAAAATAAGATGAAACAGTGGCGACAAATAAATCTTTCCACAAAATGTATTGTTTTAGTGGCGACCCCTGAAATCACCACGAAAGATAACATATTAGTGGCGACTTAATCGCCGCCGTGATAAATAATTCTACAAAAAATATGCCTGAAAAATTAATGGGTTGCAACGAAGAAATTATCGCTATAAAAGGTCTTTTGGCGGCGACATCATCGCCACTAAAGAGGATTTGTGGCAACTTGGTAGTCTCTACTAATTATGTTGTTTTTATAAATATTTTGGACGTAAGTTTAAAGTTTTATTACTAACGTATCTGGTCAATTATTTGTACTATATGTTTCAACCACACAATACAAAATTCAATTAATAAAAATTGTAGTGAACTTTATTATAAATTTGAAAAATTATCTATTTAAAGAATAAATAAATTTTGCATAATAGTATTTTATTAAAGACAGTTAAAACTCATTTATCTATATTGACAATAAAAATTAAGATAGAAGTTAAACTTAAATATACACATACACAAACATATAAACCCACCAAAATGAAAAAATATATAAATATTTTTCCTCATACCAAACACATTTGTACATCTTTGATTTAGTGAATGTAAAATGAGAAGGGAGAATGACTTTTATCTATTTGGATAAGGATAAATACAATGTGAGGTTTATATTGAAAAAATAATTATCGTGCAAACTCTTGCCAAATATTGCAGACATAAAATATAATCTACATTTGAATGAATTGTGGGTGGTAAATTTCATGTATTTGTGTATGTGTAAAAATAATCATATAATATATTATTTCTATAGAAGTTAAATTTGAAAAGAGTGAATGAAGTTTTAAAACAATAAAAATGAGAGACAAGAGAGAGTTGATCGGATGGTAAGCACTCCTCACCTCCAACCTTAAGGTTGTGAGTCCCCAAGGAAGCATAATGTGGGAGTTCTAGGGAGGGGTTAAAAAAAAATGGGATGGGATAAATATGGAAAAGAAATTATTCGTGTATTTGAAAGTGGAAAGTATTGTAATTGCAATTGAATAATTGGATTAAATCATTTTCAAGATTTATGATTATATATCAATTAATATGATTAATAAATAATATCAATATAAAATAACTAAATGTCATCAATTGTTAGTAATTAGTGACAAAATATTTCTTAATCAAAGGTAACTTTCAGCAACGACAAAATGATAGATTTAACAACAAAACTAATAAATAAATTGGTCCCTAATTAATACATTTAAGAACAAAATAATTTTTTGTATATAAAATATAGTCCAAAATAATTTTTTGTATATAAAATATAGTCATCAGTGACAAAATCATATTTTATTCAACTACGAAATACATATAAATTTAAAGACAATTGATGTCGTCACTGATTGAAGTAAAGTAATTAGTAATGATATAATGTTGTCTATAGTCGTAAACATTTTAGTGACAAAGCATACTATTAACTACAAGTAAATTATACTTTTTACGACAAATAAATTTGTCACAAATGTTTATGCATTTGGGGACGATTTTTCTTTTTGTAGTTAATATAATACTTTATCGACGAAGCACTAAATCGTCTTTGTATACTTTTAGCGACACACATTTAGTGACGGCTAATTGACGAATTATTTTTCGTCTCACAAGATTTTTAGTGACGAAATATGATTTATAAATGACAAAATTATTTATCCCTGATAATCGAATTTGTTGTAGTGGTTTTTCATAATTTATCCTTAATGAAGTATTTTATAACCATTGATTATATTTTAAGTGAGCGATCACATTGCTTATATTCACTAACTTTTTTAAAAAAAATAAAAGTTATATTCACTAACTTAATAAAGTAATCATAGGTGAATTAGTAGAATAAACATATGGTGCAACATGCATCTTTTCGAATTTAAAAGGGCAAAAAACTAAAATATACAACTATATAGTCTTAATAACCACTATATAGCAGTAGTTCTAGTTTTCATCTACATAGCAATAGTTTGTTTTCAAAAATAGCAAATATATATATAATTTAAAAAAAGAAAAACGTAAAAAAAAAAATACCCCTAATTAATTCCACGGTTTTTTTTTCATGATTTTCTCCAATTTAGGTATATGTTCTCTATCATAAAATAAGGGTTTTTAACCAAAAAAAAAAACCTTTAAAAAAATCGTAAAAAAAAAATTCACTCCCTAATTAATCCCACGATTTTCTCCCACAATTTACTCCAATTTAGTTATATGTTCTCTATCATAAACTAAGGGTTTTTGACCAAAAAAAACCTCTGAACCTCCATATTCTTAAAGTTTCATCAATAATGGATACCAACAGTATATCGATTCAACTACAACACAACGGACGATGGGACGAATTAGATAAGCTTGAGAACTATATTTTGGTGTTTTTATGTTTTGTGCTCATTAACGTGTGAACTATCATCATGGTATATGTTATTTTGTTACCAAAAATTGAAGTTTAATTCATTAAATTTGATTCTAAATAAATTAAAATAATAACATCCGGATCTGAATTTAAATTGGGTATATAATTTGGTGTGCTCTATATTGCATATTATCCTGTTATATTAATCGACAAATTCATGCTTTTTTGTAAAATCTATTATGGTGTAATTGTGAAGGTTGTAAATGTTGAAATTATGAGTATGTATCAGTTTTGAAAATTACTTTCGAATTTTTTATGTTAGATTATATAGTTCAATTTTGATTATTTTAAGGTTTTTTGTTGGTTTTGTTGGTACTCTCTCTCTCTTTCTCTCTTGTTTACGTAATTTTTGACCATTTTTCTCACGAATTTTTTTCAATAATTGCCTATTTTGAACCTTTTTTTTTTGCGTGGATCCGATCGGAAGTACTGATAATTGCTATGATATTGGTGTTTCTACGGTAGTTAATTGCAAATTATTTGATCTTCCTTGTACGAATTTGAATTGTAGATTCATTTTTTTGGTTGAAATTATTAAAACGAAATCGAATTGTATATATTTCCCACCATTTATGGATAATATTGATCTGAAAATCAATGCTAAATAATAATGTACACAAATTTTAATTAATTTGATTATACAAAATAATTAATAAGTTCTCGATTAAATTAGGATATATATTTTGGTTTAAATTATATATTTTGTATCATAGTATATTGTACACCAAAGTTTAATCATAATGTATACCGTCATCTAATTAAATTGATAATACAACTTATTTGGTGTTTTTTATTTATAAAGTTATGGTGTGTATCTTGGTGTGGACCATATATTATTAATCATGTTGAACTTTACACCATAGTTTAACCATAATATGCATAATTTTGTATATGAGTGTTTTTGGTGATATAAAAAGGCTTAATAACTGTCTATTTCGAATTTGACTGTTAAAATTTGTGTTTAGTATGTTTTTTAACTTTTCATTGAAATGTATCGCAGGAAGGCATGTAGATTTCAAGATCGAAGGAGTTATTTATGATGCAAACACTAATTACGATGGCGTAATTTAGATTGCGAAAAAAAATATTTCAATTGAATATGTTTTTGTGGTGTAAGATTATGATTTGTATATGTATTTTGATATAATTGTTTGATATATTGGTATTGCTTTGTAAAACAACACCATAGATACAATACTTTGTAATTTATTTTTTTATGAATAAATTTTTTGTCAACACTAATGATCTTTTCATATATGTTGACCTAGTTATTCATTAATTTGATGATAATAATTTGTATATAGTTGATGGTATTATGGTGTGAGATAGTATACAGTTAAAACATGTAACAAAAATCAATTTTACAACGCGTGATTTTTAATTTGTGTGAAATTTGATTATTTTTTAGTATAAGTTATTCATTGTGGTTAAAAATAATTGTACACCAAACTTAACGTACAATGTACACCACTTAATATACTCAACTTTTAAATTAAAACTAGGGATCCCATAAAACTATAAACCAATGTTTTAAGTGTAGTGGTTTATTATATGTATGAAATTTGATTATATTTTGGTGTAAGTTATTCATTATGGTTAAATAGATACTAATAATTATTCTTTTTTTTTAAAACTAAAATATATAAAATTGAAGAGAGAAGTAAAAAGAGATATGTCCAAAAAATTGAACAAAAATTAAGAAAGAGAGAGAGGGGGAGTGAATTTTTTTTACAGAAAATAAAAGAGGGAGGGAGAGAGAGAAAGAGAGAGAGAGAATCACGGAATTGAAGAGAGAGAGAGAGAGAGAGAATTTTTTTTCTCCAAAATATAAGAGAAAGAAAAAAGGACGGAATTGAAGAGAGAGAGAAAGAGAAAATGGTTATAGTTACATAGTTGGTATATTGCAAGTTTGTTTAAAATATGATATAATCCATTGATGTTACTATGAGGTATTTAAAGGTATAAAATTATCTAATAATATTAAAGTATATTATATTTAAATTGAAACTAAATTTAATTATATATCAAATTTAAATATGATTTTGTAAAACCTACATATTCTAAAAATGGTTATGTATTACATACATATTTCAAATATTTTAAAAAGTTTATTTTCTTTATGCTGTAAATGGTATTTTTTTGTGACAATTAGATGTTATAATGGTTTCTCGTATATATTCATTATAATTAAATGTATATATTATGTTATAATGATTTCTCGTATATATTCATTATAATAATTAAATGTATATATTGTATTAATTGTTGGTATATACCAACATTACAATATTGTGGTTTTATAATGGGAACTTATTTAAAATGGTAAGTTAACACCTGGAAGCTACCAAAAATAATTGTAAGAGAGAGAAGACTACATAGATAAAAATAATGTTAAAAAAAAAAGAGATACGGAATAGATATGTTAGTTGGAAGAGAGAGAACTTTTTTTTACCTTTGGAAAAGAGTAGATAATAACATATAATAGGAGAGGTAAAAAACTGATAACTTTCAATTCCCTACCATAATTATCAACCCCATTAATTTAGGCACAAAATCCCAAAAGAGGAGAGAAGAAAATAAAAATAAAAATATTTACTTAAAATTGAAAATTAATTAAATTGCTATGTTTTGTAATTTAAAAACTATGTTTGTAATTAAAAAGAAGTATGTGGGTATATTGCTAATAAATGTCTTAAATCGTATATTGTTGTAATTTTCACTAAAAAAAAAATTTAAAGAATGTTTATATTGTATAAATGGGTGTGATTACTTGTGGATTAAAAAGAAAACTTTGTAAAAGGAACAAGAAGAATGGCTTAGATACCCATGAATAAGACTTATATTTGAATTGTGTTGTGAATGCTTTGGCTAAATTCATGGATGATAAAAGATGAAATTTCAGTTTTTGAATTTTGATTAATTGATACTGGACGTAATCACTCCCTTGATTGGGGATTGTGCCGCCTTGTCATTCGATTGATACACAATTGAAAATTAAGGCCGATCACGAACACTTTTTATTGCCTCAAGTATATATTATTTCGCGTCATTCTAATTCGAGCCTCTTTAAAATGGGTTGATCAATGATTTGTATACATAGGAATGTCACTTATCTACCCTATCGCCTATCAGGTGTTTACACTATAATTAATCATTTTAACCTCAGTTAACTAAAAATAAGGTAAGAACATAATTAAGTAATAGGCTTGTGTATGAAAGACATGCGTCTTACTTTTATTGATGGAGTATAAACACCCTATAACCAATTAGTTTTTACTTATATATAAAGAATGATTATGAGCGATAATTAATTATTACATATAGATAGACGATAGATAAATTAAACAATAATAATATTAGACAATTAATTTCAACTTTTAAAATATTTTTTAAATTTTGTATTCAATTAAAGTACATCACATGAAATAGATACGGAGTACAAGTTAATATGAGGTTCGTCATCTATCAATTTTAATCTAAACACATGGAATAAAACCATAAAAAATGGTTATTTATATGAAATCTGATGTATCTTTTGCTTTCAACAAAACTTGCAAGAAAATACTAGATGCTATGATACAATGTTTTGAAGGATAATAGTTTATTTATTGGATAGGAATTAATTAAATGATGTTTATTCAAGGGTGTATAAAACTATAGCGTGAGATTTCAATTAGTTTGTTCCTTGTTTTAATTTTTTCTTTGACGACAAGCTAAGTACTATTGTAAATTTAAACTAATCAAGTTTTAATTTCGTTGAATAAAAAATTGATGGTTAGGGTTTAAAAATGTGGCAATTTAACGAAGATGTGACACGTGTCTTACCATGAGGCCAATAATGTGACACGTTTCATATTATGATTTTCTTGGACACGTGTCAAAAGTTTAAGCGAATTAATTAGTGCGTAATTAAAGGATAAGATTTTATGTGATGACAATATATTCCAGATGTATACACAGCCGATCACGTTAATCTTTGATTGGTTTAATTAATAAATGTTGTTTGTTAGTTAAGCCAATATTATATTATTACTTGTCAACTTTTTGTTTGTAAATATGTGGATGTTAGACTTGTCTTAATCTAATAAATAATGTAAACAATTATGACTTGTGTTTTATTTCTATACACAATTCCAACCTTGAAGGTGCCTTTATCCAAACCTTATTTGTCTCTGTTGATTTTCATTTTGAACAATTAGAGGCTTTTATTTTCCTCTAATTTGAGGAGATTGCCAAAAAAATTAGTGTCTTATATGTACAAGTTACAACAAAAAAATAATGAAAATAAGGAATTATTTTCTAGCATAAATTGGGAAAAAGTTTTCTTTTTCACCCTTTTAAATTAAAATAATCAACTAACTATATTAATCTTGGTGAAAATTAATCGATATAAATCCAGGAATACTTTTTTATATTTGGTCAACTAATTTATAAATTAATCTTGGTGATGACATGTTTAGCATTATGTTATTTGTTTCAAACAAAATTAAATAAAAAAAGATACCATCTAAACTTAAAAGTAAGTTTCATAGAGTGGTAATTAAATTGATTTTGTCTGACACAGGATAGCGGCATTGAAAAACAGTCAAAAGAAAAATATTGAGATATCTTAATGGCACAATCGACTATTCCTTATGTTACCAAGGAAATGATATGCAACTCAAAGGCTACACAAACAATGATTGGGGAGAAGATTTAGATGAGAGAAAATTCACCTCTGAACATGTATTGTTGCTTAATAATGACACCATATCATAGAAGCTAACTACAATTAATAGGTGATTACTTAAAGTTAAATGACCATCCAATTTTCTAACTCTAATTAACATGAAACCAAGTAAGAAACTTTAATTTCTTTTTACCTGGTGTTAATATTTATTTTAAATTTTTCATTAATCTAAATTCGCATTACATAATACGCATAAGAAATGCTCCATATCATAAATTACTTTTCCTATTCGCATGACTCAAATCAAAATTTATCAAAAAGAAAAGACTTTATACATTTCACTACAACCTCGATAAAACCTTTAATAAAATTAATGGCTGATTGAATACATTAGAATTGAAGTTAATTAGTTACTACAAGACAGTGGTACGTTGTAAGCAAAGAAGTTTAGCTATCTTTGAAATGACTTTTTTTTAATTTATTATTGAAAACCTCCTTTTCTCAAACCCCACTCCAAAAAATTAGTAAACAAAATAAAGGAAAGAAAACAAAAAGAGTGAATATGTGTAAATTGGGTTGTTCATTTTGAAGTATTATTATTATAGCTATGCAACAATTAACGTAAGAAACAAATTAGACGACGAGGCATCGCGTATTATGTCTTGCTTCGATTTTGGAAAAGTTTGTTTTACTTGATATTTGTATCGGGATCGAAATAACAAGACATATGTATATACAATCAAAATATGATGTTATTCAATATGATTTGATCAAGTGATTGAAATACTAATATAAAAAGCTTATAACTTATTGAGAAAAATAAGTTTTAATAACTATATTATAGATATTATTATATTATTGTGGAAAAGATTGATGTTCAACTTACAGAAATATCATTTTCCTCTTTCAGAAAAAGAAAAGAATAGATATCGAAGGGTATTTTCGACAAAAACTCATTTTAGATTAAAACATAGAATTTAAATAAGGTATAAAATCCAGGCAAATTCTAATCGGACATTAAAAAAATGTTTAAAAATTAAAATTATGTTTGAATATGTAGTTATTACTTGGAAAAAAATAATACTTTTTGACCAGAAAAAAAATCAGTTAAACATGGTCAAACGGAACTTGAAACCCATCTTCAATTTTTTTTCTCCCATAATTTCTATTCAATGGTATATCAAATTCTGTTTAGAATTATTATTTTTCTTGGTCAAAATCTTTTTTTCTAACAAACTCATCTTCAATTTATTTTTACAAAAAAATTAATTCATTGATATATCAAACGTCGTTTTAAATTATTTTTCTTTTTATATAGAAAAAAAAAAGGAAAAGAAATGTCATTTCTCTAATGCAATCAACTTTCTCACTTTCAAACATGTCATCACTATGTCAAAATTGTCTCTTAAAATCTTCCCATTTTTATGACCTAATCAATTTATTGTGACCGTTTTCTTTACAAAAAGTAATTGGCAAATTCTGAAGCAAAGTCGAAATTTTAACTTTATGAGGAATGAATTTTATGATGACGATTTCAAGTATTAGTAACTAAGTTTTAAACCTAATGTCTGTATATATTTAATATACTTCTTAATACAATTATTCTATTTAAACAAAAGTTATTGAGTTCGATCAAATCCGTTCTCGGGCTTCTAGCTCTACCCTTGTTGGCATTTGAGACTCACTTGTTTGGTCATGCGATTATTATTTTTATGGGAACTTTTTTTAATTTTATTTGGAAATAAATGTTTGGTCATAAAGTTTTGAATATAATTTTCTGTTTGGAGAACACTTAAAACTTTGTTTTCATTATTTTTTTCTTTTTCTATTCTCAATACATTCAAACGATCAAATATTATTTGAAAAGACGGTAATCAAACACACTCATATATCTGCAACTTCAACTTCAACTTCAAAAATTTCATATGAAAGTAAAAAAAAAAATTGATTTGATCTGTATATGGCTCATAGCAAATTATTATTATTTGCAGTGAAGTACTCGCTCCGTCCATTTTTATTTATTCATTATTGTTTTGATATACCATTTAAGTAGTAATTAATAAAATGACAATTTTATTATATCACCCTTTGAATATTATAAATTCAATACTTTGGAAAATGCACTGGAAAATAATTATAATTAATAATAAGAATAAATAAGAACTAAGTGACAAATAATCTCTTAATTTACAAAATGAGGATTTCACTTATTATAGGACTTGATCAAACATCTCACGATACGAGCTAACGACAACCATGCAAACACCTGAATGAAAGTCGGTACCATTCTATTAAGGACATATTTTCTAAAATTGGACAAGTAAAGTAGACATCTACTTTTAAAAACAAGTAAAAATAAACGGAGAAAATATATATAGTTACAAAAAAGCAAGAAGCTTGACTTTGGAAGCGTTTAGTTTGGGAGTTAAACAACTATATAAAGAGTAGAAATGAAGGACCAAATTAAACTTTGATATATCTATAAGTTTGGCAGCTCATAGTCATACCTTATTAATCTTGTATACAACATAATAACATTGTTACTTATTCAATATTTAACAGCTATGATTAGTGGCAGAGTCAGAATTTTATTTTTAAAAAACTCCATTTTCCAATGACTTTCTAACTATTTCAAGTAGTCAGAATATTGAACGATATAAAATATTTTTCGACTACAATAATCAAACATTTTTGACTATGCGAAAAAATTAATTTTAATCATATACCATTGTAATTTTCACTCTAGTGAATCACAATTATAGGTATATGTTATCGGATATGTAATATATATTATAGAAGGTTTTTCTCAAGACAATTCATTCTTTCTAGGCAATTTAGATGTCTTTTTAGTGTGACAATTCCTTAGAAACGAGTGGAGTTATATTCAAGATTTAATATATACGTATAAAAGATAATATTTAATCTATAGACGCAATAACATATTTATTGCAAATGTTTATTTATAAAAGTACTTGAAGGCATAAGATTTATTAATTCGGCGCCTTAGAATATTTTGGTATTTTATTTATGAAATATGAATTGATCATTTGGTAAGATACTAAGATTATATTAAAGTTTGGAAAGTTTTGATAGTTTTTCACAAATTATAGAGTTTTCATATTAATAAAAAAAATACCTAACTTGATAAATTCAAATTAAATATTCAAACCTAATTTCATATCACTGAATTCAAATTAGGAAAAATTAGCAAATTAGTCAAAATCCCTAACATAATTAGTTAAAACATCTACACTTTAAAATAATTATTAAAAATGTCATTATGTCATTATTTTGGCAAATATAATGTATCTTAATATAATTAATTTAATATCTTTTTATTTCTCAAATCAGGCCCACAGTTACCTAGTTTGACTCCACTATCCAATTACCTAGTTTGACTCCACTACCCGGTTAAAAGTAAAAAAAGACCCCATATTCCAATATTCTCTCTAAGTTTTTACTCTAAATCTCTCTACTCTCTCTACCATTTCCACCGTTGTTATCTCCTATACTTGTTTAAGAAATTTCTTCGACTTGTACGATTTCAACATCTAGCAATTCTTCGTGCAAATTTGGGGTATAATATCCAATTTTGCTCTCTCCTACGTCTGATCAGGAGTCGGACCTGCTCCACAATTTCTCTACTTATCGGGCTCGGGCGGTTTCCCTGTCGAGTTTCAGATCTCCGCCGCCGCTCTATGGATGGATTCGAAAAGACTCTTCTAAAATCCATGGAACTTGATGAATCAATTGCCGAATCGAAGTTCTTAATTGTCCATCCATTCTCAATTTTAAACAACCAAAATACAGTTTATTTATGTATTCATTATTTAGGTATTCATCCTAATTGCATATGTAAAACAGATTTTTTATTTTATTTTGTTTATTTTGTATTTTCAATATCACTTTGTATATCAAATAGTTTGTATTTAGATTTGATTTTGTATTCGTCCTAATGGTATACCATCAAGTTTTGTATTTATATTTAATTTCGTATTCATTCTCAATTCTAAATAAACAAAATACATTTTATTTACCTATTCATTATATAGGTATTCATCCTAATTGCAACAATAAAACAAATTTTGTATTTTATTTTGCTCATTTTGTATTTTCATTATCACTTTTATACCAGATAGTTTGTATTTAGATTTGATTTTGTATTCATTCTCAATTCTAAATAACCAAAATACAGATTATTTACCTATTCATTATATAGGTATTCATACTAATTGCATTAGTAAAATAGATTTTGTATTTTATTTGGCTCATTTTGTATATTCAATATCACTTTGTATACCAAATAGTTTGTACTTAGATTTGAATTCGTATTCGTCCTAATGGTATACAATCAAGTTTTGTATTGTATGGTCTAACTTTTCAATTGAAATGAGTATTTATCGTGCTCAGTTTGTATTTCATTATCACTTTGTATTCCAAATCTCAATTTGAATGCCAACAAATCTGTATTACTTTATTATTATGTAGTCATCATAATTGAAAGAACAAGAGAGAGATGACAATTCATATTTTTTCCAACTGTAACTGATTAGAGATTTAAGCGATTTTTATCTTTTTGAAATATTTTCTCCCATGATTTTCTCCTTTCTGTTGTTAAAAATTTGTATTCTTTCAAATTAAATAAATACAAAAGTCAGCCTTAGAACAAACCAAAAAATTAACATTTTAAATAAATATTGAAAGTGTTGACAAGGGGTCCTATTAGATGCTAAAATATTGTTGTTTTGAAAATTTTCCCTTCAAATTAAATCATGTCCAAATGGGCCTAAGTCGTAAGTAACTACGTGATGAATTCACAATCATTTATACAATTTGACAAAACACAACTTTATTTAGTCACTTATATGTAACAAATCTTATCCAATTCTTAAATGATCTTTATTTAGCTGATGGGTTGATTTGGGGAAATTGGAAAATCTAGTCAACATCCATGTTATTTGGGATGTTAAAATAGGTAATAAATGGAAGAGGATAACATAACTAAGCTTCAATAACTTTTTTCTTATACTTTTTTTTTTTTTGCTAAGTTTGACTGTGTAGAAGATGAAAAATGATCAAAATGGCTTGTAATTGAGGTATATTTGTACTTGTTAGGGAAAATAAACAATAAATTCACGATAAAAATTACAGCGCAATCAATTTCCCCAATCTATGTATTTGAATCAAGAGGAAACCTCAAACACAAGCACAAAAATAGAAGCTATACGCACCAACAAATGAATATGACAATGCAAAAATAAATCAAATCCAGAGATATCAAATTTATGTGGAAAAACCTTAGTTCGTGTATCATAAAGTGCCATATCCCAAACTAAACAATCTTCAAGATAAATAGGAGCTTATACTTAGTTGAAATGTTCTAAAATATTACTTGTATTATAAAGTGTCATACCAAACAAACCTTACACAGCTCTTTTTCATTTCCCTGGGCACAGAAATGTAAAACATACCAAGACAGTTGCAGCAACAAATTAAACATAACATGCTGATCATATTTCTATTTACTAAAATGTGGAACAAATTGAGGCACAAACTGCTCCGCAATCTGGTGGAGATGGTCTAACTCCCCTTGAAGAAGACGCAAGACCTGCATTTATGTTTGCAACCAGTTAGTTCAGCACTTTGAGTAAAATGACAATGAAGATATGCTATCCATACTCAGTAAGCAAGATTTGTGTGGTTACATCAGGTTGCTTTTCGTAACCAAAATTAAGTTGTTTTATGATTGAAGGATTTTACTGGCCATGACAAATGGCCTGAACGTTAGTTCTTGGTCAGCTTATCACCAAATCGATATGATAGATTGAAACCACCTACATCTGGATGCTTTACAGACACAATCTTGTAGGAGAGAGCAAAAGCACAAAGCAAGAACAAAGTTTTTAACTCCAAATTAAGACAGAATAGATTGACTTCTGATTTCTGATGTTAAAATATATCACTACTGTGTTATATACTACTGCTTCACAGTAATAATATTGACTGTATTTCAGTTGAAGAACCCTTTGTTTACGCTTCCTTTTAATGTTGCATAGGAGAAAATTATGAAGAGAATAAAGATGGACTTGGTACATGAAGATTCAAAACAAAAAGAAAAAGATCTTGGACATGGATTAATAGGCTGATGATATATTCAATGTTCTATTAATTAGCAGTTAATAGCAAATTAACTTCAACAATCGCAAAATTTACCTCTCCCATTGATGGCCGCAGCTCAGGGTCATTCTGCACACACAAGAAAGCTGTTCTAGCCATGTGGTACACTTCAAATGTGTCGTAAGAGTCGCCTATGCGGGGATCAATGAGCTCATGCAATGCAAGCCTTTCAATGAGTGGAATTGCCTGAAAATGCAAAAGAGAAACTTCCACTAAAATTGCACTGAATTTTTTAAAATGAGAGTTTACTAAACTAGCTAGATCTTTGAAAGGAACCACATTTGGCTGCGATGCCAAGTTAAAAAGCCTAGTGAACACACCCATTGTCTAAGGGAAGGATGGCTGTCCTCTCTCATTGCATCTATGGCTTTGCGTCCGGACATTAGTTGTATAAGAACAATGCCAAATGCATAGACATCTGTTCTGACAGACACAATGCCGTTCTCAGCATATTCAGGAGCAAGATATCTGCATGAAGCAAGAGAAGCTTTTGGTGAATATCTGATCAAAGGTTTCATCTATTGACAGTATAACATTCTGTATAGCCAATGGATAATAGGAATTGCTCACACCCCAATGTGCCAAGTATCCTTGTGTATATATTATCCTCATTTGTCTTCCATTTAGCCAGGCCAAAGTCACCTAGCTATGAGAAATGAAAACAAACAGAATCATCCATAGGAATAATAGAATTAATATTAGCTTCCCAGTTCTTTTTATTCAGGTCACTGTCCAGCTTGAAGGACCAGAAACTGAGGGGCGGGCAAGAGGGGGGACAAATGTGGTAACTCAAAAGTATCTGTTCATTCTATTTAGTCCAATAATTCTGACAGTCTTTCTATGTGTTAGAATCAAAATGTGTAGATTTACCATGGGAACATAGTCATGAGTGAGAAGTATATTGCTCGGCCTCAGGTCACGATGAATAATTGGACCTCCACGGCATTCTTCATGCAGAAAGCGCAAGCCCTTTGCAGTGCCAATGGCAATAGCATATCTGCGGTGCCACTCAAGAAGGTTCTCTGTATTTTCTGCCAAGATATTACCCCAAATTACATTTTATCTTGAGTTTTATGTTGTTGGAGCAATGTTTGACTATCATAATTATACGTACCAAATAAGTGCCACTCAAGTGATTTATTGCAGATGTATTCATAGACCAAGATGTTAACATTTTCCTTGCAGCAATAACCCAAAAGCATCACAATGTTTTTGTGACGTGCAAAGCTCAAAACATAAACTTCAGAATGAAACTCAGAAAATCCTTGTGTGCTTGCTTCCTTCCGCACCTTTGCAGCAATGACCTGACCGTCTTTTAACCGACCTTTGTATACATGACCATATCCACCTTCTCCAAGCAAGTTATCCTTTGAAAAATCATCTGTTGCCAGCTGTATTTCTGAGAAACTGAATCTCATTGAATCCTTGATGTATAGTTCTGTCTTTGCTCCACAAGCAATACAAAGAAATGGTGTATTAGAGGATCTCCATGATGTAGGTGGTCTTCGTTCTTTCTGGAAAACAGGAGGGATTGAATGCTTCATATCTCCTCTGGCAGACCTATCTGTTTAAATTGTCAAACATTTAAAGCAGGAAGGACAGGAAACTATTCCTTACTTTGTATCAAATCCCTTACAGTTTGAAACTAGAGATTGTGACATCTTTCACCAAAATCATACAGGCCAATATTGTAACAGATCTATAAATTCAACTAGTTTAAAAACACCTAAAACAGACGAAGCCTGTTTTAGAATCATGGAAACTTTAAGGAAAGGTATTTCTAAGGAGTCCTCTTCTGACCTCTTCCTCGCCTATGGTGAACAGGAATCCGAACTACAAAAGGACCACATACAATTCATAAAACAGAAGTTTCTTAAAATCATGAAAACTGAAAGGGAAGATATTGCCAAGAATTCCTCTTCTGACTTCTCCCTACTATGTAGAGTATGATTCAAACCAGAAAAGGAGTACAAACCCTCAAAGTTGGATGACAATGCACTTTCCCAACATAAACGTATCAAACAAAAAACAACAACAATATACCTAGTGTAATCCCACAAGTGGGGTCTGGGGAGGGTGGTGCATACGCAGCCTTATCCCTACCTTGAGAAGGTAGAGAGGTTGTTTCAAATAGACCCTCAGCTTAAATAAAGAATATCAAAAATCAAATATGTAGTGCAAATATAGTAGTGAAGAATCCAAACTGAAAACAATTGAGAAGAGAACAGTAGCAACAATAAATAATATGATAATTGAAGCCAAGGAGACAATAAGATTGAATTATACGATAATGGGAAAGAATTAAAAACAATACTGATAAGGAAATGAGGCAACACTTGACTCCCTACTAACCTTCTATCCTATTCCTTGACCTCCAAATCTTCCCATCTAGAGTCATGTCCTCGATAAGTTGCAAGTGTGTCATGTCCTGTCTAATCACATCTCCCAAATACTTCTTCGGCATACCTCTACCTCTTCTTGTACCCACTATAGCCAACCTTTCACACCTCCTCACTGAGGCGTCTAAGATTGATGTCCTTGATGTCCTCCAACGTTACCCCTCAAGACTCCCAACACCCCACTAGCTACTTCCCTAGCAATTAGTTGTCCTACCACACATACTGCTAGCATCCCTACTGCTCTCCCAAGCCCCCATCGCCATCAACTTCTCGCTCAACTCCTGAGCTATGGCAGTGGTCAAGCCACCCCACTTGATCCTCGACAGGTCACACAAGGCCCTCTTCTTCCTTTTCTCTTAATTTCTATATCTATTGTCAAGAGTTTATGTTGAGCTGTAAGATACTCGAGATAGCCTTGCAGTCCTCACAAAGGATTCTATCACACTTCCTAAGGAGTAAGTAATCTATATGAGGCTTGGCCACCATATTACAGAAGGTCACCAAATGATCCAGCTTCTCCAGGAAACTCAAATTAGCTATCACTAATGCTTTTGCAAAGTCCAAAAGCAAAACTCCTTTGTTTCCATCCCCAAAACCAAAACCTTCATGTACATCAACATACCCCCTTGAAGTTGTCCCAATGTGACCATTGAAGTCTCCACCTATCAATAGCTTCTCAGTATGTGAGATACCCCTCACAACCTCGTCCAAATCTTCCCGCTGCCTTTTAATCTCCTCATACCCCCCACTTATGTTGTGTATATACTCAGAACATTCAAGGTAAGTCCTCCATTGACTAGCTTAATCACCATCATCCTGTCGTTCACCCTCATAGCCTATACCACTAGCTCCCTGAGTTCCATACCTACTAAAATGTCTACGCCATTCCAATTCCTCAAGCCTCCTGAGTACCACAATTTAAACCCGTCTACATCTCTAAACTTAGTACCCACCCATTTGGTCACCAGGACACAAGCTATTTTGATCTTCCTCTTCTTGAGAATTTTCACTAACTCTATAGGCTTCCCCATCGAAGTCCCTATGTTCCCAGACCCAACTCTCGACCCTGCCCCCATCCCCACCCTCATACATGACCTTACTCTACCATCATTCTCCAATGCCACACTACTCTATAAACTGCTGTAGTGTAGAGTTTAATAGGCTTACATTATGACAACCAAATAAGCAAGTTGAACAAGAAAACTAGAGCACAGTGGAAAAACCAAACAATAACTAAAAATAGTTATGAACAAGAACTGAAAACAGAAGTAGAATTGAACAAGAAACTAGAAAACAATATGCACAAGAACTCTAAAACAGGGGCAGAATTGAGCAAGAAATTAGAAAACAATATGCACAAGAACTAGAAACAGGGGCAGAATCGCACAAGACAAAAGTAGAACTCATACAAAGTTATCAAAGCAATCAAGCAACTACTTCCAAAGTTACAATTCGGAATCCAGATAAATTTCACGATACTTAGAACAAAGCAAAAGGAAAATGAAGCAAATACTCCACCAAGAATTCCAGATGAATTCCTAGAAGCATGGTTTATGGACAAAATTCTTGAAAATAAATCACAAAAAACGAATCAGCCTATTTTACAACCAAAATTGTTATCCATGAACACAATATTACTTGACTACAGTAATATTTATTTAAAGTAAACGTGAGTGTCATAATGAATTATATGTGATTCTATAGATAAATGCTACAAGGGAGTTTTGTAACAGCAGCAAATTTTATGCTGGAATAAAATATAAATTCATGCATCTTTTTTGTTTGATTCAGGTGCACGGTGTACAGGCCTACTTGTTGGCATTAGAATGAAGGAGCTTTTTTACTTGTCCCTACAAGGATATATGAGAATTCAAAAAGATAATAAAAGAACTCTAACTAAATGGGGTCAAAGATACAACCAATGGTATCTAAAGACGTGATTAACATACTCGAATGGCTGCATTTTTTTTAGATTATCATTATGCTAGCTTACCTGATCTTTCTTGCATAGAATTGAAACTAAGATCTTCGTATGAAGTGCTATTCTCCAGTTGATTATACATCACCGGTTCATTCTCTGGAATTTCGGAGCTTTCCACAGAACCTGAATAGTTGATTGAAACAACGGACTGCTCTGTGTTCTCTGCAGTTGGAGGGGGTGCCAAGGGTACTTGTTTGGACATAGAAAAGTATAACTTATGCTCTATGTTGTCAGCATCAACTATGGAATAAGGTCTCACAACCTTCACGAATAAGTTATCACCAATTAATGCAACTTTGCAAGGTATGTGTTTAAGGTAATATGTCAAATCCCGCCTGAGGTGCCTGTATGGATTTAATAATCATGTCAATATTAGAGAATAAAGAAAAATGTCATAGAGTCGAATAAACATGGGATCCTATCAGAAATATAGAGTCAGGTAAACATAAAATCGGTAAATCTAAAGTAGAAAGCAAAAAATGATATAAAATTAATCCGAGAAGCTTAATTCTGAAAGACAAGGTGGAGACTTCCTAGTAACAACTACAAAATACCGCCATGGTTTTTCATGAATTTAAAGTTGGATGCAGAAGATGAATATATTGGAGAGGCTCAATTATCAAGGATAAGTACAAAATTTCTTGTAACAAGTACAAAAGACATGGTTTTTCTTGAGTGAAATAAGGGAAGTCTTGCAACACATTGTTTCACCTTTGATAAAATTATAAAGCTTTAAATTCATGAATTTCTGTTTGTATCAGACAGTTCAGAAGCCCAAAAATTGACAACATATAAACACCAGATATAGAACAAACAAAGACTCTTTGTGCTGAGAAAAAGTCAGTAGACTAAGCTCTGCTTAATTGAGGCAAGACCTTGTGTACATGCATGTGTATCGTGGATTTGATGTAGTTTTTTTAAGTACAATAGCTTAATTTTGCTGTTATCTTCATGAAACCAAAAAGTTTATGACCCCATCAGAGAGTTGAGGGACTAGTTTCATGGATTTGAAAGTACATGGCCTCTTCCTGTTGAGAAAATCCCTCATGTTCCTTTCCTTTCAATAAAACCAAGCTTTAAGAAAGTGTTTGGTTTTAATTTTTTTTTATAACCATGGTGTCCAGGCCCGTTTGTGTGCAACTCGACTAATTCCACAGGATACCTGACAATGTGTTTGGTTTAATAACTTCCCTTTTCTCTTCTTCCAACTAAGGAGCAAAAAAACTTCCAATAGAAGCCTGATTTTTCAACCACAATAGGAAGCAAAAATTATTACAGTTACACAATATTAATCATCTATGCGCAAATATAATAGTTTATATAGATTAAAATCCCCATTCTACATACAGAAATAGTTAGGACATTCAAAATGGATGGTGAATTTGTTTTTTATTTACAAATCAGAATTATGACTAAAAGGTAGAGACTTATCCATGCATTTGTAATGAGAAAAAGTAAACAGACAGGGTAAACAAAGGGTGAACATCTTGTGACAAAAGCAATGCCGAAGAATAAAGAACTCTAAACAAGGTCCATGCAAATTCCCTGAAGATCCATTTGTATCCCTTAACTAGTGGTGGACCAAAATCAAAGCTACTCAACAAACAATAGAACAAAATTCAGTTGACATAGTTCTTTAAATGAAAATATCATTCTTAAAGGAAGATTTAAAAACCTAATCTGAGCAAGGATACTCTGTGTGCATAATAGTTAAGGTTCGAATTTAACGTTTTGGCAGATAGGAAGTATATTTATTTTCTTTTTCGAATTATTAAATGGCCTCAAGATGCGTGGGATGGATTCCTTTTCTATGGACCAACCACATCGCAATGTTGTGATAAAAGATTGTAGCGACACTGAGACCAGAAACTCTTTGCTCTTTGCCATGTTTATTTCTTCATCTTGTTTAAAAGCCTATTAGATCAGGAGGTTTTATGTAGGCATGTTTTTTCTTGTGCATTTCGCCACTAATTTATTGTTGTTTCAAGTCTCAGTAAACTTCAGCTCCCAGAAAAGAGACAATATGCAAACTACAGCAACAGGAATTACCATGGTCACATCAGAGAACATACCTATCTAACACAACACATGTTGTATTGATAGTTGTAACCTCTTGTACAACCACCTTCCTTACTGGAGTCCCAGCAGTAATTTTGACTTCAATGTCGACCTAAGCACAATTCATAATAATTTGTAGTAAGAGAAAAATTAAAAGGAAGATAGAAATATATAAGAAATAAATTGTGCCTTCCTAAAATTGTACATGGGATGAACATCTTTCTATTTCTGCTACCGTGTCTTCCTTTATTTCAGTTACTTTAATATATATCACAAGAGACTTCAAGGTTCGTAAATCCTACAGGTTGAATTATGGCTGGACTGTTAGTTGTATCATGTTGACTCCACTTTTTATGTTGATGAAGCAATGATTTACATTCCTTTTGCACTAAAAAATATGAAATTAGCTACTGAATTTTTTAACTAATTCATAGCTGAAAAGCTCCTAGCTAATTTCCAAGGCTCTCCGATCAAATTAATTCCATATATGAATTTACAAAACGAGTTGATAATACAGAAACACAAAGTAAATGGTAATTAATTTCTGGAGTACTTCAAAAATCTTAATAAATTACATCGATCACTCACACATTTGGCTTCAACAAAGTCCAAGTTAAGTTGGTCAATATACATTTATTAATTATTTCCAAATGGCAATTGATCCATGCCATGCAGCCATAACAAGCAGATACCTCAATCCTTTATCTCATCTATATTATCGACTCACTCTTTTGCATATTTCCCCTCACCGCTAGCTATATCCTCTCATCACTTGTTTCCCTAGCTACCTCCTTCAATTAATTTCTCATTTCATCAACATATAAAGTGGAGTCAACATGATACAAATAACAGTCCTGCCCTAATTCAACCTGAAGGATTTACAAACCTTGAAGTCTCTTAGTGATATTTATTAAAGTAACTGAAATTACGGAAGGCATGGTAGCAGAAATACAAAGATGTTCATCCCATAAACAATTTAAGAATATAAAAAGAGGGATCTGTCAAGAAGAAACCAGAGTATACTATTTATTGTAGTCCCTCCATCCAGAGTAGGTAAAATAATATCTAAAAAGCAGTTTCTAAACCAAGTTCGAATACTTTTTGGGAGCTGTAACGTCTACTTCTATTGTGAACATTTGAAAATTACTTTCTCAAAAGCAAATCAGTCCTGCATCAGATTACATTTTAGATTCTATTGAATTTGCTACCATACTGATTTGATTAACTCAAATATATTGTATTGAAGCACATCAGATCCAACCCACATGCCCCCGGAGAAGCAAACTTGCTACTCCGATAGGTCGTAAAAAGTTTCTGGATTTCAAAAGGATGGATTCTATGGATACTTCTTGCCTCATTTCTAAGATATATCAATTAATAGTTGCTTCCAGTACAGAACTATTATGAGGATTAAGTGTATATATTACCCCTTCACCTTCGCAGTCTTGGGCACTTTGCATGAGCATGTTCACATATGCATCAACCTTCTTTGTTACTTCTTTTTCAATCTCACGTTTGTGAGTTCCAAACATGGACAGTGGCTCTGCTTCCATTTGATAACCCACTGTGCACAAGAATGGGTTAGAAAACCATACTGTAGGCATGTATAATACTACACAATATTTATATAAGTAGTCAGCTAAAGACAGTGGTCAATCGCACATCTAACAATTCAGCTAATACTGGAATACCACAGTTCCACATTTACCATAAAAAGGGCATAATATGTAGAAAGTACATATTCTTTATACACACTTCAACAATCACAGGAAAGCAGAAATGTTCATAATATAGTACTATTAGAGTTGTAAACTGTCACAAATTGAAATATGACTCCCTACTAAAGTGATCTTGGTCATAACTTAGCAGTGACAAACAAAAACCAATCCTTGACGACAAAAACCATTCTATTTGAAGTATTGAACTGATTAACTATCAAAATGGAAAGTTCATCCGGTAAATGGGGAAAGGTGAAAATTTAAAGTTGCTCTAAGGCATTAACAAGCAACAAGAAAGAGTAAAAAATGACTTAAAGATATATCCTTGTTTACATGTCATGAAACTAACTGATAAGTGAAGAGAGTAGAATACCTTTGTTCAATCTTAAGAAACTAGTTAATAAAGTGTACAGGATATCAAAAGCTAGATCAAACATAATTAAGTGCAATAGTACATCCACATCATCATGGCAGAGCTATGTAGAGCCAAGGGGGTCCAACAATTGAATCCCTTTGTCGAAAAATTAATGTGCTAATAGTTTAGACATATCCTGATGGGAGAAAATAGCATCTAATAGATCAACGTGCAACTTCACAGAAAGCATAATGCATCTCCATATAAGCTTAAAACGGAAAACAAATTTGTTTTTCCACATGTTTAATCATCGCCTTGATTTGGGTCCATTCACTTTAATTGAACATATAAAATTTTGAACCGATATAATGATTTCAAATGTTTGAGCTGAGCCTAAAGTTGGATCATATTGTTCGGAGGACTCATCATTATCATCTGTAGAATTATGAGAAACCACGGGGATAGAAAACTATAACCTTACTAATCAAGTAAAATTTGTCAAATACAACCCTCTAATAATGGATTCAAAAGTAGCTACAATTGGTAATATTTTCCTCTTCAACAGATGGAAATAATGTCCCAACTATAAGAGATATTGTCACAAAATCTAGTCAAAGATGACTAAAACGTTGGATCGCCATCCAACTCGAGCACTAAAAGTAACAATCATCCAATAGAAAAATGAGATAATTGCATCAAAAAGTGAGGCAAGACACTCACTAGGATGAAGATATTTATGCAAAACCCCGAGCATAATAATGGTATCGCCCGCATGAAGAATGTTACCCTGTGCTCTGATCTCATCAATAATGTGCTTGACTTCCTGCTCAGGGTGATCTCTGGTTGCATCTAAAGCTATAACAATACGACCTGTTATGAGACTATCAACATCTGTATGACTATTATTGTTTCCCATAGATGATGCCATTTCTTTGC
The DNA here is from genome assembly GCA_018342035.1 of Solanum appendiculatum. Taxonomy (NCBI): domain Eukaryota; kingdom Viridiplantae; phylum Streptophyta; class Magnoliopsida; order Solanales; family Solanaceae; genus Solanum; species Solanum appendiculatum. The sequence goes on from JAGDQO010000120.1 coordinate 696,465, forward strand.
AATTCAATTTTCCCAACAAAACAAACACACAAAAATAGCCCACTTATTCTCTTCCTTGTAATTCAAAAAATCTCAAGCACCAACTAGGGTTTACTTTTTTGGCAATTCAAAGGTACACTCAATTGATGAAGCTCAAGCACATATAAAGGGCTTAGAGCTGCAGGTAAAATAATCATATTTTGTGCCAATAAAATTGTTTGATAATGAAATTTTCTCCTTTTATTTTTGGTTGAATCGATTGGAGTTTAGAAAATTGTTTGTCTCAGGACCCAAAAAGAGTGATTGAGGGGAATAATTAGAGTACATGTAGGATATTCTGAAGGGATATTCTTGAATATTTTTCTGGCGGGAAATGGAGAGGCCGGCCATGGCGGAGCAAAGAAGAAGCAATTGTGCGAAAATAGCAACAAGACAAGTAATTATTCAATTTGGCTGGCCATTTCTTGTATCACCTATTCACCAACATTTTCATTTTCCTCTGAAACTCCGATGAAATAAATCAATATTCGTATATACCTCCTACTTCTTCATTCAAAAGCTCTGCAAAATTTGCAAAATATGAATGAACAGGCAGTGGTAACAACACTGCTTGCATTGCATTGATTCAACTTCAAAATTCATAAACTCTAAATTTTAAATCTTAAATCCACCTTTTCGGACAAATTCCTTAGCTAATTGTGGAGAAAATGGACTTCACATTATTTAATTTGATCTTTATATTATATTATATTTTGGAATAACTCTTAATGAGTAAAGGTGATACACTTAGTTCAACTTAATTAAAATGATTATCAGTAGATTATTGGTAGAATTGCAACATTAAATCCAATGTTGCACTTATAATCTGAACCTATGTCATAAAGTAATTTTTGAACTCTTTCAGGTACTTTACAAGATTTTTTCGAAATATCAAGAGTTCATCAATAACCAAAAAGCCAATGTTTAAACATTATAGTATTTCAGCTGAGGGGATTCAATTGAATTCCTTTTTTCCAAGCCACCTTTATTGTTGAGTGCAAGCTTCGTTTATTATTATGGCCCCTTTTTATTTCACTTGATGAAATATCCACAGCATTTATTTTTATTTTTTGTAGTCACTTATTTGCTTTCTGTGGAAGAATGCCAAGAGAGAAATGGATGGGGAAATGAAAAAAGCTGGGGCAAATTTGATGAAGAACTGCAAGTAACTAGTTTTCTACCAAACAAGATAACTAGTTCCATTTTATGCATGTCTGCTGTGTGAAACAAATATGGTTCTTACAGTTTTTCAGCCCAGCAGGCAATAGCAAGTATCAAATTTAATCACGCTAGCTGATGAGAGATACCAATGAATTTGAGTTCAGAATACAGAAAAACTGACACTCTAGCTGACCAAAAATTAATTATGACAACGGTATCATCACTATAATCCCTGCAACAATATTCTGAAACAGAGGAAGTTGAATCTCCAGATATTACAAAATTCTGGATGAGACCTTAATGGACAGGGATGTGGTGTTGGAGCTGGTGTAGGGGAATAATTTACAAAATTTAACTAATAGGCACCTTCCAAAACCTGTTTGGGACCCAGGTGAGTTGATCGACTGATTGGACTAAAAGGGCACCTTCTAAGTTGTCGCCCATCATATTAGAATAGGTTATTAGCCCCTCTTGAGCTCCTGTTCCTTGTGCTACTGGGGATGTTAATTTTCAGCTCGGCGTTTCTCCAAAGCACTCCATAAGTGGCAAACATTTGAGGCTAGCCTCATCGAAACAATTTATCACTATCCAATCATCTAGCATAGCTGGAGTCTAGCTCTGATCTCAAAAAATCTGAATATACTACTGATGTCAAGGCACTTCTCCGAGACATGTGAGTGCTTGGCTCCTTATATCTAGAACAAACAATGATTGAAGAGTGCAGCAGCCTGCCTGCAACCAATTATGTCAATCAGAACGAGCAACACTGGTTAATACCCCCCCTCCATTCAATTTGCTTGCCGCACTTAGACTTATTAGCATAATTTTTAAGAGAAACAAAAATATTTAGTTATTTGTTGAAAAATGTGTCTTGTCATATTTTGTCTTTCCTGCAGCAAAACAATACAAGAAGGAAAAATATGTACGGAAAAACATTTGGTGGTATTTCAAAATGTACTAAAATTTTCACTTAAGGGGAACAACTTGTGGGATGTCTCAAAAGGAAAGTACCATAATCTCTTTTTGGACAGAGGCAGATGTAACATATTTCCCAAACAAATTTGGTAGTGCTATAATAATGATGAGTATGTTTCTGTATTACATCTCCAGGCACTAAGCCATTAATGGCAAGTTACTCACTCCTGCTAAGATGAAGGTCGAGGAATAGTCACATGCTTACAACTCAGTCAGGCCAAAGGTTTAGTTTACCATCTTTATGTGGATTCCTAAGTTCACTGGGTCACTAGTTAAAGATGGCTTATTGTTCGTCTTTTTTTGTATTTTATTGCTTTTCTTGGGCTCATCTTTTAAACTGGTTCTTGTTTGACACATTTAAAAATTTCCAGTTAGAGGATTTTGGCCATAAGAGGATTTAGATAATAAATCTAAGAACTCATCGTGTCAATTTCGGCTGCATACTGGGATATCTGGAAGGGAAAGACACTGACACTTTTTGGGAAGCAAAGCAAAATAGAAGGGAGTTGCAAAAAGCTTAGTTTTGTAAAATGTTACCTTACTTCTGTGAATTGTATACAGTTTCATGATGTCCACGGGTAGAGTCCTCCCTATAATATTTTAGGCCATTTAAATTTTAACAGTAGGCATGCCCCTTACTTTTTCTTAGAAAAAAGTTAACAGGCATGCACTTAATATCCTATTGTCAAGTTTAAGAAATGTAAAGGAGTTGGGATGTCCTTTTTTAGATAATGATAAAGCAATAGCCCACCTTCTTCATTTTGATCTTAGCTTTTAGTGAACAGGTCAGGCTCTACACCTAACACCCCACCCCCTTTCAGGTTCAATAATGCTCATTTATATTTTTTAAAAAAGGGGGCCAAGCATAATGCAAGCTTTACCAGCCAACCCGATCAGACCTTAGAACTCAGGCAATCAGGAAATGATGTCACATCCTAATGGAATTGAAGCAGACAAAATAAACCCATAGCTGCACAATATATGCCGTTCAGAGACTAGTGGCAAAACCTGTATCGGATTCTTGGATGCTATAGGAAATGACTGGCCATCAGAAGTTTTGGCTTCTCCTCGTCTTCTTCAGTTTCTAGTGATACAGCAGCTTTCATTTCCTCGACCCTTTTATCCCATATGCCATCTATTAGCTTCCATGTTTCATCACTAACTATCTGGGTCTGCATAAAAGCATGAAATGACATCAATACATAGAGTATTCATCATAAAGATCAATAAATAGAGCATCCATCATGCTTACCTCCATAGGTCTAGGTGCACCAAAAGTTGCAAATCCAACATTTCCAGGTGCAAACGTCACCCTCCCTGGAAGTGAAACTCCATGGACTCCCCACCGTCCAGCATATATAAGGGATCCATATTCATCGATGGGACTCACAGCAGGCTGAAAATGAAAGAAACTTTAAAACTATAAACGCTATTACACGACAACCAGGCAAGTAAAAGAGTACTATGTAAGAACGAGCTGTAACCCACTGCAGGCCATGATAGTAATTTTTTCATTGGCGATTTGCCCCCTCAATAATCTTAGTTTACATTCCATCAAGTAATTTTTTTGCGTATGTGCAGCAATAGGATTTGGGACCCAGTGCAGCTTCCAAAGCTACCGAGAGCCATGATAATAGCAAGTTATATAATGGGAAAAGGAAATGGGTATTAGAAGGGGGGCAAAAAAGAAAAAACAGCCTTAGCTAAGAGCATCTGCAGTACACCCCCGCACCACCACCTTACAGGCCTTCAACTTTCTAATCTCCCTACTTTCCCTGAATCACCACATTGCCCCATCCCCCTTTGAGTCTCCTCTCTTCGTTCCTGTCACTGTGATAATCCTCACCCGACATAGATTGCAATTTAAATCTACTGGCAAAGGTGAGGAAATAAGCCCATAAATAAGCTACCCAAAAAAAGGGGAGGGGGTTGCGGCAATCGATCTAGTTACCTGGACAAATATGTAGGATGCTAACAGCAGTAGAATGGTGAATCAAAACAAAAATAGCTATGATTAATTATAATAAGGCAGGTCTCAGATTGTGCTGTGCCACATTGCATTTTCCAAATGAACAGGTGTGCTAGTTCTCTTAAATGATGCAACATGTAACCCAAGACCCTGGACACAAGTCCAGGTGCGCACCCGGGTAAAGTGACTTACCTGAATGTTGAGCCATCTTATAACACTAAGAAGCATATAGAGAGAAGGATAACCTCTAGATGCACACACCAAAGCTGTGAACGAGTAACGGCAATCCGTCAAGAAAGGGGATTCAGCCCCAAAGTTCTATTTTTCGATCAACAGAATTACCAGCTTTATCTCAAAAATCACTCTAGTGAAGTGATTCGTGAAGGTTAAATCAGACTAGTCAATCTAGAGAGGGGAAAAGGCAAGAAGCGAAAATCCTACTCTCTTCATCAGAAAAAAAAGGCACACAGAAAACAGAATGGCATTTTCTGAGTGAACAGGTGTTCGAGATCTCTAAACATGCAACATGTTTCCCAATCTCAAGAGTTTGGAAACAATAGCAGTTTGCCTATATGCCAAATCTACTCCAAAGACCACCAAACCATAATCCTCCAAAATATTTTATTAATGAAATAAGCAGACTCATTCTTAATTTTTTTTCCTTTTCTTCGGGAGGGAAGAGAAAAGAAGAACATTGCATTAGTCTTCCTCAATTATGTCAATAATAAACACTGGAAAGAGAAGTAAAAAATCACCTGAGGACTTTTAGGTGAGCTTTTGTAAATGCTCCAAATTTCATCGGCTTTGATCTCTCCTTTCTCAAGTAACACATCTGATCAACAGACACACAAGCATAAGCCAATCAACGGTAAGTAGCCAATACCAGTTGCACAATTTTACAAGTCTTACTCATGGACTCAGCAGCAATTCAGGGAAGACAATACTTAAAGTGACTAGGCAATCAAGGTTAACTAACTTTACCTGTAATTGTCTCTACAGCATCGTGGTTCTCCTTTAGAATAGATAAACATTTCTCCACGGCATATCGCATGTACTCATCTCTTAGTGCTTCAATTTTAGCAGGGAGCTGCAAAACAGAATAACTTGAATTAAAAATTAGATGTTTATTAGATTTAACATTTACAAGATCTAGTATATACTGACATTTGGTAAGAGATCTCTCTGGTATCTGTAAAAAGCCTTTCCCAAGGCAGTCAACCCTGTCTGCAGTATCAAAAATTCTGCAAGCCTGGATGCTTCTAAAGTTGCTTTTGCAGATATCCAGCATAGATTGTCAACTCCAAACATTTCTTCCTCAATTACTCTGGCTAAAGATTCAATCTATCAGTGTCCCACGTGAAAGAATCAAACCAAGAAAAAGGGGAAAAACAAAGATACAAAAAGAGTGGCCTTTTAAGCAGGTTGATATTGTAACCCATAAGGGGTATTTCCATGGGTTTGCCTTGGCATCATGTTCATGCCATTGTATTAAATCTACATTGTCTAACAGTACATATTTTCTCAAAGCAAATACCAAACTCAAGGGGATCATGAATAAACTAGAGAACAAATACAGCTTACACTGCAGTCTAATATTCAGAAGTCTCCTTTATATTAGTGACTTACCGATTTGAAACACCTACTTTGGGAAAACGTCATTTCACTATATGAAACGTACAAGTCAAGTCTAGTATATAACAAGGGAGATACTCAAATTTGTGTGAACTATCAGAGTATTAGACTTGTGGATCATATTATGCAATTTTGAAAAAGATGCAATAAAGCATAGACTTGGGACTCATTTGTTTGCACTTAACAAGAGTCTGAATCTGAATTATTCAGATCTCAGCCCATTAAGCGCATTTGTTTTTTTTAAAGTAAAAATCATTGTTTAGTTTAAATATCATTATGCACTTAACTGTCCTATAGTAAATATCATTGTGCACTATAACTGTCTTATAGTAAATATCATTGTTGGATATGAACAGTGAAGACGAGAAACAGAGATTTCACAATGATAGTTACTATAAGACATTTAAGTGCACAATGTGAAGACGAGAAACAGAGATTTCAAACATAAGATCCATAAGACAGATTCACTTCAAGTGTTTATAGAACAGAAATATTGAACTGAAATACTATTTTATTTTCCAACTTACGAGCACATGCACGGATTATTGAGTTCACATAATCTGCTTTCCTTTTAAACACTCTGCCTCCAATCTCCACGAATTGCATATTGGGCTGACTACGAATGGATTTGATATCCGTCTGTCATTATATCGAAACCAAATTTACACAAATGTGAGCAAGTCACAAATTTAAGAAATACTAAGATTGACTAATATGATATTTATATGAATACAACCTCACTGAATGGTCGGTGGGGATCTGGAAGGTAACATGCAAGAACTGCAACAGCAGCTTCTCTGTAAGCTAGTCTTAGTGTTAACTCCTCAGGGACCTCAGTACTATCTTCTTGACCCGTTTCAAATGTGCCTTTTTGCTGTAACATTAAATGATATAACATGAACATAATGTACTAAATCAAACATAAAACAGATGCTGTGTATCTCAATTTTTAGCACCTACCCTCTTTAATGCCTCAAGAAGTTCATCTCGTCCTATATAGTCCAAGTCTTTCCTCGCGGTCAAAATTCCAGCTTCATTCCTGCACAGGAGGAGGTGTGAGCTAGTCCCCCCAAATGCAGAATCAAAAGGAATTACAGTTGAGGATTATGTACAATATATTTTGAAGTTCAGCTCCAGTAAAATCTTCTGTTTGCTCTGCAATTTCCTGCAATAGAGTGTCCTTTTCCCCTTCTGACCGGAAAAATTTGTTTCGAGCATGCACCTGAGAGAATTGAAATGAGAATCAAAACAAAACATACTGACACAAGAACTCCAGACAATCTTTAAAAGATTAATAGATGTCAATCACTAGTGTGCAGCGACACATACCTTCAATATGGCCAATCTACCGTCTTTTGAGGGCAAACCAACCCTAATAATCTTGTCAAAACGACCCTTCCGTAACAGGGCAGGATCAAGAATATCCAATCTATTGGTTGCACCAATAACTAAGACCTGATAACCCAGCATTAACAGCAAACCTGAGAAGCTCTCATTACTTCTTTATGGGAAACCATCATCTTAACTACAATGTACCTGTGATGTTGACACTTTAAATCCATCCATTTCTGTCAGTATCTGAAGAAGCCCTTGTTCCCTCTCTGCACCACCCTAAGAAAGAAAATACATTCGTTCACTTTATAAAATTATTCCAATACAGCCCATATATATGTTTATTAATGAAATTAGTGAGGGAACCAGCTGAAACATTGGAGAAGCACTCTAGAGAAAAAGGATTTTGTATTAGAATTTAGAAGTAAAACAGAATATATGCATTCTATATTTAGCTACCCAAAACAAGAATGACATTGAAATGAGATTAGACGGGATTGATACTTAAATTTACACAATTCAGATATCTAAAACTCGGTATTCTGGGCGAACGGTATAACAGATCAAGAGATAACAGATAAGATAGAATGGCTGAATAGAAGGGTGCAACAGGAAGATATTTATCCAGGTGAAAGGCAAATTTGGTAAAACAATTGTGAGACCTGCAATTCTACGTAAATTTCCAAATATGCCGGTCCATAAGTATGGCATTATGATTATTAAAAAGTGTTAAGAACGGGATGAGATACACCTAAATTCATGTGAAATGAAGTTGTTTGCCTACAATGTCAGTGTCCAAGCAACCTATAGAAAAACTTACAATATAAGCAAAAGATCTTTATAAGTGATACCAACTTGTTGGGATTAAGGCTTAGTAGTGTTGATACACTTACATCAAGTCTAGTGTTGGTCAAGACTCCAGTCTTTTTAGATTGTTTAGAGGAGAACTGTGTGTTGGTAATGCAGATAACCTCCAGAGTCAGGAAACCCCTAATTTATCTGTAAAGACAAATTATTGAAAGGAAACGGCTCCAATGGAGCAGACCTATTTCCAAATCCAACTAGTTTGGGAGTGAAGTACAGTTACTGTTGTTGTAGTAGTGATAATGTCTCCAACATATCTTTTTATATTGCATTTGTCGATACAAAAATGGTGAATAATAGTCAAAGTAAAGAAGATCATTAAATTCACAAAGGTGCACCTGAAAACAAACTCTCCACTAGATGCAGTGTTATCAAAGGCGAAAAGCGCAAAAAAACTCTAAGGTCCGTTGGAGCTTTAAGTGCAAAGTGCAAATAAATTGTGGCTTTAATGAAAAAAGGTGCAAAGGGAGAAAAAAATATAAATATGCTTAGTCCAAGACTAATAATTATAAACATGAATGACACATATATGACCAAAGAAATTGAAAATAATTTATGGTAAAGTGAAATATCAATTGTTTAGAGTCACCTCTTCAGAAGAGGCTCATTGGCAAGGAAAAGCATGCCTTAAAACCTTGATGACGAAATTGAAGCGCACATAAAGCGAGGCAAAGCGCTCAACACGTTTTGAGCTTCGCTTTAGGGCTTAAGCGCGCTTTAAGTGCGCCTTTGACAACACTGACTAGATGTGCTTAAGTTAATCTAAGACCCTTAATTTAAACCCTTCCCCCAAAAACTCACCCTCTCTTTCTTGCCTTTCCGGTTTGTTGGTTGTATGGGTTTCGAAGCAAAATACAGAATAACATGTAGGAACAGAGATAGAAGAAGGGTATGGAAACATATGCGAAAGGATTAAGACTTAAGATTGCATGCATCCAAGTTACATACGAGCTTAAACTTCTTTTCATACAATAATTACCAGCGAAGAGTAATACCTCAAAACTGAAAATTGCTTCTGGGAGAATAATTTCTAATATGCATAATGAAAAAAAAAGAATAAATATGTGTATCATACCCCACCAATATCCGGTCCACCACGCTTGCTGCCAATTGCGTCTATCTCGTCAATAAAAATAATAGAAGGAGCAAATGATCTGGCGCTGGAAAAGAGGTCCTTCACACGTGAAGCAGCCACACCAACAAACATCTGCATAGATGTGAAAGGTTAGAAGCTAGAAATGCTGCCAAATTAAAAGGAGAAATTCCTGAATCAAATATTGGAGTGCGAGCATAGATAGTATCCACATATTATGGAAGTATAGAAGGTTAGTCTAAGGGCCTTAAGAAACATGCTTCTGTTCTTTTCTACTTCCTCCCACTAATTTTTCCTATCATCGGTTAAACACAGTTGAAGGTTAGACTGTTAAGAGTATATTTCCTGAAGCCACAAACTCGGTTTGATAAGGAGAGCAAAAGATCCTGATTTTTTAGAGAATGGGTACATTATTTTGAGGACATGCTTGCTGCACCTCTATTACAGACAAACAAGGAATTCTGACCAGCAGAACACACCCAAACTCCACCGCACAAAGGAGAAGCAAAAACAACTATTACCTATACACAGTGGCAAGGGATATAAAGAAGGTGGAAAATTCTATCACCATTTTCGGACCCACATGCACTTTGAAATCGGCAATTCATTGTTCTCAAATATTACCACTTTCAATAATATCAAAGCCTTAGACTTCCGCATGAATAAGACAAGGTGTATTTATTACAAAAGAAAGCGCAACACTCTCATGGAGATAGTATGGAACTTGTACACAATATTCAAGTAAACAAGCTCTTCGGAATAGAAGATGACGGATCCACTCCCCAATTCATCCACTTTAACCACCACCTCTTTATATTCGAGGGAAGTGATCCTCTCTTCCACATTTACTTCCACTCCTCAAACCCCTGCTCTTTACAATCCCCAACTAAGTAAATTGTGTGACCATCTCATCTTCAAGCTTAAACTATTAGAGAGAGCACACTTTTAGTAACTCTATTATTATGTCCAACACGCCTCCTCACATTGTGCTAGATTCTTTTTCAAGGGCCAAATACGAGGAATAAAATCACTTCTTGAGTGGCAGAGAAACCTGAACCATGATCTCTTAGCTGATTTGATACCATGTTGAATTCTATAATCATCTTAAACTAGTATTTTGGGTTGGGCTTTCATACTCGGTCTACAACAATTGGCATTAGAACCAATTGGAGGGAATGCATCATCATCTCCTTGTATAGTCCGGGACAACATCATAAGAGCTAACTTTTGAGGTTGATCTAAGCACAAGCTCCACTTTTTAACCATGAAATCAGAGCTAAGAGAACTCATGTTTACAACCACTTTCTACATTCATGTTCTATGGCACTTGACTTATCTCTCTCAATTTAGGCTCATCGAGCCAGTTGCTTTCTCTCTTCTTGTTCTATCGATATGGGCTTCTCTTTCTCAATACAGCCCATGGAGCTATTCTGGGCTTTATATATATATATATATATATATATAATCCATCGAGCCACTAAAACTGTTGCAGACGCACTCATTAGCATGTTGAGCCTCATTTGTCTCCCTCTACTTCACGTTCACTCCTACTGAGTCTCCTCCCTCTCTTACGTAAAAAAATAATAGTAACAAAAGAAATTCTTTAGTACACGTGTGGGATGGAGTTGGACAATACACTTCTCCCTCATTGGTTGTGCAAGGGTTGAAAATGTCCAAAGTCACTTCACCCTTAACCTTGAGGTCTTGGATTGGATGCACAAATACTTCCACACCAAACATAGGTTAGCCGTTAGGTAAATTTTCCTAGAGACTGTACTGTAGAAAGTAAAGACAATGTTCACACATATTAGATGTTTTACATCAGCTAACTGATCATACCAAGGCTGACACACATGAGATTATTATTTCTGAGGAGTTTTTGGACATTAACAATTGAATCATGCCCAGGGAACCACAACATAGGACTGGCCATCAAAGAATCATCTATATGCTTTACAAGAATCCATATTAGAGTATATCCCTGTTTTTGTGGGGAGCCAATATTGATTGTTGATGGTCCACAATCCAGCTTTGTAGCATAGCAAATATAACGCAAAAGGTAGGTAAATGTTTACGAAAAGTTTATTAGCAGGAAGGAATGACTTAAGACATTCAATTGAGTCGTGCTAAATTATAGCATCCAAAAAGATATCCCACAATATTTTTTTCAGATCTAAAGCACCTATAGACAATAAGCTAAAGCAAAATTGAAAAGTGAAATAAGGTTTATATAAAGAGGTTAATAAACACAAACGAAGAAACAAATGAAAAAACTTGGCAAGTGTTTACAAGAAATAAATACAGGTTCAAGAAACAGAAGCTAATGAAAACCTTGTTATCTTTTCTTATGCTTTTTTGAAATGGAAAGTACAAAAAACCTTGGTATCTTCTTTTTTTGAAACTGGTAACTTTAAAAAAACCTTGGTATTTTTAACAAGCAATTGTTCGAATCGGCAGGGAAATCAGGAAAATGCTACATCTGGTTATGCCAAACATAACGAGAATGTAGCTTTCATTTTGGAGTCCATTATAGTAGATATAGTCATACATGCTGTGTTTAACCCTGTAAGAGGATGTTGTTGCCCAAAACAATAGTCAATTAAAGAAACTTTAATAATCTTGCAGCTGTTGAAATTTACTCTTCCATTTAAGTGTGTTGCAATTGCAAGTACTTCTCACCTCAACAAAATCAGTACCATTAGCAGCAAAAAAAGGTAATCCTGCTTCTCCAGCTATAGCTTTTGCCAGAAGTGTTTTGCCAGTTCCAGGAGGACCATGGAGAAGCACACCTTTTGGGCAATAAATCCCTTTGTCTTGAAACTCTTCTTCATTCCTCAGTATTCGAACAATCTCTTGAAGTTCTCTCTTAATATATTCTTGGCCAGCGAAATCATCAAAAGTTATACCAGTTTTTTCTTCTGCTGATATGAATTTTGCACTGATGACAGATGGTAAAAAGAAAATTAGAATTTGCAGAGTGTTTTTTGATTAAAGTAAAAAGATTTTATTGATGTTTGGGAAAAACAAACGCCCATATACAGGAGATATGCCAAAAAGTAGAAAATCTAAAAAAAATGTTTTTCTACAAAAGGCATCCAATCTTCTATACCTAAGGTGATCTCATGGGTGAACCAAAAAGCAATAAGGGATGAGGGCTAGTCCTCAACTGTACTAAATTTATCACCATCCCTTCAAAAGCTCTCCTATTTCTTTCTCTCCACACAATCCACTAAGTGCTAATGGAACTACGTTCCAAACCCTGTGCCTTTTCCTCCGTCTGCCACAATTACAGCTGGTCAACATTGCTTTCACAGTGCCTGGCATCACCCATTGTACCCCAAACCATACCAGAGTTTCCCACCATAATCTCGAGAGTCCAGACAGACCAGCAATGGAGAAGAAGATGGTTAACATGTTTACCCGAGCCCTTGCACATAAACCACCAACTGACATAAGAGAGTTTTCTCTTCCTTAAATTCTCGGTGTCACCCCTCTAGTTACTAACCAAGTGAAAGAAAAACACACATTCTTGGAATCGTAGAAATCCAAATCGAACCATACGGGAAGTCAATCTCCTCCCTGGTCAACATCCTCCCTTTTATTTAATAAGGTAAATAATTTTATTAATATTTGGGGGAACCCTGTGTACAAGCCATACACCAAAAAAGGAGAAACTACACCAAAATATGGTTCTCAACAAAAGAGATCCAATCCTCTATACAAATTGGGACCTCGCAAGTACACCAAAAAGAAACTAGGGACAAAACACTACTCTTCATTTTTACAAAATCAAGTTCCACACTTTCAATAGCCCTCCTATTCCTCTCTTTCCAAATGACCCACATGATTGCTAAGGGGGCAACGCACCAGGCCCTCGGGCTTTCCTTCCCCTTTTTATGAGTCCAACTTTGCAAGCCTCTTTCACGGTACCCGGCATGACCCATTGCATCTCAAACAAATTTAAGGTCACCCTCCATAACCCACTAGCCACCTTATAATGCAAAAGAAGATGATCTACACTTTCACCTTCACTTTTACACATAAAACACCAAGTAATATAGATGATTCTTCTCTTTCTTAGATTCTCCGTTGTTAATATCACACCCCTTGCCCGTCAACCATACAAAGAAACATACCTTCCTTAGTGCTCTATGGATCCAAATGGAGTCTTGGGGGTAAGTACCTTCCTCTCACACTAGCAACTTCTTATAAAAAGAGCTAACGGTGAATAAGCCGTCACCACTCTCCTGCGACCTCCATACATCCATTAAGTTCTTTGGTGTGTCTAGCTTATACAAAAGATCTATCAAATTGTGAAATTCTTCCATCTCTCAATAATTTAGGTTCCTTTTGAATCTTAAGTCACAGTGGATAACACCCTCATGAGACCTACAAATTTGTTGGGGTGTCATCTCTCTCTGGCCAGATTCACGATATAAATTAACAGAGGCTTCTATCAACTCAATCTCCTTGCACCACTTATGTGTCCACAAACTAATCCTACTTCCGTCCCCAACCTTGAAAAAGATATGTCCACAAAAATTTTCCCACCCCTTCGTGATACTCCTCCACAAACCATACCCAAAACGGAGTTACAATATTTTTTTTATCCTCCATCCTCCATCCACCATCCATTATACCATATTTATCCGCCGCCCCCCTCCAAAGAGCATTCTCCTCTATCCCGGATTTCCATTTCCACTTCCCTAGCAAAGCCTTATTGTACATCTTGAAATCTTTCACTCCAAGCCCTCCCCATTTCTTTGGAGATGTGGACAATCCTCCAATTCACAAGATGGAACTTCATAATGCCTTCTGCTGAGTCCCATAGGAAGTTACGTTGAAGTCTTCCAATGTTCCAATCATGAAATATGTAGGAATACTAGAAAGAGTGCTTTTGATCAAAACTTCCTTTCCCCCTTTTTACAAATTCCTCTCTTGTCATCCTACTAGCTGCTTCTCAACTCTCTCAACCATCGGATTCTACACTGCGAGATCTTTACAAGAGGCTCCCAGAGGTAGTCCTAGATATGTAGTACATAGATCACTAACCTTGCAATTTAACACCTGCGCAATCTCCTCAGTATTATCTACTGCATCTATTGGTGTGTTCTCACATTTGTGAGGTTGATCTTTAAGCCTGACCCACCAGAAACCAGGATAAGGATTTGTCTCAAATGATCTAACTAGGACACATTTGCATCACAGAAGACCAAAGTATCATCTATGAACAATAGATGTGTAACTATCACGTTACTCTGCCCTTTAAATGAAGCACCGAAACCATTCAAAAGACCTCCACTAACTACCCTATCCATCAATTTTCTCAAAGCTTCCATTACCAAGATGAATTACATAGGAGATAAAGAATCCCCTAGTCTCAAGCCTCTCGAACTCCCAAAGAAGCCACAGGAACTTCCATTTACCAAAACAAGGTATCTGGCAAAAGAAATGCAAAACTTAATCCATCACCTCCACTTATCTCCAAAGCCCATCTTTAGCATAATGTAATCTAAGAAGAACCAATTAACATGATCGCACTTTCTCAAGATCCCAGTTAGATATAATCTTGAAATGCTTCCTACTAGACTAATAGGTATATAATCCTTTATATTCATTGCTCCTTCTTTCATTGGCACAGGGGTGATAAAAGAAGCATTCAGACTTTTCTCAAACTCTTCAGTTTCTTGGAATTCTACAATGGTCTCCATCAACTCACCTTTGACTATCCTTTAATGTTGTTGAAGAAAAGCTAAAGTTTGCTTCCCATACCTCTTCTTCCCCTATAGCCCTTTCCGACTACTCCCTCATCCCCTCCCCTACCTAACTAAAAGCTAGCACCCCCTCCACAGGCATCCTCAAACAAAAGTTCATAGGACCCCACAATGGCCCCTTCACATCCTCCTCCCCCTCATATACCACTCTGTTCACATCTACAAACTCAATGAAATTTCTCCTCCTATTTGTTTTTGCCATGCCCTATGAAAGAATTTTGTATTAAAATCCCCCTTTTTCAACCATAATGCCCTCGATTTATGTCTCCAACTAGTTTCTTGAGCGACTGCTAAAGCGGCAATCTCCCCCTTCGCATTCTCTTTCCTAATTCTCTCCCTCTCTTCTAACCCCCTCGACCCTTCTACATGCTCTATCTCCCCCACCTCATTTATTAACTCCCTCATCTTCACCTTCCCAAACATCTCCTTGTTCCACCTCCTTATATCTCCTTTTAACATTTTCAACTTGCTAGCAAGTTAGAAAGAAAGTATCCCAAAAACTTCACACCCATTCCACCACGCATTTGCTATATCCACAAAATCTGGTTCTCTAAGCTATATGTTCTTGAATCTAAACGGAATGCGCTAACTCTTCCTTCTACTCCCATCTAGCAAGATAGGTGTATGATTCGAGGTCAATCTGGGTAATGGGACTTGCAACACATTTGAGACCAACTCTTCTCAATCAGTGGATACCAAGAATCTATCAAGTCTAGATTTTGATGTGAATCACTTGCTCTGGCCCAAGTAAAATTTGCCTCTGTCAAAGAAAAAGCAATAAGATATTGGTTACCAACAAACTCTGAGGACTCCTCCATCGGCCTGGCCAGAGATCAACTTTACAATCCACGCTCTCCTACAAAAATCTTATAGTATTAAAATCCCCTCCTAACACCCAAGGGACCTCCCACCTTGTCATAATAGTGGACATCTCTTCCCACAAACTCTCTTTACTTCCCTCCCCCACCATGCCGTACAACCCCCCCCCAAAGCCTAACTCCTCACCACTTCCCAACGATTTTATCCACGCTGTGATCATAAACTCCCCCTTACTTACCTCCATCACCTCCAATTTGCTATCATCCTAGAAAACTTTGATACCCCATGCATTCCTTATTGTCAAAACCCAATAATATTTTGCCCATCAACCCCCTACCCCACCCTCCAAGACTTCTCACGACCGCATCTGTCACCACCTCCATTTTAGTCTCTTAAAGGCACAAAAGGTCCCCCTCCCAACTCCGTAACTCCTTTTAATAATAGCCCTCATATTGGGGTCATTCATCCCCCATCACATTCCAAGTAATAATTTTTACTTCCATAATCAACAACTTTACCCTCACCTGCAATCCTCCGATCTCATGTACCCTCATTTTTACTCCTACTCCTACCTCTCCTCTTGAACACTAGTAGGTTAAAATTTACCCTCACCACCAGTCTTCCAATCTCCTATACCCCCACTCTTACTCTTACTCCTACCTCTCCTCTTGTACTCCAACAAGTTACCTTCTCCCTCTTTATCCTTCCGCAAACTCCTTTCCCAACCCACTCTTATGTCATCAATCTCCTTTTCTCTAACCCCTTTTGCCTATTTTTCAATGTCCCAGAGGAGTTCTAACACCTTACCCTCCTTCCCTTCAAAGACTAATCCCAAAAATTCCCCGAACTTCAAGTATTTCTCTCCCAACTAATCAAGCTTCTACCTTCCTCAAAACATGCTAATGGCAACACATCATCTCCTTGAACATCATAACAGCCATATTTAGTGCCCCAAAGCAGTTGACGGTTACCAAACACATGACTAGCAGGCCTTTCTCCCTTAGTAAAAGCAAAATTGGAGTTGGAACCAATAAAACAGGTTCAAAATTCACGATCTGAGATTTTCCACCCAAGACATTTTCCAGCTCTGGCCTCGCCGGAGGAGAACCAACCCTAGAACCGCTTCCATTTCGGTTCCCCAGCAACCTAGAGTGGTTGTCACCCTTCAAAAAGTCAGAAACGAGTCCCCTTCAGCCCTAGATTTACATAAACTAGCTCGCCGGAACTGGAATTCCGATCGCCTGGCCTTATGAGAACTCCAGATTTGACGATCTGTCGGCCCCCGTTACATGGCTCCTTCTCATAAAATGATTTGACATAAAAGTTTATTGTTCCCCAAACCCCATCCCCATACACCGTGTCCCTTTGGTGAGCATCCTTGTTTATGCAACAACTCCAACAAACTTAGGAACTCCACCTCCTATTTCCAAAAAAAATTCTCCTAAACTGCAAATCCCAACAGCTTCCCCATCTTGTAATCTCCAAACTTGCTAGATTGTCATCTCCTTTTGGCTTGAATGCTATATAAGTTGGGGAATGTAATGTCCAAAGCATTATTCCCGCACCACTTATACCTCCAAAATCTTACTCTTCTCCCATCCCCTACTCTAAAGGCCACATTGTCGCTAAACTCTACCCATGTGAACTAGACATACATATGAACTTTGAATTTGTGCTGCATTTCGGGGTTTTCCACTTTCATAGACACGTCCAAAGTTATCAGGGAAATTTCCTAAAGGACAACTATTACCTATCAAAGCTCACAGTAAAACCCATCTGATTCAAAACATACATAATTTCAAGCCTTACAGTGACAAAGACGAAACTTGATAGAATGCGAGGAAAGATATAAATCCAACTTCTCTAGAACATACAAATTGAAAGGAAGTTTATAGCCAATACACAGATAACAAGCAGTGAAAGTTTTCAATTACCGGCTCTTTCCTAATGAACCAAGGGCACGCTGCTTGAGTGGCTCTTTAACCTTTTTGGGAGGGCTGCCCAAATCGCAAGGTATTAGTTTTGAATAAATTGGTCTCATCTTATTATCAATCCAAATGTACAATAGAACTGAAAGTGCCAGCCGCATAGACCACACAACTGCTGTCGCGACACTAGAGTAAACTTCAGCAGGGATGTTATTCACATTATACACATCAACATTTACAAGTTGTTGATGCAACTTCCTCCAAACATCATTCCAGCTATCTATTGGCATCCGGTCAACAACATGACGCTTGAAAACAATTTCCTTTTTAGTGTCTCCTCCTGAACGATTTGCTTTTCCGTCCTTGTAATATGGCAGAATCACTACAAATAGACCAGAAACCAAATAAACAAACTTGGGAATGCGGTAAGATATTAGCTATTAGATATTGCAAAACTGATTCTAAGTGAAAAAACATCTTGATAAGTGATAACTAAGCTGATAAGGTTAGACATTGTTTTATTTCAAAAAAAGGTAGATATTGTCAGAAATTAACAATAGATAGTAACAATGACTTCCAAGCCTTTCAGTACCTAGAATTTTATCGGAGGTCCCCAAAGGTACTAATACCTAGAATCATATTCTTTTAATTTGTACACCTTCTACCCAAATGTATGCACAATAGTTTAGATGGGTGATTTGTTAATTTTCTTGGAGGTTCAACCGTACAAGAGGTGCTCCATCCATACACACTTGCCCAATTTTTACCATGTGTACTGGACGGAAAAGTTGTCCGCTACCTAGAAATAAATTCTTTTGATTTGTTATGATGCTCAATTGCAAGAAGACCTTCTATTGCTTAACATATGGTGTACAAAGCTCAATCGAGCATCATAACAAAATGAAAATAAGAAACACGTAGAGAATAGTTAACCTGAAACTGTCTGCCCATAGTTCGAATACTCCATAAACTGCACATTGTTTGCATTCAGAAGGTTTTGAAATTCACTGTAGTCTATCCTATGAGAATTTTCAGGATCCCACTCTGTCCCCTTCAGCTTTCCCTGCATGGCCAGCAATTTCCTACTCCATTCTGAAGCCAGCACAAGCTGCCTCTCTAATTGAACATTTGCCTTTCTTTCAAACTCCTCTAAATTATTTATCCGTTCACGCTCTGCCTCCTTCAGTTTCTGAGATCCCATTAAACAAAATATAGCATTAAAACTAATTTCCTGAAGTAACAAGTCATAACTTTTTTTATTGTTAACCTTAATTGTTTTACCACATACTTTCAACCCAAATAATGTAAAATTTCCTGTAAAATATGGTTATCTCAGGAATCATAATCATACTTCAAATTGTTCAATATACAATCGAAATTGCAACAAGAATGTTCCTTTTTTTCCCCAAATTATGATAGGAATTGAAAAGCCAACACACTTCCCTGTAAAGAGATAACCTAAAAACAGATAAATTCTACAACCGACTAGAGTATTCAGAAACCAAAAGGAACAACTTTGTATCAAGTTTCATGGAATTCTTTCAACAAAACAATTCATGCAATCTCCATCACCCTAGTAGCATTCCTAAGTTAAGTAATTGTGATAAGTACTATGTTTCGGCAGCAAGCAAAAAAACGAGTAAATTGTAATGTCAATCATTCCGTTAGCAAATTCCGTAAATTTAACCTTCAATGCCAAGTTAATACACTCAATACGCCTACCAATCAGCAAATTAGCATAAAAAAAGCTAAAACTACACAAATTCTTCCCATCTGCATCAATGCAAGCAGGCACAAAACCACATCATTCAAAAAAGGAGAAGAGAACACTAACCTCAAACAGCTGCTGAGCTGATTCATTTTCATCACCAGCTGAATTAGAATTGGAACTGGAAGTGAAGGCAGCAGCTTTACAAGGGTGGACATTGAAAAGCTTTGAGCCAATAGAGAAGTAACTCCGGCGAGGTTTTAGGTGCAAATTGAAAGCGGTGAATGGAGATAGAGAGTATCTAGGTGGGGTTTTAGGAGGAGGGAAAGAGGGTTTTAGCAAATGAATATTGGATGTCATCTTCTTCTTCGATTAGCTCATACGTCCTCTTCTTCTCTTATCTTTTATTCCTCTCAATCCTATATGAATGTCCAAAGTGAAAAAGAACTCCATTTTCATTATATGTATTTCAATCTTTTATTTTCGTCAAAAAATAATATTTACTAGTTTTGGGCCTGCAATTAAAAACTTAGTCCTCAATTTTAAAAGGTACTATTATAGCTATTTTTTATTTTTTATTTTCCACCCAATATTCGATACTTACAAGCTCGATTATTTTGAATTCATGCTGCATACAGTTTTATTTCTTAAACACCCTAATAAAGTCTCTATTTCTTGATAATCTAAGCCTAAAAATCTATGAATTAGCTCATGTCATGCTTGACTAGCCAAGCAGATAAATGATTCTACATTTTTCTTATCTCGTCCATATTTTTATTTGTATAACTATTTTACATTTATGATTAAATTTATGAAAATTGACCCACCACTTCTTATTCTTTACAATTATAAAAAAATGATTGATTCTCACAATTTCATTTGTGTTGCATAAATTGGAATAGAGGGATTAATGGAGTAAAGGCATTTTCAATAATTTATATATTTACAAATTATATTAAAATTACTATAAATCACAATAATTAATAATTTAAACTAATTTTAAAAATTACAATCAAAGAAAAATTTAATTAACTCTTAAAATTTTATTAGTGTCAAATAAATTGGGATAGCATTAGTAATATATATTAGGTGTGTGCTTATATATCTAGTATATATAATACAAAGTTAAACATAAATAAAGTAAGGGTATGCAAAAATCGAATCGGCCGATAAATCGAACCGAAAAAAAGTGTTTTGGTTTATTGCTATTGGATTATTGGATTAATGGTTTTATAAAAAATAATTATCGGATTATCGGTTCGTTATTGATTTTTTATATTGGGTTATACAATTACTACTTTTACCTATACATAAATATTAAATATTAATTTCAATATCATATTAGTTACTGTCTTTGTCCTTAGCATTCAATTCACATTTCATTGTGACTTTGAATTCATAACTTCATATTATACAAAATGTCAAAACTTAAAGTAAGAATCATATTCCTCTCAATTTCTCTTTGTGTTACACTTGTATAGCTCTTTTCATGTTTGTTATTATTGTTTCTATTTTATGAGCATTTATAAAGCTGCATTATTGTCTTGTCGCGTCAAATTTATTAGAGAAGTCATAGATTTATTTTATAAGCATTTTCTTATAGGTTGAACCGAAACCGAAGCGTTAAGGACCAAAACCGATAAAAAATATCTTATTGGTTTAGCGTATTTAAAAATCGAAAACCAATAAATCGAACGGATAATACGTAAAATTGAACTGAACCAACCGATCCACACCCCTAAAAGTGTTATGACACATCTCAATATGGTTAGTAATTATATTTTTCTTTTTTCTTATTTTTTTGATACTATGAAATATATCAGCGCTTTGCACAATGCATTAACTAATTTAGAAAATATTTCTTTTAAATAAATTTTATCAAACAAATAAGATAAAGCCTTTCGCATTAAAAAATCTAATTATAAAATATTCATGAAATATCCCTTTTATAATCTCATTATTAGAATTAGAGTTAGATGACCGATAATTTTTATTATTGAATCTTTTAAAAAAGTATATATATAAAAAATAAAAGATATTCGCTTTTTTAAATACGTTTGGTATGTGATTCTAATAGTAGTAGATTTGTGTCTTTTATTAGATAATACGAAAATTTTGCTTTCCAAAAGAAATCCATCATTAAGAATCAATAATAACAATAATATATTTAGTGAAATTTCATAAGTAGGATCTAAAAAGAATAGAGTATACTCAAACATTAACATTATCTATCTCAGGGAGGTAGGGATGTTATCTATGGAAAAAGCCTCGACTATTATGTATGAAGGTGGTGTATAAATATGACACAAATGAAAATAAGAAAAGGCACAAAAAAAAAATTAGAAGTGGTGGGTCAAAAAGACAAATTTGAGGAGTGTAAATATTGGCATGAACTTCTTTATAGCATTGGTCATGTCGAGAATCTTGAATTACGTCCTTGTGCATTCAGGTTTTATTTCAGGGTCGCCTCAACAAGTTTGGGGGCCTAAAGCCAAACTTTATGAAAGACATTCTTCTTAGTTGACATATATGAATTGAATAACCATAACATACTTAATGTAATCATACAAATGAGGTCTGTAGAGAGCAGGATATACGCGAAAAATGAGAGATGAAGTCAAGAATTTGTTTCAGAACTTTTGTTTATAACGTAGCTGTGTAATATATATATATGTAACTTTAAAGAACTCTGGCAATTTCAGAGTTGCATTCTAGCTAGCAATTCAGAAACGCAGTTAGGATTTTGAGTTTATGGATTCTGAATTCTAGAAAATAGAGTTTACTAATTAATTATACATATTACGCGAATACTTAAACACAAATGAATTAATTGAGCCAAAGCTAACTCGTAGGCGAAGCTGTAGCTCTGCCCCTAATCATTACGCACTATAAGCCTATATAGGAACATCAGAAGGATATTCTTTTGGGGATCTTCTTACAGCATCCTTAACAAGTTTCTCTTGGTCTTGAAGATTTAATGGCATTTTGTCATAAACATCAGTAAACAAATATGTCAATGAAGGTTTATCCACCTTCTCTGCTGCTTGAATAGCTTGCAACACCTGATTCAAGAAGAAAAAAAACAAACATTATAAGCTTTTAACAGATATCAGATGAAGATCAATGTTGTTATGCCATATTATGGTTCTTGAATGTTGAACCTGTTTTCTGATATCTCCGCGAAGTTCGGATTCATTTTCATCACTCCACCAGCCATTTCTTTGAATGTATTTTCTGAATTTTGATATTGGACTTTTTGCTGTTTTCCAGTGTTCTATTTCCTCCACGGCTCGATACTTGGTGGAATCATCAGATGTTGAATGGTGAGCTACTCTATATGTCATGGCCTAAAAGTTACACAAAAGTTGAAATTTTTAGTATGAATTTCCTAAAAGAATGTCAAGTCTAGCAGTTATAAGAGTGATTTATGTTTAACAATTTCAAGATTCAGTGTATAAAACTTGAACTCTGATATGAGTCTTTACCTCTACTAATATTGGCCTTTGTTCCTTAATTGCCATTTTGCGAGCTGCACGAATAGCACTATAAGTTGCCAAGGCATCGTTACCATCTACACGAATGCTTCTAACACCATACGCTTGTCCTCTAGAGGCGATTCCATCACCTGCCATAACAAGACATCAGAAATCTACCTTAAGTAATAAGGAGAAAATTACTAGTAAAAGGTGCATTGTATATCAAATGAGTTTGGGAAAATACTTCGAAATTGTTGGTTTATTGGAGTACTAATGGCCCATCCATTGTTGCGGCATATAAAGACAACAGGAGCATCCAATACTGCTGCAAAGTTTAATGCAGCATGAAAATCTCCCTGCAAATTACATCACGAAAAAATCAGCCAATTGACATAGAATATGCCTAAAAATCGCGTTATTTTGCTTAGTATTAATTACCTCACTGGTGCTGCCATCTCCAAAATAAGTAACCGCGCAAGCCTCCTTCTTTTCCATTTTGAGGGAATAAGCGATACCCACGGCCTGAGGAATCTGTGTTCTGAGGAAAATGGAATTCGGAGCAGAAAATTGTTTAGATGGAATATCCTGAATCTTAAGGGAAAATGCTAAAAAGTTTTTCTTACGCGATTGGCGAAGAAACAGTTAAGTAATTGAGCTCATTAGAACCATGGTGGCATGGCATTTGCCTTCCTTTTCCATAATCAAGCTTGTTTCCGAACAATTGATTGGCAACCTGTTCCAAGGGGTAACCGCGCCATAATATAACCCCTACTTCCCTGTACTGCAATGTATAACAACATGTTGAATTACATCATTTCCAGGTTGTAGGATCATGAAACTATTCTTAAAAACTTAAAATCTAATAGAACAAACATAAACAAAAAGACATTGCATTCAATGGTTCAATCTGCAATATGCTAATGCCAAGTGTGTTCTACTTATCTCAAAGACAAACCAACTATTGAGCGGTCATTTGGTTGTTGGTTAGAGTTATGCAGGCATTAGTCAGATATTAGTCATGTAGGATTTTTAGTTATTTCATCTTCTGTATTTGTTGAATTTGATAAATAGCGACAAAAAAAATGCTACTAAACATGATACAAGTTATGCATGATTTTATACATGAATAAATTACCTTCTAACCAACAACCAAACGACCCCCCCGAAGGTTTAAAAATCCCAAACAAGGAACAATAATCTAGTAGAATTGGATCAAAAAAAAAAAGAGAGTGCCAAACTCATTGCTTTCGGCTCGTACAACATATAAAAAGATTACACTTATTTTGAACCTACTAACTTTAGATCTTGAATTCGTCTCAGAATAACAATAATAATCGGAAAGTACCTGAGGCAACACGACGTCGTCTAAAGTGAGAGCAGCAGCAGATGCTATGTTGATAGCTTCTTCTCCAGCAGTTGTGAGATAAAAAGACAACCTCCCCTGCCTTTGTGCTTCATAAAAAATGGTATCCATAGTTTGAAGTGTCACCATTGAACTATACATCTTTATTGCCAATTCTTTGCTCACCTAACCAAATAAATACATCAAATTTCAATTCATTTTTTTTCACTTGAAATAGAAATGGAATTCGAAATAATTTCAAATTACCTCCTCAAAGATTGTGCCTGGAATTGGATAACCATCATCATCAAGAACTCTATAACAAGGTAATCTCTTCTCAGACGACTCCGAAATAAATTTCATTTGAGGAGTAATTGGAACTTTTCCTCCAGGGAAATCCATCACCTGCCAATTCCAACAATTACATGAATCAACATTGTATGTGTCGCTACATTTAACCTCATCTTAGTCCAATATTACATAAAAACAAAGTTAAAACATAGAAAAGTACCATATTTTCTACAAATCTCTGACAAGACTAAATGACTCCTAGAGAACATTACTAATATGACTAAAACTTAGTACTAACTAATTGGTATCACTTATATGGATCGAAATAAGGTTGGAAAATCAGGACAGATACTAACAAATAAAACTTGATGAAATGATAAATACCTGAAAATCATCATCATCATTTTCTATTAAGAGAGAAGATTGCTCTTTCAATGTGTTGGTTGACTCAAACAAGTGAAATGATAAAAGTCTTGTTGATGAAAAACCAAAAAGTGTTGTAGAGGAAGCATGGAATTGGCTGAGTGTTTTTTCACTAGCAATTCTATGAGTTTGTTTACAATTGGAGAAGAGGATTTTGAGGAATCCCATCATATATCATGTCAAGTAAAATTCTATGTTTTTGGCCTAAGTTTTTATTTTTATATTTTTCTTGATGCTCTACTATCAAGAACTAGAAAGAACTGTTCATGGAATTGAGACAGACACTAGATGAGGAAACTATATATATAGAAGTAAAATAATTTTTCGGAAAAAAGTGAAAAATTCTCATGGCCTTTTTTGGATCATTACACAAGTATGAAAGGAAACAAAACACTTTTTCAAATTCAAAATTTTAATAACCAAATATTATTCCTCCGTCAATTTTTACTTTTCCACTATTTTAAAAATAATTATTCAATAATACTTGTCTAGTTTAAAAAATCAAGAGATAAACTGTCTAATACTATTTTTGAAAAAAAGTTAAAAGTTATTTTAAAAAAAATAAATACTACTTTATGTCCAAATAGGTTCAAAAATTAATGGATTCATGAATTTCGAAGGAACAAAAAAAGAATAGTGACAAGACTACGAGAAAAGGAGACATTGTTTTGTAGTATTCAATACTGACAAGTTTAACATCAACAACATGTATCACTTGGCAGCCTACACATGACGGAGACGTCGAGAAAAGGTTATCGGTTGAATACTCTACGTCAAAAAATTATTTGATTATTATGAATATATATTTAATTTTATATCTTCTTAGTATAATCGAGAAGAAAATTTAGATATTCTTTGTTAAAATTTTTACTTTGCTATTCAGCCCTTACCTCCACCCCCATCCTATTAATAGTGTTGAAATTATTTCACAAAAATATAATTTATCTATTTATTAATTTGTTCAAATTCAATCGATTCAAAAATTTAGTTAATTTTAGCTTAAGTATGTAACTTAAATTGATTAATAAAAATTATTATATATAGCTATAATAATAAAGAAGAAAAAAACTTATTGATTTTCCCTTTTCCCTATACCTTACCCGAAATAGAAAAAAAATAAAAGATAAAATATTTACGGAATTAAAGGCAAATAAAAACGATTTCATAACACCTTACCTAACAATCTGACAACTGAATTAATTCTATACATAAAGACAATTAAAATCGACTTCATAAAAGTCTAACTTAACCAAAAGAATATACTACTTTTTTGGGAATTAAAGTCTATTAACCAATTATTATTATTTTTAAGCTTATATTTTCGACATGCGATATAAAGTTATGACTTTAAATTAGTGTTTGCATATGCCATTTGGAATATATTTCAAATTCTTTAAAATTTCAAATCATGATTTTAAATTTTTTTAAATGTAAAATTTGACTCATAAATTGATATTTTGTAAAAAAAAAAAAAAATTATGCTCGGACATTAAGAAATTATTTGTACCATGTAAAAAAATTATATTAAAGAATAACTAGTTACTATTATTATTGACTAGTGAATTTTTATAAAATTATGTGTATTTAAAAATTACAATTTCAAACATTTATTTCTAAAAGGAAGACGAAGATATGTGATATATCAATGCAATATCTAATGATATTTTGATCTCTTGTTTATTAACTATAATTTAGTTATTTGATAAAATTGTATAAGAATTATAAAAATTTTGATAATTTTCACTGTGATATTTTTACTTAATTACATATTCGAATAATTAATTGTTTTTTCAATCAAAATTGATGTAAAAAGGACTATCTCTGTCATGTCATCCTGAATGGCCCACCCCACCTAATTTATATATTATTTTATTATTGACACATGATTTATTTCTTAATTCGAATTAAAAAAAATAACCCTTGTTGTATCTTATAATATAAAAACAAAAAATTCACCTCTTAAAAGTTTCACGTAGTATGTCAATGAAGATATTCAATAGCAAAAATAGTTGAACCACATTATTATATAATGAAATGTTTAAATAAACGTTTAAGTTTCATTTAATTACAACAGTAAAGAACTAATAACGTTTTTGCTCCTAGATTTTTTTATTATTTTTCAAAACTTTATCAACACTCTTAATTTAATTTTACTAATTTAAGATTATAAAGAAGAGAGAAAGGCGACTAGAGATTAATCATATCATCTAAATGCTTATTGAAATAAGTAATATTAAATTAAAAACTAAGATAATTATATGAAAAATAACTTCCGCCCATAAGTGACGATTGTTATTTATTTTCTTTCGATGAAAAATAACTTCTGTCATACTCTCGTCATTTTTTCTGCTCTCATAACTTTTTTAGAGTGAAATCGTATGAATTTTAACTAACGTTTTAAGATGTATTTGTTGTTGGAGTTAACTTATTATATATTAGTTGTAGTAGAACTCTATTTAGTATTTATTTTTGTACTCTTTTATGTAGATATATATTGTAAATTTCCCTAATAAATACAAGAATACAGAATGAGCTAGGACCACGATTTACCTTGCACTATATCTCTTTCATCTTAGTATCAGAGCCTTGCCCTAGATGATCTTTTTCATGGATTAAAATATCCTAAATTCTACTATATTTCATATCCCAAAATTATTATTCTTATTTCACCAATCAAACGATCGATAGTGTATTAGTTAGTTACTTAGATTGATTAACGTCACGCTTACACTTGGCAAATGTAATTATTTTGTTTTCTTTCATTTTCTTGTTTCTTGGATAAATGCCAAACTGCTTTTCAAACATCTCAAAAGGAAACACGTTATGGTGAGTCACTTTCGTCCAAAGGGTCTAAAACCAAAACTTTCTTGAATTATTATTATTTTTAAAATAAAATAAAATAAAATTTTAACTTGGAATCTATGAAAAATCCTGAGATCTCGGGTTCAGATTCTATAGTTAAACTTAATACTACGATGTAATTTCTTTTCATCTTCCAATTTTATTGGACATATATAATTATTCGATACTTATACCTTAAAACAAATTAATGAACTAAATACCATGATTATTAAAAAAAAGTGAATTTTTTGGTAAATTGGGATTTAAAGAGTTGTTTCGATCACATTTTTAAATTTCATATATGATATTTTAATAGTCCTTTTTCCTCGATATAAATTTCGAATTCTGTCGCTAAACAGCTAGAGAAGGAAATATTAAAAAACATTACCTGATTTTCATCTTCTTCATAATCGATTGTATCTAGCTGCTCTCCAGCTTTACCGGACTGGTAACGTTCCGGCCGAAAAATGGCGGCAAAATCGCCGGAAAAAGTCCCCGTCGGCTTAATAAAACCACCGCCGGCGCCGGAAGAAGTTGTAAATGGTGATAAGAGATGAACCTTTGTGTTTAGAAAAAAATGGTTAAATTTTCTTGATCTTGAAATCAAATTTGCCATTGATATTAATTTTCTTGAACAAAAATAATAATAATAATGGTTTAATGGATTGTGATAATAAATGAGCTGGAGAAGTTGATATGCATTGGTTTTAGTTCTATTTTTATTTTTTTGTGAGTGTGTGTATTTATAAGTAAATAAAAAGACCATAGTCATAAATTTGGATTTTATCATATTTTATTAGATATATGAGTAGAATTAATGAGGGATCAAAAGGTCAAAGTTTGAAAAATAACAATATTATAACAATATTTTTTAAATTTTGAGGAGCCAATGAGGACCGTCTAGACTTTTTCTACTCTACTAATAATTTTTTTTACAAAAGTTGTTTTTTTTTCAATTGTTTAAATCATTGTAAATATTATTATCTCTTAATTATAGATATTCATAATTTTTAAGTATAATTCCTTCTTTATGAGTTGTAATACTTACCCCTTCATCGCCTTCTTATGGATTATCCATAATCTTATAATCTTCCCATATTCCCAAAGATTAATATCATAATTATTCCCTCTATTTCATATTAATTGAATTTGTTATGAACACTTATTAAGAAAAACATTTAAGGACATAATTTAAACCTTATTCACGTTATTGCCCTTTGTGAAATCATAAATATAACTTTGCAAGTAGTATATATTTATCTCCTAAAAAATACAAACTTCATTAAAGAAAAGGATAAATATGAAAAAAGTTTCAAATATTTATCTTGAACTTTGAACAATTTCAATTATTTTGAATAATAATAAAAACCTCAAAAATTCAGTTAATATGGGATATAGAGAATATGAGATCTTTTGATATTTCCTAATGTAATCCAAAAAATACTCCTTATATTCCTTTTTACTCGTCATTTTTAACAAATCAAGAAAAAATAATATTTTTTACCTATTATACCCTCAATTTATTTAGAAAGTTAATGTTAGAACATCTTTAATGAGTAAATTGATTTTGGAATTCTATCAATTAATAGGGGTAAAATGGTAAATTCACTATATCAATTATTATTTTCTTAATAGATGTGTCAAATCAAAAATAGACAAGTAAATAGAAACGGAGGGAGTAAAAATTTTAAGTATGACATTTCATACCCTTAAAAGAAAGCAAAAAGTTATTTTATATTGTTTCTCTTGCTTTACATTATTTCTCATGTTCTTTATATCGTCATTCTTATTCTCTATCCTACGATAAAATAGTTTTTAGCGTTGATAAATATACACATTAATAAAGAGTGCTAAAGTATTTATCGACATTAGTTAATTGTCATTAGATTTAATATCGCTATAGGTTTTAAAGACATTTACAAAGAGTGCTAATTGACACTAAAAATACATATTTAACAACAATTAAGCTATTATCATTAATTAATTACCCTAAAGATCATTTATGATATAATACTCGTACCCCTGCACATCCTACCAATAACACTCTTAACCTCCTCAATATTTATGCATTTATATAACTTTTCCAAGTGAAGATGACTTTTTATTAAAAAATTAGTGTTGTTTACAGATGAAATTGTTATCTTATTTTTTTATTTTTTTGTTTGATATTCGATATTTACATTAACACATTACTTTATTTTTGAAAACGATGCCCCAACAGAATATTTTCATCAAAGGTATAAAATTTTCCCTTTCTTATTCTCTCTAATTTCAGGTCCACCCCCCTACCCACATTATTTTTTTTTTTTGAAAATATGAATTTAATTTAATAGTGCCCCCTACCAAATTTTGGTTGTAAAATAAATGCGCCTCCCATGAACATTATTTTAAGCCGCTGTACATATATATTGATGCATTATAATATTCACTGATAGAAACTTATGTCACTATTTATATACATTTTTTTATTCTCTAAAAGATTCAGTTGAGAACTTTGAAACTTTTTTTTCTAATGCCTAGAGAATCTACATTAAATAATAATAATAAAATAAATAAATAGTATAAAAAAAGAGTCTAGACTTTAAAGAAAGAAAAAAAAATTCACAATATTAATTGTACAGGTATTGATATTACTTAATTGTCATTTGTCGAATCGTATTTGTCCTTGTAATTAACGGAACTCCAACGTGAAATAAATAAACTCAATGTATTCAAAATTTTCAAATAATATTAATATAATTTTAAATTTATTTTTCAACTTTTGGTTATAATTTAAATTATCTTAGAGTGAAAATTCCGTAAGATTAATGCAATATGAGATTATTTTCTCATGACAATAGTAATATTAGATCAAAATTATAACGGAAAACATAATCGCTCAATTTCAAATAATACAGAAATAAATTGACACCAATCTATTTTAAAAATATTTCTTTTGGTATTGGAATTTATCAAAATCCTGATTTTATATGGCAAAAATTCAATTTAGCACCTAGCTTTGTTTTCATCGCTTGTTTTTCTTATGTTTTAAAAGAGTCATCTTCATCGATATGGATCGCAGTGAGATAGGTAAAATTCCTTCATTTTTAATCAAAATAATTAATTTCGAATGGTCAGAATGAAAGAAAAAAAATCCTATTAAAAGCACTTCTTCAGAAATGAACCTTGTAGTACACAAATTCGATTAATTTAATTGAATCTTAATACAATTATTGGACACCGAGTGAAAAAATAAGAAGATGTCATCTTCAATATAATGAATAGGTTTGGCCAGCTGGAAGATATAAAGGCATTTTAATCTAACTTTTTGGATAGGTTTCAAGTCATATTATTAAGGTATAATAGGTAAGATAGAGATAAGAGTGACACGTTAAATATTGCATTTTTAGCATGCATTCATACCTTTTGTACATTTGTCCAGATTCACGTACTTGAAGAATTTTTTATTTTTTATTTTTTTAAAAAAAAAATCAAACTATGAAATTAATATGTAGTTTAGTTTGATAACAAGTAAAAAAAATAAAAGAAATTGATAGAGTAATATATAGTATTATTTTTTATATACATTTACAATATCATATATCTTTTTGTCCTTGTTTACATTCCTACTTTATTCAAATAAGGCGAAACATCGTGGTAATTCAAAAAATAAACAATTTTTAAAAAAATTTAAAAGAATAAAACAATTTTAAAGGAGTTGTCACCTAATTTTAGAAAAACTAGGAAACCAATTAATTAACTAACAAAAATCGTCTACGAAACCAAAATATTCTAGGTAGGGGGTTCAAGTGATTCCGAAGGGAAGGGGTTAGGCATCCTTCAAAATCCACAACTGTGGGTCCCGACTGAATTCATTTTTTTCAAATTGAGGAGGAGATAAAAATAATATACAAGTATAATAAACATATGATATACACAAATAATAAATTAAAATAATAATATAAGAAAACGGCCTAAGTTTGCCTAACGTCAATAATATATACAATAAAAAATATAATTCAAACTTCATTGGAATAGCTTCAATGGGAAGCGACTCCGGGGTGTACTTGTAAAGACACTTAGTAAAAGTGTTAGTAATAAATAAATATGAATAAAAATAAATGAATCAAATAATAACTTGAAAAATAAAAATCCGTCTTATTAACATGGGAGGCCTTGGAAGTTGATGGTAACTTCTCCATCGGCCAATTCAACATACAAAAAAAAAAATATAAACTTAAACTAAATTTTCATTTTTTTACAATGGGGAGGCCTCGAAAACCAACGGAGAGGTTTTTTCATTGGTCAATTTTAACTTAAGATATCTCTATTTAATATGAATTACAACAACGATGAAAATAACAAAGACCATTTCAAGAAAATATAAAAGCAACAATATTTAATAATTAATGAGCAACCAACAAGATCAAAATAATGTATGACTATTCAAGAATGGATAAGTAATAGAATAATAATAAAATAAAGCTTAAACAAATGATTTTTTTTTTACAACAGTGGCTTAGCAAAATCAAGACAATCAATAATTAATAGAAATGGTGATAAAACGATAAAAAAGGCATTCCAAAACAATGAATAAGAACAAACAATTTACAATAATAACAAAAATAAAAAATATTAAATATAGGACTCAATCGGTTCGATCAAATAGTAACAACGAAAATATCTATCAACAATCATAAGTATGAAAAATATAAATACTAGAAAATTACTTCTATATTCAAACATTTAGCCTACAACAAAACAAAATAGAATAATAACTAAAGCTTAACCAACAAAAAAAAAAATTGTTCACTGGAGCATGGAATTTTCCGGCCAGATCTTAAAGTATTACTGACAACAATATATAATCTAACACAAAACAACAAGAAATTAAAGATAGTCACTGTCTAAAGATGTAACCCAACAATACTAAAAATATAAGGAAAAATCATCAAGATCTGAACTATTTAATAGTGAGAAAATAATGAAAAAAAATAAAAAAATGGAAAAGAGAGTCTGACAGTATGTTGTTCATCGTGTCACGGTGGTTTGGAGCTTGAAGCTCGCGGTGATGGCATCGTTGTTGTTAACTGTTGTTAATTGGAGCTTAAAGCTCATTAGTTGTTCTTTCTTGCCAGAGAGAAGAGTGTGGAGTTCATTGTTGTTGTTACTCCGGTGGGTTCGTGGTGGTTTTGGGTCGTTTGGGTGGGGTTTCAGGTGGTCTGTGTGGTGGAGCTCCGGCGGTTGTTGTTTGAACTTGGTGGTTCTCGGTTGGAGGAGGAGAAAGAAAAGTGATGGCTGGAAAGGATGTTGTTTGGTGGCTATTCACAGGAAAAGAAAGCAAAAGTATATACAAAAATGGGGTTTTTTAGGTGGTGGACTCGCCGGATTCCGGCGGAACTCCGATGAACTTGTCACCGGAAATTATGAACACTAAAAGAAATTCTAAAGGCTAAATAATCTGAAAATTATCCCTAAATTTTATCCACCACCCCTAACTTAATGACCAATCTATTGTTTAAATAGAAAACCGAAAATCACCTATAGTACAATACCATTATCTTAAAACCGTGGGCCAAAACCATCAATTAATAAAATATATGTGTATGAAATCTTATCCATATTTGAATGAATTTCTAGACTGCGCAAAATATCAAAATGAAAAGTAACAAATAAAAATGAATATTAACAAATGTCACGAATAAAATCAATGGCATGCCAAAAATACAATTCAACAGAAAATTGTAATTTAATAAAACTGATACAATATTCACAACATATTCAACTGATTGTGATAAAAATAATATAATCAAAATTAACTAAAATTCAAAATTAACTAATAAAAATCTTAATATTTTGAAAAATAAGAATAACTATCGATAGATTTATTTAAAATTATAAAAATATATTTTGAACAATTTAATAAATAAAACATAAAAGTTATGAATTTTGAAAAATGTTATGCCAAAATTGGGTGTCAACAGCTGTCCCTCGTTTGACTTGGATTGATGCAAGAAGTTCGAGGCAAATGAAATTGACGAATCCAATTTTGACCGAACATATGACCTTCATATAAAAGTGGTCTGGACGTGGTGGAAGTTTCTCCTCTGCTTGTTTCCAAAAGGTTCTACATTGTGTTGCGTCCTTGTTGACGTAGTCCACACCTGTGGCTTAATTGAGAATGCATCCGCTTGGATGTTCTCAAAAAAAAAAAAACAAAGAGAAAACTCATTAGTAGAGCATAAATTAAAGAAAAAAGGTAGCATCCATTACGATAATTTCTCTCATCTTCTTTGCATGTTTTTGTGAATACGTCGTTGTCTTGGTGATTCGAAGTCATTCTTGCTTCAAAATCCATGCATGTTGACAACCTTCGTCTGATTGTTGAAGAGTGGTGTGAGTCCATTGAAAAGACAAGCAATAACCATCGACGGGATATGAGTCTGGTGGCAAAATGATTGCCAGTCCATTGATAGGACAAACGTGAATCCATTGATAGGATATGAATGTATGTCCATCGGTAGGACGAATGACAATGATTCATCGATAGGATATAACTACATCTTCATCGTGGGGCGAATAAGATGATTTCCTTGCGATGAAATAGAAACGAGGCCTCACTGGGCAACGATAATAAAGTTGATGCCTCACTGGGCTTGTGAGGATGAAGATGATCTTCTCGAGATAAAGTAGAGATGATGCATCACTGGGCTGATGCTGACCTTCTCGCGATAAAGTAGAGATGATGCCTCACTGGGCAATGAAGATGATGCCTCACTAGGCAATGGTAATAAAGATGATGCCTTACTGGGCAATGAAGATGAAGAGGATGCCTCACTGGACAATGGTAATAAAGAGGATGCCTCACTGGGCAATGAAGATGAAGATGATGCCTCACTGGGCAATGAAGATGAAGAGGATGCCTCACTAGACAATGATAATAAAAAGGATGCCTCACTGGGCAATGATAATAAAGAAAAGGATGCTTCACTGGGCAATGATAATAAAGAGGATGCCTCACTGCGCAATGACGATCATGCCTTTCTTGGGCTGAATGGAGGTAATGCCTCACTGGGATATGAAAATGATGCCTCACTGGGTAATAAAATAACGATGATGCCTCATTGGGCTATGAAAATGATGATCTTTTTAAAATGAGATAGAGATGGTGCCTCACTGGGCAATTGTAATAAAGCGGATGCCTCACTAGGCAATGATAATAAAGATGATGCCTCACTGGGCAATGGTAATAAAGAGGATGCCTCACTGGGCAATGATAATAAAGAGGATGCCTCACTGGGCAATGGTAATAAAGAGGATGCCTCACTGGGCAATGGGAATAAAAACGATGCCTCACTGGGCAATGGTAATAAAGATGATGTCTCACTGGGCAATGATAATAAAGAGGATGTCTCACTAGGCAATGATAACAAAGAGGATGCCTCACTGGGCAATGGTAATAAAGAGGATGTCTCACTAGGCAATGATAACAAAGAGGATGCCTCACTGGGCAATGAAGAATTAAGATGATGCCTCACTGGGCAATGTTAATAAAGATGATGCATCACTGGGCAATGGAGATGAAGAGGATGCCTCACTGGGCAATGGTAATAAAGATGATGCCTCACTGGGCAATGGTAATAAAGAGGATGCCTCACTGGGCAATGGTAATAAAGAGGATGTCTCACTAGGCAATGGAGAATGAAGACGATGCCTCACTGGTCAGTGGTAATAAAGATGATGCCTCACTGGGCAATGGTAATAAAGACGATGCCTCACTGGGCAATGAAGAATGAAGATGATGCCTCACTGGCAATGGAGATGAAGATGATGCCTCACTGTGCAATGGTAATAAAGACGATGCCTCATTGGGCAGTGGTAATAAAGAGGATGCCTCACTGGGCAATGGTAATAAAGAGGATGCCTCATTGGGCAATGATAATAAAGAGGATGCCTCACTGGGCAATGGTAATAAAGAGGATGCTTCACTGGGCAATGGTAATAAATAAGATGCCTCACTGGGCAATGTAGAATGAAGACGATGCATCACTGGGCAGTGGTAATAAAGATGATGCATCACTGGGTAATGATTGGGCAATGAAGAATGAAGATGATGATTGTCCACTGTAACGAGGTGGATGGCTCGATGATTATCCAACTGTAACGAGGTGGATGGCTCGATGATTATCCAACTGTAACGAGGTGGATGGCTCGATGATTGTCCATTGTAACGAGGTAGATGGCTTGATGATTGTCTACTGTAACGAGGCGGATGGCTCGTATGTCTTGAAAGTGTCACCCTCTCGATGCTTTCACCTGTTCCTGTACTCAAAAGGAGTGATTAGTAAACACAATGTCGCCTTAGCTAGCGACTTAGTCTAGAAACCTTGAAGAAAGATTCATGAGAGATTGACGCATGTGAGCAATTATATTTTGCTCTTGAACACTTTGTGTTCGTTGTGACTCATGTCTTATTGGAGGAGTTGTACGAGGTATCAGTGGCTCGCGTCCTTAATTTATTTTTGCTCTTCTGTGGCAATGCTAGAGAATCATAAGCTGACTTTGAACTCCAAGCAATGTTGGAGATCATTTGAAGTTGAATATTAAACTTCTGCCAGTACTTGACAGATTTTTTGAGGTCTTCCTCAAAAATTCTGTCCTAGTTAGATCTCTTAACAAAGCTCACAATGATCTCCACTCTTGACTTGCCGGAGATAGCTTCTTTATTGAGAATTTTTGAGATCTTCTCAAAAATTCTGTCCCAGTTTTTATTATAAGGAGAGAAAAAAAATCACACTGGGTGCATGACCGAGTCGTTATGGCGCCTACATATCCTGTTGAGCCAGGAATCAGGTCGAATGTAGTTCCAACCCTGTAGATGATGAATTCTACAAAAAATCTGAGACAAGATCGTCAGTAGAAAATATACAATATGAACATGAAGAAATAGGAAAATAATATTCTTTACAATATTCAAAGCCTAAAGACAAAAAATATGTCACATTTTTTGGGCAAACGACCCAATGAAGTGAAATAGGCATCTCACACCGATTGGATTTGCCTAATATCACAAGTTATAATGGACAACCCCGAAAAAAGGAATGAAAATTATTATTTTTTAAAGAAACAAAAAAAAACCTATAAATTGCTTTGAAAGATATTTACAAGGTGGGTGCTTGCCCCTCTTTTTTTTTTTTTTTGAAAAATGAAGAATGTGTAAAGATAGTCAAATCTTGACTACAATTGGTACCAACAGTTAGGAATGCATATAAATTTCTCCTTTAAAAAAAAAAAAAAAAACTGAGATCGAATTCGAGGTAATTCCTATAGCTTCAAGTGGTATCTCAAACATACTTAAGTATCAACAAGATTTGTTCATCATGCTTCAAACAAAGGTTTTGAATTATACCAATTCTCATGTTTCAAGTGCTCTCACAACAAGAAAAGTCTTATTTCACACATATTTGAAGCATTTTATTTGAGGACATTTTCCAAAGTGCTCTCACACTCACAAGAATGTTCAACCCATGCCACTGTGATACCATATGCTTGGCCCTTATGTAAATCTCCACTAATGTGAGAACATTTGCAATGAGATCATGTAGGGCTTGTCATTGGCTTGTAATGTAAGCTTAGGGATGGGTATGATATTTATTTGGGTTAAGAATGAATTAATTTCTTCTTGAGCGTTACACTGAATTTGTGCTTTTGACAATTTTTGATGCGCCTTTGGCGTCTGATCTTTTTGTTGTCCCTTTATTTTGTTTCGACTTATTTTGAATCCTTATTTGTTGGAGTTTTTCCTTTTTTTACTCCTTTATTTTGTTTAGACTTCTTTTGAGACCTTGTTTCTTGGAGCTTTTCCTCTTTTCGCCCCATTCTTTTGAAGTTTTCTCCTTTTTTTGTTGGAGTATTTTCTTTCTTGTCTTTCATTGACCTTGTCGGAGTGTTTTTGTCTTTCTTATTTTTTTTTTCAACTTTTTTTTTTCTCTTTTTCCTTTCTCTAGAAGTCATTTTTGCTTTCTTGACTTTGGGAGACTTTATGTCTTTTGCCTTCGGTGACTTCAAATCTGGATCTTCTCTCATAATTTGCACATCTTTGGTACGCTCAAGGAGGTTGGACCAAGAGAGGAATAGTGCATATAAGCACTCAGAAGGGTAATGGCTAAGATGTGGTGTCCAAAGAAAAGGCTCCAGGCTCAAATGGGAAAACTAGGGATTAATGTCATTTGGTAGGCTTTGAAAGGCACAAAGTAATTACCCCTAAATTTTATCCACCACCCCTAACTTAATGACCAATCTATTGTTTAAATAGAAAACCGAAACCACCTATAGTACAATACTATTATCTTAAAACCGTGGGCCAAAACCACCAATTAATAAAATATATGTGTATGAAATCTTATCCATATTTGAATGAATTTCTAGACTGCGCAAAATATCAAAATGAAAAGTAACAAATAAAAATGAATATTAACAAATGTCACGAATAAAATCAATGGCATGCCAAAAATACAATTCAACAGAAAATTGTAATTTAATAAAACTGACACAATATTCACAACATATTCAACTGATTGTGATAAAAATAATATAATCAAAATTAACTAAAATTCGAAATTAACTAATAAAAATCTTAATATTTTGAAAAATAAGAATAACTATTGATAGATTTATTTAAAATTATAAAAATATATTTTGAACAATTTAATAAATAAAACATAAAAGTTATGAATTTTGAAAAATGTTATGCCAAAATTGGGTGTCAACAGCTGTCCCTCGTTTGACTTGGATTGATGCAAGAAGTTCGAGGCAAATGAAATTGACGAATCCAATTTTGACCGAACATATGACCTTCATATAAAAGTGGTCTGGACGTGGTGGAAGTTTCTCCTCGGCTTGTTTCCAAAAGGTTCTACATTGTGTTGCGTCCTTGTTGACGTAGTCCACACCTGTGGCTTAATTGAGAATGCATCCGCTTGGATGTTCTCAAAAAAAAAAAAACAAAGAGAAAACTCATTAGTAGAGCATAAATTAAAGAAAAAAGGTAGCATCCATTACGATAATTTCTCTCATCTTCTTTGCATGTTTTTGTGAATACGTCGTTGTCTTGGTGATTCGAAGTCATTCTTGCTTCAAAATCCATGCATGTTGACAACCTTCGTCTAATTGTTGAAGAGTGGTGTGAGTCCATTGAAAAGACAAGCAATAACCATCGACGGGATATGAGTCTGGTGGCAAAATGATTGCCAGTCCATTGATAGAACAAACGTGAATCCATTGATAGGATATGAATGTATGTCCATCGGTAGGACGAATGACAATGATTCATCGATAGGATATAACTACATCTTCATCGTGGGGCGAATAAGATGATTTTGAAATATTTTGAAAAATTCAAAATAAACTAATAAAAATCTTAATATTTTAAAAATAAGAATAACTATTGATAGATTTATTTAAAATTATAAAAATATATTTTGAACAATTTAATAAATAAAACATAAAAATTATGAATTTTGAAAAATGTTAGGCCAAAATTGGGTGCCAACAGTCTTAATATATATAACACATTTTTTAAGTCAATTTAAAATATAATAATATATTTGACAAATATTTAATGACAATATCAACATTTTATTTATGTTGGATTTACTTATTCGATAAAAGTCAATAAAGGTATACTTTTTCTAAAGCTAACTTTAGAACATTACAAGATACTCATACCAAGTCAAACTACATCACATAAATAAGGACGAAAGAAATAATATTTTTCTATAAATATTTGTCTAGACATATATGTGATCCTTACTTAAAATGTGATATTGATGAATTAGAGGTATGCATTCGATTTTTCAATTTGGTTTGGTTCAATAGGTTTGAGTTTTTCAGTTTTTAGTTTTGAAAAAGTGTAACTTAAAACGAATCAAAATAAATTTGGTTTAGTTTGATTTTTCTCTTTTCAATTTGACTTTTTTCGATTCGATTATTCGGTTATGTCAATAATTAATAGCATAATCAAAATTATATCTGCAAATCTGACACCAATCCAAACAAAATAAATTATTAATCTAAAATCAAATAAAAAAACCAATCAAAACTAAAAATTAATTTGACTTAATTTAATTTTTCGATTTAATCAAAATACTACACATCCCTATATTGAATAGGTAACATACCTAAAGACCTCCCTAAATGTGGTAGGAATTACTCCCTACGTCCAACAATAGTTGTCCACTATACTAAAAATAGTTGTCCAACCATACTTGTCCAATTTAAAAAATCAAGAGATAATTTATCTTTTGTGTCTATTTTACCCTTGATATTAAATACTATTTAACATCTAACACATTTCTCAAAGCATTAAATTTAATAAAGTCAAAGGATAATATAGTATTATTACCCCTATTATTTATTGTTTCTTAAGGGGTGTGCCAAGTCAATAGTGGACAACTGGACACAAAAGGAGTTTTAATTGTATATTTAAATTATCAATAGTCTTAATTATCTTCTATATTTGACTACCTGTGACTACTTGATATATATATTTTTGCACGATCTCATTTTAAGAGAGTAGGCTGACTCATCTGCAACATTAAATTTAATTTTGCTCACGTGATATTTTTTCAAAAATAAATTATTTTATTTATTTAATTTATAAAATGCATGACTTTTAAGATTTTTTTCCGGATTAAATTAGTAAAATACTTAGCCAGAACTTTACTTTTTAGGCAAAAACAAAAACTATTAGGTGAAAATAATATTTCAGTCAATTTCTTTAATCATAGTCTACAACTTCATTCTTATAGAACTTATATCGAGCAAAGAAAAAGTTTAATTTCAAAATCCACATACTGCATAACTTAATCCCTAAAGAACTTATGATGACAAGTGAAAAGACCAAGAATAAATTGCTTACATAGAAACTTAACGTGTGGACACAACAGATAATCTTAATAGCTCAGTTGATTAATTATCTGAATTTCTATTTTATTAGTGAGAGTTACGTTTGACTCTCCACCTTATAGTCCTTTTCCCTACATCCATTTTTTAAAAGAAAAAAAAACATGTGGGCTAAATTAGGCATGCCAAGCTAATCTAAAACCTAGCCCATTCTTGACAATTAGTAGTATAATATAATTAAAGTAGATTATCCCACGATGTAATATAGTATAAAAGTTTAAGCTATTTAGGCATGCCAAGCAAGTTCTATTTTTTTTTTTAAAATTGCTAATTTAGTCAAGGCAATTTAGGTGTTCTTAACTAAAATTTGGAATTGAAGCTAATTATCATTATTGTGATTGTTCTATATTATTATTTATTTATTTTTTGCAATTTTTTTGAGAGGCTGAGGGAACACCAACCGACTTTTTAGGTATATATTTAGACATGATTTATTTTATGATCAATATAGATATTCTTAATTTAGTCGGAGCTCCAATGTGAGCTCTGGACACCGGGTGGGAAACCAATATATATATATATATATTCTTGTATTTTTTATTTGAACTCATTCATTATGCGATACTCCAACCGCCCAATGAATTGGTTGTTCCAAAATGAGGATTGGTACCCTATTTTAAACCTATTAATCTTATTCTAGTGTTTTTTTATTTATTATTATTTTTTAAATTTTAGGACCAAAATGAGGATTGGTACCCTATTTTAAACCTATTAATCTTATTCTAGTGTTTTTTTATTTATTATTATTTTTTAAATTTTAGGAAAAGTAAAGATTTTTTTATGTTGCCAATAAATGAAATTAGGTGCGAAAACATGATAATTTTAGAAGGGAAATATCACCATTCACCAGCTCTTTTTAGAAGTTTGGTATGGAAGATATGAAGTAATTTTTATTTTTAATTTAACTTTTTGGATAGGTTTCAAGTCATATGGGTAGAGAAAGATAAGAGTGACACGTAAAATATTCCATTTTTAGCATTTATACATTGTCCATATTCACGTACTTCTTCATTCTTAAAGGGCTAAAAGTAGCGCCTTCGCTTTGTTTGTAATGAAAAGGAAAGAGAAGATTGTCGGATATTTTTTTTCAGGGGAGGACTTTCTTGATCGCCTCGGATTAAGGAAATTTTTTTAAAAAAAACAATCAAACTAAATAGAAAAATAAGACAAGAGAAAGTTAGTCGAATGATAAACACTTTTCACTTCCAATCTTTAAAGTTGTTAGTTCTAGTCACCAAGGTCAAATGTGGGGGCTCACGAGGGAGGGGTAATTTTTTTTAAAAAAATAGAAAGTATGAGAAATTTCATTTCTTCTATTGGAAGATATTTATTTAGCCTAGAAAGAGTTAAATAGGAAAGGAGAGTAGATAAAGAAAATAAATGGGGAACAAGAGAAGATAGAGAAAATAAATAAGAGAGAAGGTTGTTAACGAGAAAAAAAAAAGGCAAATGTTAGTGTTAAAAAGATCTCTCACTTGCTTTAAAAAGTGATTAATCTCACCAGTCTGGCCAATCAACATTTTGTGTTTAAAATGAAACAAGATTGAGTTGAAGTGGCAAACGGAATTTAGGGGCGGAATTGTGTATGCTTTTGGCCTTTTGTGGATCTATTAAATTTAACAACCTAACATTCTTTCCATAGAGTTCATTTCTTTTGTGGCCTTTTGAGAGAGAATTACACTACCATTTAGTTTCAAACATTACATTAACCTTTGCTCTTCTCAAATTTGGGCAACATAACTATAATTTAATTTTTGAGCAAACAAATATTTCCCTTTATTGATCTCAAAACTCAAATTATATACTACTATCTTTTATTCGACTTATCTTAATAATTCTAGTTCATTAAAACGATTAGTAAGAATTCAACATATCTCAGGATTCATCCAGATCCTTTTGGTGGTTAGATGGAGAAGGGGAAATTTTCTGTACCTGAGAAAATGAAGTATAAATTCGAAGTACCCAAACTTAGAGTACAACAAAAAACATCCTGCTGATCTTTGTTAACAAGGTGCACTACTGTTTTACCATGTTCTCATTTCAAATAACTAATTTACTCCATTTTTGTTGCATAAGCGTTGAAGTAACAGTAAAGTTGTCTCCCTGTGACTGCTGCCTATATCACACCTGCTTAAGGAGTGGCCCTTTCCTGAACCTTGCATGAACACAGGATGCTTCGTATACTGGGCTGCCCTTTCAGTCTTAATTTGGTGCATAAGAAACTTGCATTTGTTTATTTGTTGAACGAACTTTGCTACCATAACGTGTTAAGATAAATTAGACTAATCGATCATTCTGCTAATGGACTTCATAGTGGTGCTCTTTCACAATTTAGTTCAGCATCAAGATTGGTCAATGGCCCAAGCTTGCAATGATTCTTACTCCAAGACGTTGAAGAAATGGCACGGATGGCTTGCTAGTTCAAGCTTTACGGTATTTACTTCACAGTGTTTTCAGTCTAATAAATAATAATGACCTTAACATCATGTAATTAGTACATTTAATCAATCTTTTCTAACTGTGATTTGGGAGGAAGTCATGCATGTATTTATTTCAGCTGTTAGTTTTTTAACATAAGTTAACAGAAGGAAGAGAGCTTAGAGAAAACACAAGAGTAACAAAATTGGTAAACTCCTTTTGAAAACCATTAATTACAAATTGACTGCCGACTGTCTGTTAACTCAGCAGTTCATTCATAAATTCAACTAATAATGAGCCAAATAACTAAAACCACTGATAGATATAGTCTTGACCCCTCCTGTATTCTGGGACGGTGTTCTCACTGATTGTGTTAAAGCATAGAATTTTTTGACAAAAAATTTCCCAGATAAATTCAAAAGGTAAAAGAAACAATCCAGGATCTAACTTAAAGTCCTCATTCATACGGTAAAATTTATGTAGTACTCGATCATAGAATCCAGTAAAACTTAATATAGGGCCAAATTAATGGGAGAAAAAGTCAGGTAGAAGAGAGTATATATATCAGTTTATATTCCATTAACTACATAGCAAGCATCCTTTGAAATAATATATACACATTTTACTATAACCTTGACATTCGCAGAGAAACTCGGAAAGTAAACTAACCAAAAAAGCATACAACAAATAACACATCAACAAAGACAACATAAGATATACCAAAAGGAGATTCAAATATCAAGCCCAAGAGTTGTTAAGAAATCGCCTGACTGAATTCCTGATAGTTTTCACATTCTCTCAACCTTCTTTGTTCTACATATTTGAGATATATCCTGTTACCTGTAGACTGGAAAATATTCACATCTAGTAACACATGGCTAGTAAAAATTATATTACTTGGTCATTTTATCAATTATTTCGTGATAATAGTAATAAAGACCCTAAATGGAAACTCTTATTTGAAAATGAGGTTATTAAGGAAAAGAGTAGAATCAAATGTTAAGTGGGGAAATCGGTTGTATCCTGAAGTTTCACTAACAACAAAAACTAATTTCTAGCGGCAATAAATATACACATTAACAAAGAGTGATAATGTTTTTTATCGCCATTGGATCTAGTATCGCTATAGGCTTTAGAGTCATTTACAAAGAGTACTAAATGCCATTAAAAATGTGTTTTTAGCCACAATTAAGATATTACCGTTAATTAATTGCCGCTAAAGATCATTTATGATGTAGTGTTTGTTGAGTCCCTGGGGTTCAGGGCAATTGTGAGTGGACTAGTGTACTTAACCTATTCGTCAAATTTATTGTTAACTAAGGAAAACCGTATAATTAGTGCATGTGGGACTTTGCAATGATTGATACTTGTTAGAAAGTGCCTTAACACAATATAACTTTTGGATGTGAATTTAAGTTTAGTCAAATTCAAATGAAAAATTAAAAAAAGAAGATAATCAATATTGATTACAAAAATTTTGATCATGATAAAGTAGCGAATTATATGGTAGAAAGTAATAAATACTAATGCACTTATCTATAAAGAAAGATTAATTAGATGATTCACCATTAGATAATAT
This sequence comes from Solanum appendiculatum, assembly GCA_018342035.1. Taxonomy (NCBI): domain Eukaryota; kingdom Viridiplantae; phylum Streptophyta; class Magnoliopsida; order Solanales; family Solanaceae; genus Solanum; species Solanum appendiculatum. Next base: position 741,050 of record JAGDQO010000120.1, read on the forward strand.
TATTTATATCTCGAATGCAATTACAAATAATATCTAAGTTACTTTATTGTAATTAGTAGCTTATATACAAGATATACCCGGATAAAATGTGTGTTCATAAAACAATGGTTCTCATATTAATATGGTGGGAAAATGTACCTTAAAATATTAGTCAAAATTCAAGTAGATTGATTCTTAAGAAGTGAAACATGATAAGTATTTTGGGATAGAAGAAATACAATTAGCTTTGGCCTATTTAGCCATATATACAATTTTCAGTATCTTTTTCTAGAAACTTTTTGAAACTACAAATAAGTATATGCCGTCTTGCCCTCAAAATTTTGATTTAGGAATTTACCCTTTCCCTGTCAAATATGGATTTTGTGTTCTGTAAATGCAAAAAGTTACTAAATAAGTGTTCTGGAAATACAAAAGTTACCAAATAAGTGTTCTGGAAACTACAAATAAGTGTTGTGTAAATGCAAAAAGTTACCAAAACAATAAGACGGTTAACCCTTCTCCTTTTCCATATCAACTAAGGATTGGATAATTTTTTCCTATAAAAAGGCAGCTACCCTTTTATTATTTTTCACAATCATTCAATAACAAATTAGTGAGAAGAAAGTGAAAATATTATTATGGATCAGTGGAAGAAGCTTTATGTTCTTGGTGCTGGCTCTTACGGCCGAGTCTATTATGCAGTGAAGATGGATCCTTTTTCGTTATGTGTTTCTGTTGCTGCGGTTAAATGTGCTGATATTCGTCGTTCAAATTCACTCCAACAAGAAGCACAAATCTTGGCAACTCTCAAAGGTTCTCCTTACGTGGTTCAATTCTTTGGAGCAGATGTTAGCATCGACAATGGTAATATTCCAACTTACAATCTGTTTCTTGAATATGCATCTGGTGGATCACTCCAAGATTTGATCAACAATTACAAGACAGGAATGAAAAAGATGTCAGAATTGGAAGTAGGTTTCTATACATATCAAATCTTAAAGGGTATTCAACACGTACATAAGAAAGGGTGGGTTCATTGTGATATTAAACCTGCAAATGTTTTGGTCTTCGATAATGATGAATGTGGTGGGATGCACAAGCTGAAGTTGGCTGACTTTGGATTGTCGTTGAGAGTTGCCCAAGGAGTGGCATATATGACTGGAAGTAGGTTGAGCAATCGAGGGACTTTAATTTACGCGCCCCCAGAATCTTTGACCAGTGGTTTTCATGGCAGAGCTTATGATATATGGTCGCTGGGCTGCACCGTGGCAGAGATGATGACTGGGAGTCGCGTATGGATTTATCGCAACACTAGAGATTTGCAATCACAGATTATGAATGAATACCCTATGATTCGGGGTAATGTTTCTGAGATGGCCAATGATTTTTTACACAAGTGTTTGATAAAGGATCCTCTAAGAAGATGGACGTCGGAACAGCTACTCCAGCATCCATTTATTCAGCAAGCTGTATGTAGTTGGATGCCTGAAACTCAGCGAAGGACAACAAGGGTCAATCCTTTTGGTTGCACAGTTCCAGTACCTGAGAAGCATTTATTACTTCATCAACTAGTTTAAGGATACAATGAAGCCAATGAGATTGCAAAATTAAGCACTTATTGACTGCTGCTGATGTATTATTATTTTACAGAACATAACTTTTGTGTAATACTACTTGGATATTGCATATCTTTCTAATAATAGTGAAACAGTTGCTTGTTCCTATGATCCTATCTAGATTTAACTATTTTCTGTTTGATTATGCTGGGAAGAAAACGTTGTTATGTGTCTAATGAAACACTTGTATGAAAAAACTACTTTTAAGTTTTAATGTAAGAACTGCAAATTATCACCCAAACAATATTATTTTTATTAGTCTAAAGAAAGTACAACGATTGATCATAAAGGAAAATGCAGGACAAAAAAAGCCTCTCTCATGGCAAGATATGTTCTATCGGATGCTAAACTAGGACAATGTTGCATCATCACAGATAGAAGCAATACATTAAGATGTAAGCACAAGACAAAACCAACTCTGCATCTGAAATTCTCTTCTTCTTCATTTGTCAACAACACACATTTCTATCTATTTTGCTAAGAATAGGGGTCAGCTACAAGTAAATAATTGAAATTCTTTGATCAGAATGTATAGAACATAAGTCGATCTATTCTCCTTTTTGATCGCTACAACATTTTAATGAAACATTAATATTAACAAGGGGAGTATAAATTTCCTGGCTCGTGATTAGGTTAAAAACAAAGAAAGCTTATCTGGTTGTCCCCATGCCACCATCCAGAGTCCAGACCATTTCAAATCCAGACTGATCGATGCCTCGGTGGTAAGGAAGGGGCTGTGGAAATGCTCTCCACGCTAGAGTTGTGGCATGCTTTGCAATATTTTATTCTTCTATCATAAAATTTAGAACCCCCAAATTTCTAATCCTGGCTCCACCTCTTCACCTATTCGTCAAATTTATTGTTAACTAAGGAAAAAACGTCTAACTAGTGCATGTGGGACTTTGAAATGATTGATACTTTGTTAGAAAGCGCCTTAACTCCAATAAGACTTTTTGGCGTGAATTTAGATTTAGTCAAATTCTAATGCGGGTACTCAACATGAACACCAAAAAAAGAAGAATATCAGTATTGATTACAAAAATTTTGATCATCATAAAGTAGCGAGATCAGAATATATAGAACATAAGTCGATCTATTCTCCTCTTTGATCGCTACAACATTTTAATGAAACATTAATATTAACAAGGAGAGTATAAATTTCCTGGCTCATGATTAGATAAAAAACAAAGAATGCTTATACCTATGCCACCATCCAGACCGTTGCAATACATATTCCTTGTTGCTGCCAGAAAATATCCGTTCCATTATAACTATGTCTTAGTCCCATTTTAGTTATGTTGGTATTAGGAAGAAGAGTATGAATTTCCTAGCTTGTGGTTAGGTTAAGCACGAAGAAGGTAAACCCCATGCTCACCATCCTTGCAGACATATTCCTTTCTTCTGCCAGACAACATTCATTTCAATTATAACTACGTCTCAAGGCAATTATAGTTGGGTTATACTTGAGGGATGATTTTAGCCCAAAACTCTACTCTGTTATCTCTAAGTTTCTTTCTTGCACTATATGCAGTGATATCAACCAACGCCTAAGGTTTTATACAGTTCCAGTTCTTGATTTATGCCCTTTTCCTCAGTTTTATACAACATGAATCAGCTGAAGTTGAACTAAATTGACGCTATCTTCATTTACCATATTCAATGGAAAACTTTTATGTTATTTTGAATGGTAGTGCTTGCAGATATTTGAGTAGCTGAAGGGGGATATAACATAAGGAGACATGTTTGTCCCAATAGTCGTCCTTGTTTGAGATGGAGGCCTTTAGCAGGCTCATTGACCGAATGGTGGCAGTGGCTATATTGAGGGATTGAAGCAGTGAAGGAAATAGGAAGAAGAATGGCAATACCATGTCTACTGGTCACTAATGATACCTGACATCTACTCTTCGCTGATGATAGTAAGAGGATGAATACTATATACAAAGAATAAATAAAAAAATAATAAGAGGAAGAATGGCTTATACCACATCTTTTATTTGTTTGTTGATGATATATTAATTTTTTAGAAGCTTTGTTTTAAGTAATTATCTTTTGATAAGCCACGGGTGGACATTCGATATTTCTTCAGGATATGTATTTGGTTTGAAGCAGTTACAGGACTTCACGTCAATTTATGGAAGTTCGAATTGGTACTAGTGGCGAGGTGCTGAATATTTCTAAATTGGAAAGTATACATGGAAGTAAGGTGACAGCACCATCACTAAGATAATTGGGTTTGCCACTAGGGGAAAATTTAAGGACAAGGAATAGGAATTGGTAGGAGAGAAATTTGAGAAAAAAACTTAAGCACAATGGGAAAGAAGGTAGTTATCTAAGGGTGGGAAAATCATATAATCTAAGACTCCCTCCGACCCAATTTATGTGGCGGTGTTTGACTCGGTACAGAGTTTAAGACAGAAAGGAAGACTTTTGGAATTTGTGGTCTAAAACAAATCATTGATATTTGTGTGGCTGTAAATAATCTCATCAAGGATAAGGTAGGAAGTTTAAAGTTAAATTGTTTCTAAATAAGGAAGTATGACATTCCTTTCGGGATAGATTTAAAAGGAAAGCATGACATTTAAATTAGGACAGAGAGGAGTATCCCACATACTACATGTCTTTGTTTTGCATGCTTCTAACAGATATTGAAAAGATGACAAGAGGTCACACGTGGGAAGGTAAGGAAGGGGAACAGGAGCAACATTTGTTAGATTATTAGAAGATGAAATTTCTAATGATAGAAGGGATGAAGGATACAAAGAATCCCTGTTTTTAGTGTGACACTAATGAGAAGTGATTTTGGAGATCCACCCAAGAGGAAAATGCATTACGAAAAACAATTTAACAGATAACTCATGCTTCTCGGGTGAATGTTCCACGTATTGGGTACACAGTGGGTAATGTTGTAAGAGTGCTGTACGATTCAGTGAAAGAAGTGTGGCAAAAAAACACTATTATAGAGGAAACTTTGCATGGGCTTACTAATTGGGAAATGATATGGGTGCTATGGTGGAGGACAATTGAGAAAGGATAATCAGAGAGTCACATTGGATAGTGTTCTCCGAAGAGATATTACGATCGGCATTGGGAAGGAAAAGATAAAAGGAGGATTAGACGGTGTGGAGGGCGAAATATACGAAATATTGTCGGTGAAATCACACTACACGGAGCCAACTGAGGATGAGGGTAAAAATGTGGCATGGACAAATGATTAGGGTACTAAAGCAACATGGAAAGTATTTTTTTCTCCATATGTGCTGTAAAGGAGCAGTATTGATGAGTGATAATCTTATGAATAGAAGGAGAATTGTAGTGAGTTGGTGTTCTTTGTGCAAAGAAAGTAGGGAAGAGCACTAACTACATTTTGTTGCATTGCGAATTCACTCTACAGCTATGGAACCTCACATGTTCATCATTCAATATTGGAAGGGCTTCACCAAGGATAGTTGAGGAGGCAATTACGAATTGGAAGCCGTGCAGAATTGAAAAAGAATGAAAGGCTATATGGAGAACTATGCAGCTCTATATGTTTTTTGGATAGTGGAGAAGGAAAGAGAATTGTTCCATCATAATGAAAGAGATAAAAGTAACTTGATTTTTGTTTCATTTAGTCTTTTGGTGTAAAGCGAAGATCCTTACTTGCACAGATGATGGGGACAACTTGTTAGCTAAAGTGTGATTGAGCCACTCATTGTCTTATTCTCGTTGTACATATTCTTTAAATCATCTTCATTTGGTTTTAATGAGAAGTTCTGATCTATCAAAGAAATGATTATCATAAAAGCAAAGAATGAGAAAGGTGGTAAACTAACATAAAAAGTAGACACTCAATTATTTCTAAACATGTGAGCTTCACAGGTTAGAGAGAGATAAGATTCTACATTACATTTTAATCTTCCAGTCAAACTCAGCATCTCTCAGCCTTCAAACTCTATGATGAGGCATCCAAGACATGGAGAGGTTATATGAGTGATATCTGCTACTGGACAATCCTTGTTCTCTAAAGATGTTTGTGGCTTGATTAAGACGTATGAAACTAGAGCTGAAAGAATTATCCATATTGATGAAGTTAATTAATGCCTCTCTAATGGGTCCAAGTAAAACAGCCCGGCAGCTTTAGTTTCCAAATATAGGTTTTTGTCAGATTCAACATTGAGTTCTATGGAATTGCTCCAATTCTGCATCCTGAAACAAGGCGAGTATCCTTTACCCTTACTGTTTCTCCATCATATGCATGTGGAAATTTTGAACTTTGGAAACGCTTTTATCCCTTTTGATGCAACGAATCAGATTCAGACCTTGAAGGTCGCTTAAAGCAAATCCACATCAATAGCAAAAACAAAGTTGGGCTTTGCCCATTGTTTAAGAATCAATTTAAAATTTTGCTTTTCTATCTGTGCACTATACTCATCTATTTAGCAGCTATTAATCTCAGTTGCAACTGATGGACATATACGTTTATCCCATGTATCCTCTGTCAATAGCCTCAACATTGAATAAATGCCTATGTCCTTACTGCCACAACTAAGAATTTGTTTTGCTTGGAACATGATTACACAGTTGCGTATGCTAATCCAACTGTAACTAGCTACTTTCTTTTCTATCCTCTCTTTCATCTCCTTCCTGACCCGAACAAGGCTCTCCCATCTACCCCTGGACTCGTATACTTGCGCTAGCACCAAATAAGGCAGAGATGATTCCGGTGCTAACTCCATTATCTTCCCTGCAACCTTTTCAGTTTCTTTCAAGTCCCCATAAATATCACAAGCAAGAAGTATTGATTCCCATATTTCACTGTTGGGCTTATGAGGAATATTTCGTAATATATCTCTGGCTTCTTTAAGTTTACCAGCCCTGATCATCATGCCCACAACACAAGTGTAGTGCTCAATGCCAGGTTCAACTCCATATATCTCTTCCATTGAAGAAAATATAGCTATACCTTCATTGACAAATCCACCATAGCTGCAAGCTAACAGAAGCGCGGTCAATGTTATTCGATCTGGTTGACCACCGAGTTCAAGTAGTTCATAATAAAGGCTGAGTGATTTGGTAGATTCACCATTGATAGCCAGCCCAAAGATCATTGTGTTCCATGATATCAAATCTCTTATCAGTAGGTCATTGAAAATATTTGAGGCGGAATCAATCAATCCATATTTACAGTACATATCCACAAGTGAAGTGGAAACAACAGGATCTGATACAAACCCTAACTTGATGACCAAAGAATGAGCTTGAATCCCCAGATCGACAGGGAAGGTTGTAGTACAGCTAAGAATACAGCTGAGTGTAAACTCAGTAGGTCTAATATTTTTCCTCAAAGTTAGGACAAATAGATGCAAGGCGTTTTCTTCTAAACTGTTCAGTGCATAGCTCGAAATCATCGAATTGCACAGAGCTATATCCCAAACATTTGAATCCTTAAATATACGAGCTGAATCCTCAATTCTGTTGCAGTTAGAAAACAAGCCAATTGCTGCACTTGAAACAATGGTGTTGCACAAAAACCCCATCTTTACGCAAAGACATAAGATTTGCTTACCCTTCTCCAAACTGCACAAGTTAGAACAGCCAATAAGCACTGATGACATTGTGAACTCATCCGGTGAATATTTGCAAGCTCTCATCAAACAGAAATAAGACAGAGCTGTATCTTCAAAACCTGATTTACAACAACTCGAAATCAATGAGTTCCATGAAATAACATCCACTGTCTCCATGGCTAAAAAGACACCAGTAGCATAGTCCACTAGCCCAAGCTTTCCATACATATCAATCAGTGTATTCCCAACCACCACATTAAACAAATCCACACCATTCCTTAGCATATTTCCATGTATCTCCTTGCCATGGAAGGCAAACTCTACATACGAAACCAATATCGAGAAAGTATATCCACTAGGTCTAATACCATACTTTTGCATTTCCAAGAAAACACCCAAAGCATTCTCAAACAACCCATATGAAGCATACCCAGAAATCATCGAATTCCAACTCACAACATCTCTCTCAGGCATTTCATCAAACAATTGGCGTGCACTACACACATCACCTGACTGAACAAGCACCTTCAACCATATATTCCACGACACAACATTCTTGTATGGTATTTCATCAAAGACTTTAAAAGCATCAATTTTTGTACCAATCTTGCTATACAAATCAAGATAACAATTACCCAAAAAAGTATTCTTGTTGAAACCAAGTTTTATCAATTTCCCATGAAGTATTTGCAAAGAACTGAATGAGAGACAGTGGGCTATGAAGCGAGAATAGAATGAATGTGAATGTGTGTGGTATCTGTAAGCTCTTTGTACAAAAGGGTACATACAAATACAAGTGGATGTATGACAAAAGAAAAGTAAAGCAATCTTGACAATGCCCACAAATCCCGTTCAGTGTGGATTTGAATATTTTTGTCTAAGTTAGTTATGAACATTGACATGATTTATATGAATTGGTTACGATGTGATTGAAAGTAGTATTAGAGCGTGTTTGAAAGTTGTTAAAATAAGTCAATCCAAATATACTCTTTTGATTTCAATTTTCATACATAGTTAGTACAATTTTTATGGAATAACTATTTTTATTATATGCAGGTTATTTGTATATATTCGAGCATGTATGTATTGTTAAATTAAAATACTATGTCACTAAAGTAACATCAAATTGGTCCATTTCTGATTGCAAATTCCTTGGTGCTACTTTTTTGTATGCTTTGATTTCTATTTTATTGGTCAAAGAAAGTATAACAATATGAGTGTTTCATTTAAAATTTATGGTATTGCAATATAATTTTTTACTGTTTATTTTGGGATAAACGTGCGAAGCATGTTTCTAAGAACTAACTCCTCTCTCGTTTGGTATGATGTAAAATGCCAGTAAGATCTTCTTTTTAATGTGAAATTAAGTTTTGTTTAGCGGTTATTTTCTTCTTCATGTCACACCGTGTAAGAATAAGTAAGGTATTTTATATAAATAGAAATAAATTTTGTAATCGGGTAACTAAGTTCTTCTTCGATTTTTCATCCAAAGATGAAATTCTTGATAAATGATTTTATTTGTCCATTTTTGCCATAATAGCTAATAATATCGTCAATGGAAAAGACATATATAAGAACAAACTTCAAGTTTTATTTCTTCATTTCTTGGTCTTTTGTTCTTGTTCCAATTTGGCTGTCCTAAACCTTAATATACCCAAGACCTAAGTATAATGTTTCATTTATAAAGAGTTAATCTTCAAATTATGCAACTCTTTGCTAAGTAGTTTTTTAAGGACTTTCTTCCAACATTGTAGATATCAATTTCATTTTGTACTGCTAGTCACTATCACCAAACAAAGCCACTCTTTAAAATGAGAAATGAAATTATTTTTCCAATCCAACACTAAAAATGAGCTAAAGTATAAACAGAAAAATGTTTTTAACTCTCCAAGAAGGTATTCTACGGCCTTAAAAATTCGACTATTTCTTTCTTCCGGGGAAAGAAAAAAGAAACTTGTAGTGAAGAATCACTTTTAACTTAACAAAACAAAATTTTAAGATTTTCCTCCCTTTCCTCCATAGCAGATTTGTAGTTCCAGGATGCCCTTGCATTTGCTGTTCTTTACCTTCCGGAATGACCTAGAACAAGACTTACGCCGATCTCCCAGCCTTGATCCACATCTTGCAGGACTATAATGAGCTTGAATGTTGTCCTCCGGTCAGATACACTAAGAAAATCCTCAAGTCAGCTTATCCCAATCCAGTATCATCTTTTCACCCATCTGTCTGAGTAGTCATGTTACCTGGCTCGATGGTAGCAACTAGAGTACAAATCCACATACAATGGCTCTTTCACACACACAACTTATATCACATCTTAATCAAGAACCAACTTCTTCACCCATGATCGTGTTAGACTAGTTCTACCATGCCCAAGTGAAAAGCCTAATGTGTCCAGTTTCTCTGAAGCAACTTTGTCAGAATATTAGATCCACCTTTCTGCAGGGGATTGACCTCAATCTATTGTTTGATTAAATAGCTTTCCTTTCTTCACTGGTCGCGATCAGCTTCTGTCCAGCCGGATACCCTATTGCAGGTGAGAAAAGAAGATTAAGGTAGTAAGACAGCTTGGTTTTCATCTGTGATGTGACCACAGACTTACTGAGTAGGTACAAGCTAATGATACAGTACTCCTTAAACTTTGATGTAAATATCGCAATCAGATTTTTTAATTCTCTTGTAAAATTGTTCTTAGAAAGATATCCACGTATATCCAGGTCAATATAGCCTGACTATAAAGGAGAAAAATAAAACTAATAGGAAGTATTTAGCAAACTAGCTGCTGAAAACAATAACTTTCTTTTAACGGGTGTTGTGGACATAAATATAAGATATCTAAGTTACTCCCCTAGACTTCAAAACAGATTACCTGCTTTAGCTCTGAGATTAAGAAAAGTAGTATGAATGCAAATTTTGAAGTAAATCAAGTATTTTAGTAATGTGGCAGCAAGATGATGTCGAGTAATACTTAAGATCCTTTCTCAAACATCATTATTGTAGAATTCTTGCACACTGAAATGAAAATTGTAATGTAAAAATAAATCTATGATGAGAAATGGGCATACAATGGAAAAACATACTATTGTTATCCCTCTTTCTTCGATTTATGCAGAATTTCTATTTCCACATGTAATAGTACTACCAATGTAGGAGATTTTAAGTTGTTAATTAGTGTTTTAGTGCGATGACCTATTACTTGGTGCAACTTGACCTAGGCCATCTTGATCCAAGCAAAATTTGGATGGGTTGAGTCATGATCCACTTACTGACTTGATCAATTTAACCCGACAGAGTTTGACCCAATCTACCCATTTGTGATTTGACAGTCCTAGAACTCAAGAGATCCCTTTGAAATATCATCTTGACCAAAAAAGGTCAACCCATGACCATGAATTGTGAAATGAAGAGCACATTACAAGAAGTGCATTTCAAGCCATAAGCAGGATAATGCATGTGAAAGTGTGTGTTGGCTTCAAGAGCCATCTACTCTAAACATTTCAGTAAAACCATTCGGGTAAAGGTGAAACCAGTACCCGAGCACAGGGGAAACCGAGCAAATTAAATTAGTTCATTGAAAAAAAGTGATTTAAAAAATAAGCATGTATTAAATGCCGTGGGTACAACATCAGATGCATCAAAAAGAAGCAAACACATTTAAATTACCCTGAAGCTTTAAAGAAAGAGGCTTTAAGAAGATCCAAAATGTACTGGAAAAAATGTGAATACATGAGAAAATAAAAATAGAATATGAAAGTTTTAACTTGTATAATGCAAGGGGAGGACACTTACACACCTAAATCAAAATACTAACACTTCCACCCATCCCTTCTATTATTATAGTGAACACTAATATAAGAGGAGTTCCATACTTCAAGTGTGTTACTAGGAAAGCATCCCATACTACACAATTCATAGACAAATGCCAGAGCCCAGAAGAAAGTCTTTAAAACTTCCAATTTTCTTCATTAATTTTTTGGGCATGCAGTATGCAAATGGGCAAAACGAAAGGAGTGTTGTAGCATGCATACCAGGAGAAGGAAGATCTGCTCCTTATTTATCTGTTAGGGACCATTCAAGTTATGACTCCACGCAGCCACTTCATTGTTGAAAATGTCAAAGCCACCACAAATGACCATCTTTTATAACACAAGGAGTTATGTAGCGGCCACCTAAACAGCAACTTCTTTGCATTACAGTTCAAAAGTATTGTTGTGCTCAAATTATGCATGTATTAATAAGTTCAAGCACTTTCGGGAGATCTGCTTCTCTGCAGTATTTGGCTCCGGTAAAATATTTAGTGTCAGCAATATTCAGCAATTTGGCGCAATAGAAAAGTTCCAAAGTGCATAGCAGGCTTGTGTCTACATATTCTAGTGACAATTGCTTTATCCAACCTTGTAACAAGTTAGATCTTGTCCAAAACTTTGACGCAGAAAAGAATAAAAAATTTCAGTCCTTCAGAAAATTAAGATGTCTGACAGCCCATTTTCCTAACCTTGCGTTATTGTTTTCTTTGGAAGAGTCAAAAACTCTTTTCAACATAGGGGCTGTGGGTTGAAATGGCATCTTCTTAACAAAATCTTCAAGCTCATCAAAGAATCCATGCAGACCGTATAGCTTTATCATGGATTCGTAATGCTCCAATTGTGGTATAATAAAATAATCTTGACTCAGTGAATTGAAATACTGTCCACCCAATTTCACACAACCCTGAGAAATACATGCAAGCAGTACAGCTTGGAAGGATGTACTGTCTGGCTTCACTCCATCCTCCTTCATCAACTCAAACAATTTCAATATTGCTTCACTTTGTTTGTTATAATAACATCCCAGCATCAGAGAATTCCAGAGAACAACATCTTTCACAGGAGTCCCAATGAAAACATTCAGTGCATAGTCCAGACAACGACATTTAGAATACATATCAACCAAAGCTCCTCTGATCACAATGTCCAAATCATAACCATTTCTAATCATAAACCCATGGATTTGTTTACCTTGTTCACGAGCAAAAATATTTGCACAAACTGCCAAGAGAGTAGCAAAAGTGAATTTACTAGGCGTCACCTCTCCTAGCATTTCCCAGAAAATTGCTAAAGCTTCTTCACTCATCCTATGACGAGCATAGCTACACAACAAAGCATTCCAAGAAACCATATCTCGGAAATGACTCATTTCGTAAAACCAAGCTCTAGCCTTTCCCAAGTTCCCACATTTCCCATACATATCAAGAAGCGCATTGGCAACACACAAGTCAGAGTAGAAATCACACCTATACATGTATCCATGAACCTGCTTCCCCAATTCAAGATCTGAAAGCCCTGCAGAAACATTTAGGATCAAACTTACAGTCACACGATCAATGTCTCTCGTATCATTGCACATTAAAATGATCAACTCCATTGCTTCATCCCATTGTGAATTATGTGCATATCCTGCTAGCATTGCATTCCATGAAACTATACTGCGTTCAGGCATCCTATCAAAAAGCTCCCTTGCTTGTCTGGTTTTCCCACTCATGGCATATCCTGACACCATAGAAGTCCAATGAATCAAATTTTTATGGGATAGCAGGTCAAAAATTGTCTGAGCACACACTAAATCCCCACATTTGGCATATGCATCAATTAGAGAGCACGAAACCACCTCATCCTCTTCATAATTAATCTTGATAATCAATCCATGAATTTGAATTCCTTCACGAAATCCTCTAAAATTAGAACAAGCTACTAGAGCATTCGAGACTGTAAACGTCAGCGGCCTCGCATCAAGACTAATCATTTTGAAAAACAGAAAGACAGACTCTTTTCCATTACCCATCTCAAGATACCTTCTAACAATCACATTCCAAGTAACAGCATTTGGTCTCTCAATTTCATCAAACATTCTCCGTGAATCACCCATTCTCCTACACTTCCCATAAACATCCACAAGCGAACTCCCTAAAATCACATTACCACCAAAACCATATTTCAAAACAAGGGCATGCACCTGTCTAGAAAGCCAAATAGCCAACGTAGAAGCACACGAAGCAAGAACACCCGCAAAAGTGACCTCAGCAGCAAAAACCCCAGACTTATGCATATCAGAAAACACACCCAACGCCTTCCCAGCATACCCATTTTGTGAATAAGCAGTAACCATAGCATTCCAAGACCCACCATCTCTTTGAGGCATTTCATCAAACAGCTCTCTTGCATCAACCAAACACCCACATTTTCCATAAGCTTCAATTGCTCGATTGAGCAAGAAAACAGGTGGGGTTGGAGCAAAACTGACCAAATGCGACTCAACTTTACGGACTTCAACAATGGCCTTCTTTGATGCACAGATTCTGAAGAGATGAGCATAGAGAGCAAAAGGGAAAGGAACTGGAGCTGAGAACAAAACACAGACAGCTTTTCCAAGTCTGCCCAAACGAAGATGGTTGATGATTGTGGTGGTTAAGGCTTTCGCTTCTGAAGATGTTGCCCCTTTGGAGCTGCGAGGGGTGGTGGGTTCGCCATTGATGATATGGTTCAGGACGGAAGCTGCGTTTATACCCATGCAAGTTGCATGGAAGGCTGGATTCTTGCTAGACAGTTTATAGATTCATCAAACTAACAAGCAAATTCATAAACTAAAGCTTATATTATATCTAATAAGAGTGTCAAATAATAAACTCACTTCATTGTTACGTATTGTATGTTAATTTAAATATAATGACGGTTACATGTTTGCCTCCTCCTTTTTGGTATAATTTGGTCATCTCATGTATGTCAAGTCTGTATAGTTTAATTCATGTGTTAGTTATGTAATAATTTTTTATCATAAAAAAAAAATGAATTATTGTAAGTAGAATAATAGTATTAGATTGTTTTCGTTGAATAATATGCTTGGCGTATTATTAATTATTTGTTTCACTCTCACAAAATTTCAAGGTTCAAACTTGAAAAATAAAGGCTCCTGAGAAAGAAAAAAAAAGTCTGAAGCAAATTAAGTTTTATAACTACTAAAATATTGTGGATTATTTTTCCTATAAGTTTAGTTAAATATTATTGAAAATATCTATGAATTTGGCGTAACTTATTAGTTTTATCTTTGAACTATTGACAGTCTTAAAAACACCATCTACTTGACTAACTAAACTTATATACACCCTAATCTACCACATAACATAGCAAGCGGTCTCAAACTCTTGTAGGAGTATGATGTCTTAATAAAAAACCGAGAAAAGTATTGAAAACACCACTAAATTGGGCGAGAATTTAGGGGTATATATTAATTTCACTCATGTTGCAACTTGCAAGATCAGGAGTTTATTTAAGTTCAATTAGTCAAGTAAATTGATGTTTTAAAGATTGTCAATAGTTTGAGGATAAACTAATAATTTACACCGAGTTTAGGGTGTTTTCAATATTTTTCTCTCGTATTTTAATCATGCATTTATTTTGCATGCTACCCACATTGCATTTCTTATACGAATTTTTATAAATGAACTGTCTTTGCAACAAACTATATAGCCTTTTTGTGGTTTATTATATTACAAGGGAAAATGTCATGTTCGTCTCTCTACACTCTACTATTAAAAAATGTTTAATGTTTTCTTTCGTTATACCATCAATCCATATATGTTCTTAAAATTGTACTATCAGTTTATATATATCTTTATCGTTATAAAAGTAACTCAATTTTTTCTTTCCTTCATTAACCTCATTCATTTTAGTTGAAACAGCATGACAACTAATTTTTTTGCTATTTTAAGAATACACAACTAAAGTTGTTATTTTTGCAAATAAATAACTTATTTTTAGAAAGTATGCAATGCATATTATTTTTAATATAACAGACCAAATAGTCAATAAGAAATAATATCAGAATAATTAATTTCAATATAATTTATCTCAACATAATTTGTATTTAAATCAAACGACCCTTTAGCATACAACTTAAATTAGAAAAAAGGATACTTATTCCTCAAAATATCTGGATTTTAGTTGTTTTACTACTTTATGCCAATATCTTTAGGCTAAAATTGCAAATTTTATGGGCTTCACGAAAATTGTATCTTTATGGGCCAAATTTGCAGTCTATATGGACTTGGTTTCCCTGAAGCCCATTTTACGAAACCCTAGCTCCCATATAAACCTAACAATCCATTATTCTTCGTCTCTCACACTCCCTCTAATACACCCTAGCTGTAAATCTAACACCCATAACCATGGCGGAAAGAGGAGGAGCGGAGAGAGGTGGATTCGGCCGTGGATTCGGCGGACGTGGTGGGAGAGGTGGAGACCGCGGTGGACGTGGACGTGGCGGCCGTCGTCCACGTCGTGAAACAGAGGAGGAGAAATGGGTTCCTGTCACAAAGCTAGGAAGGCTAGTGAAAGATGGCAAAATCCGGTCACTTGAGCAAATCTACCTTCACTCACTCCCAATCAAGGAGTTTCAAATCATCGATACCCTCATCGGACCATCTCTCAAGGACGAGGTGATGAAAATCATGCCGGTTCAGAAGCAGACCCGTGCAGGACAGAGAACCAGGTTCAAGGCGTTTGTTGTTGTAGGTGACGGAAATGGTCACGTTGGGTTGGGTGTGAAGTGCTCGAAGGAAGTCGCTACTGCTATTCGTGGAGCAATTATATTGGCTAAGCTATCAGTGATTCCAGTGAGGAGAGGTTACTGGGGTAACAAGATTGGGAAGCCACACACTGTGCCTTGCAAGGTTACTGGGAAATGTGGGTCTGTTACTGTGAGGATGGTCCCTGCTCCTCGTGGTGCTGGTATTGTTGCTGCTCGTGTGCCTAAGAAGGTTCTTCAGTTTGCTGGTATTGAAGATGTCTTCACATCTTCTCGTGGATCCACCAAAACCCTTGGCAACTTCGTAAAGGTTCGATTTTTATACAGATCTTGCAAATATCATTATTTTTAATTGTGTGATGATTCTATTACATGTATGTTCCAATACTATAGCATAAGAATTGATGCGTATAACATTATAATTGAACAAAACAGTTAATTTGACTGTACATTTTGTTTAAAATAGCTAATATGGAGATGACTAAATAGAACTTTTTGTAAATAGTGATCTTTCCTATAAAAAAGTTATATCTATTTCAATATTTGGCTACAAAGTTTCCAAATTTTAGGAAAACTTGAACTGGAACATTGTAGATTATGACAGAGATAGTAACAATTGTTAGTCTTATAGTTGCAAATCTTGTCGTTGTCCAGTTCAAGATTGTTTAGTTTAGTTTCAAGAATGGATGTATTAAGAGTATTGGTTAAATTGGGACAGTGTGTGTTTGTGACTAAATGCTGTGTTGAGCAAGTCGAATTTTGGGATAGAAGCTGTACCATTATTAATTATTACCATTTCCCGCAATACTTGTTTTTTTTCATTCTAGTTAGGTTAAGCTTATTTCATGAATGTGGACATGCTGCGATGTGTGATAAGCACTTTGTTCTTAAAAAGCTATAAAATGACTCCATTTATAGGGTGTTTGGATCGGCTTATCGCAAGTGTTGATCCAAACACCATCTTATACCTTGTATAAATGAAGGGACTGCAATATAACTCAACTTTTTTGCTGTAACTAGCTATTATTTTTATCCAAAAAATGATATGTGCAATTTCATCTCGTATTCTTTGTAGATCATTTACAATATATCTACCAGTTGTGTAGTGGATGTGTTTGAGTCTGATACCACTCATTATGTATGCAGGCTACATTTGATTGTTTAATGAAGACTTACGGTTTCCTGACCCCAGACTTCTGGAAAGAGACTCGCTTCACCAAGTCTCCATTCCAAGAGTACTTTGATATCTTGGCAAAACCTGCCAATAAGGTTATTGTCTACGCCACCGAGGAGGCAGCACCTGAGAGGGTTGAGGCTTGATTCATTAGATGTTATGTGCTCAGTTGTTTTGTTCTAGTAGTTCTCTTCTCTGATACATTAGTATTCTAAATTTTGTTTTCTGTTATTGAGGGATGTTTTACGCAGACTTGCAAAACATAATGTTCCTTGTTTTGGTTTGTTTTCAACAATATATATTAAGTTTCTTAATTGATCTCTTCTTTTTGCTGGACTAGTTCTCTTATCAGCTGACATGATAGCATGTTTCATTTTACCAGAAGTATGATCATTGTGTGTTTTGTTAATTATACTTGAAGAAATTTGAAAACTCAGTTCACTTTTTTATTTGTAGTTGAGAATTGGTTATACTGTTTTGCACTATTGCTAAAGATTTTGGATCTTAATGTTACATCATAATTCGATTGCTTATTTGAAATTGCTAGAATGTGATCCTTAATTTATTTATGTTATACTTACTTTTTTTTAAGTTGAAATTTGTGTTGTGATTAATTCTCTTGTAATTAAGCTAAGTTGGCAACAATTTTACAAGGAACTTATTACTGCATTGTGCGGAGCTATGATATATCAGGTTTGGAGAGCAAGGAATTGGAAATTGTTCTAAGGCATCACGGTAAATACAGATACAGGAATTTGTAGTTAGACTTGAGGTAGTTAA
This sequence comes from Solanum appendiculatum, assembly GCA_018342035.1. Taxonomy (NCBI): domain Eukaryota; kingdom Viridiplantae; phylum Streptophyta; class Magnoliopsida; order Solanales; family Solanaceae; genus Solanum; species Solanum appendiculatum. The sequence goes on from JAGDQO010000120.1 coordinate 758,704, forward strand.
ACGGTCTAGAAAGGCGAATAAGTATTGTTAGTAGTTGAAGAGATTTGTGTAATTAGAATTCTGTGGGAGGCTTAACTCTCTAAATACCCTTCTTATAGGGTGATTAGGAGATTGAGTGTTCTTTAGGTGTATCTGTTTTAAGGTTGTTAATGGTAATTAACATTGGTTACCAAAAAAATAAGCTAAGTTGTGTGTAAATCCTGTAACTATTATGCCATGAATAAAGTACACGAATCTTGGGGAAGAGTCATATTTGTACTTTTACTATTGAAAAAGGTTTAATCCGTCAACGGTTTACCTAGCGCAGGAAGGGAAAGGGCAATCTGTATGAGTTACCTTCCTATTCCTTGTCACAATGTATCCTAGTTTGACTACTTTTTTCTTGTGAAATCCTAGGAGACTCTTATTTGTAGGTGTAAGGGCAGGTTTCAAATTCACCGCTTGAACCTAAAAATAATCTACTAAAAGTCTTTCGATGTATTTTCTTTTCTTGGGATTTTATTGATCTGTGACCTTTTGGTCTATGGGGTATCCCCTTTTCTTCTTTTCTTTTCTTTCTTTCATCTTCCTAGTTCCTCATGTGAGTTTCATGCTAGTTTGACTAAGGTAAGGGTGGAAGACCTCATTTCGTCATTCATATCTATTCGTCTTAGCTTAGCTTTGGCGATTCCATCTTACATTTCCTTTCTTCTTTTATCATTTGACTTTTCACATCTAAGAATTGATCTTGCAAAAGGAGTATAGTGCGATAACAAGCAATTTATGATTAATAAAAAGTACCATCAAATTTTGTACCCATAAGTCTTGGATCCTCACCTTAGACAGTTTCATTTGGTAGTTTCATTTGGTTATGAAAGAAAAGTTTTATCCTATATTTTATGTTATTCGCTCATTTATAGTCGATATATTTCTATCAACCCATTCATTTTAATCACATGATATGCCAACTCCACATACAAACATTACTTCTTTTACCACCGTCAAAACTTACCCATATATACTATCTCCATCAACATAAATTATTTACCCGTCTTTCATTTCTTTAAAAAAATAAAAATTAGAAAATGATGAAATTATCGGCTACACACTTGAATTATGCAGGTGGTCTATAATCCATTAAACTTAGTTTTTTCGTATTCTTTACCTCTTCAATTAATTACCTTAGTAAGGTAAATAAGGTAAGACACAATTTTGCAACACACACTTGTTCAAAACAAAAAAAAAAGAAGGGTTTTTTCCATTTTATTCTTTCTTAAATGACTGGACCCTTATCCTCTCTCAAACCCTTTGTCCTTATTCTTTGTTTATTTTACCATTTCGATGAAATTATATAACTACAAATAAAGAATTAAACTTGAGTACTCAAAAGTGTAATGGAAAACGATAATATCATCAAGTGATTCAAAACTAGAAAACCCCTATGGTCTGAATTATGCCTCCTACCTTTCCTTCCAACCATAATCCATAACTCTGTAAACCTTACACATATTCATGCTCAAGTTGCTGAACTTGTTATTTAACTGTTCATATGCTTGGATCTGTACCCAAACAGGCTATTTATGTTATAAATGGCATCCTCCAAATAACAATAGTATTAAGTTTAATGTGGATGGCTCATGGCTCTGCCAACCCCTAATCTGGTAAGTGTGGGCATTGGAAGAGTTTTTCGCGATAGCATTGGGTTCTTGGGTTTGCAGGCAGTATACAACATTAGTACTGCTAGAAATAAACTGCAGGCATTTAATTACTCTTCTGTATAATCCACATGTATATAGGGAGCAGAACTTTGGGTGACAAACTAGCTAAGTTAGGGATGAAGTCATCTAATGGCAATACCTGCAGTTGGTAGTATTATGCCGGAAAAATAACAGAGTCAAAAGAATTCGTAAAAGTATCTAAGGTAACTGGCAAGTGAACAAAACCACTTCAGAAAGAACTTATTTAACATCAGTTGAACTGAACAAATATTACGACCAAAGAATAAGAAAGGTGAGATTATAGCCTTGCAAATACAAAGCTGGCATTTGGCTATATATTCATTTCAAAAAATTATAATCAAATATCTATTAAGCCATGAAATTGGATCAGATTTTAAAAACTAATCCACTCAAAAACTCAAATTTTCAAGTTCCAAATTTCGACAGAAGCGTAAGAGAAATAACATCTCTGTTTCCATCAAAGGCTAATTAAATGAAGGTAGAAGATAAGCTAGTACCTTGCAGTTGATAAGAAAACTGTTACAACAAAAGATGAGATCAGTTAGGCAGGCAGAAACTTCATATATATTGATGAAAAGAAAAGAACAAAAACGGAAACATTATCTTTTGAAAGTCTGCAGAAAATATCCCTCAAGAACACAAGTCAAAATTTAGAATACTAACATTTCATAATAAAGAAAACTACAAGAACAAATCATCCAAGCACATAACATCTAATGAATCTCAAGCCTCAACCCTCTCAGGTGCTGCCTCCTCAGTAGCATAGACAATAACCTTATTGGCAGGTTTTGCCAAGATATCAAAGTACTCTTGGAATGGAGATTTGGTGAAGCGAGTTTCTTTCCAGAAGTCCGGGGTAAGGAACCCATAAGTCTTCATTAAACAATCGAAGGTAGCCTGCATAAACAGTGGCGCATTAGCCTCCAAACACTCAGAAACTAATGTAGACAAGCAAACATAGAATAAGAGATGAAAGTTCATGCTTGTAGACAAGCAAACATAGAATAAGAGATGAAAGGCCATGCTTTGGATTAAAAGCATAGATGATAACAACAGAATCTTCAGTTCAACTACAAATCTCTTCTTCTAAGTATAATTAAAGTCATTTAAGATTTCTTTACCAATCTCCTAAAAACAAAGGGAGGCACATATTCATGAATATGACTTCGTAACCAACCTAGAAAGAAAAAAACACAAGCATTGCAGGAACTGATAAGGATTAATAACGGTACAGGCTACAGCTTCTGTCTTATAGTTTAACTTGGTTGCATACATTCAATACCAAATTAATTGTTACTCATAATACATCCAAATCAGCAGTTACTCTCAATACTTACAACCTTTTGCAACTAAAACTTAACAATATAGAAACTATTTCTATCCACTTGAAAAAGGACCAGTGTTATTTCCAAAAATAATTGGATAATTTAAGTTTACATATCAACCATCAATTCAGACACAAAAGAAGGAAGCAGTTTATTTTGGTTCAAACATCAAGATGAGCGATGGTTTCTTGTACAATAATGATATACCATCTTACCAGAAAGGTCAAGTTTTTATGTAAAATTAAACAACAAAAGATCATGGCTTTTTACAAATCATTTCAACAGAGCAGACTCCTCAGTGTACATACTTTTAATTATCTCCACATCAACTGATGCAGAATCCAATGATATTATGGTTAGATTACAGATTTACAATGCCGAATAAACAATTGGGGCCAATTCTTATCTTATACTAAACATATAATCATGTATTTAAGGATATCATAATAGAATCATCACACAATCATAGAGAAAGTTGCAAGATCTATATAAAAATCGAACCTTTACGAAGTTGCCAAGGGTTTTGGTGGATCCACGAGAAGATGTGAAGACATCTTCAATACCAGCAAACTGAAGAACCTTCTTAGGGACACGAGCAGCAACAATACCAGCACCACGAGGAGCAGGGACCATCCTCACAGTAACAGACCCACATTTCCCAGTAACCTTGCAAGGCACAGTGTGTGGCTTCCCAATCTTGTTACCCCAGTAACCTCTCCTCACTGGAATCACTGATAGCTTAGCCAATATAATTGCTCCACGAATAGCAGTAGCGACTTCCTTCGAGCACTTCACACCCAACCCAACGTGACCATTTCCGTCACCTACAACAACAAACGCCTTGAACCTGGTTCTCTGTCCGGCACGGGTCTGCTTCTGAACCGGCATGATTTTCATCACCTCGTCCTTGAGAGATGGTCCGATGAGTGTATCGATGATTTGAAACTCCTTGATTGGGAGTGAGTGAAGGTAGATTTGCTCAAGTGAACGGATTTTGCCATCTTTCACGAGCCTTCCTAGCTTTGTGACCGGAACCCATTTCTCCTCCTCTGTTTCACGACGTGGACGACGGCCGCCACGTCCCCGTCCACCGCGGTCTCCACCTCTCCCGCGTCCTCCAAATCCACGGCCAAAACCTCCTCTCTCTCCTCCTCTCTCCGCCATGATTGTTGGTCTCAGTGATTAGGTTTACGGCTAGGGTTTAGAGAGAGTGTGTGAAATGTAGAGAAGATGGATGAACGATTGGGTTTAAAAGGGTTAGGGTTTCGTAGAAATGGGCTTCAGGGAAGACAAGTCCATATAAGAGGGATTGAAATAATGATACAACCTCCGGCCCATAATAATTTGCAATTTTTAACCTAAAAGATAGGGAAAATTTCGCAAATAGTCACTAAAAATAACTTAATTATGCTACATAGCTATAGTTTGCTAATTACAATTCGTAGCTACATGTTAGAGGGAGGAGAGAGGTGAACGAGATTGGGAGAGGGAGAGAGGCGAGCGAGAGTGAGGAGAGAGGTGAAATGTATTTGTATATCTGTCGAATTGTATGTGTATATCTGTCAGATAATTGTACATATGTAACTGGTATACATATTTATTTGTATATCTGGAAAGCGAGATTGGGAGAGAGGGAAGCGAGAGAGGGAAGAGAGTGGAGAGAGGCGAATTGTATTTGTATATCTGTCATATAATTGTATATGTATATCACAATATATGTATAATTGTATTTATATATATGTCATATAATTGTATATGTATATGTATAATTGTATTTGCATATATGTAATTGGTATACATATGTATTTGTATATTTAGCGAGCCATATTGGGAGGGAGGAGAGAGGCGAGTGAGATTGAGAGAGGGAGGAGAGAGGCAAGCGAGAGAGGGCAGAGAGTGGAGAGAGGCGAATTGTATTTGTATATCTGTCATATAATTGTATTTGTGTAATTGTATTTGTATAATTTGTATTTGTATATGTATAAGAGAGGAGAGAGGCACACGTAATTATAGCTAAAACGAGGCAGCGAGTGGTAATTAATTCAAACTATAACTATATTAACTAATTAACTAGTATATGTTTATTTATCCGCGGAATTTCCCCTAAAAGATAACTCACTTAAAAAAAGTGATTTATTTACAATTTTTATTAACTTTTGCACTTCATTTAGGTTTACTTAAATTGTTTTTTTTTAGTAAAACTTACTTAAATCCCATAGTGTAAGGAGTAAATTACATCCTATCTCTACTCTTTTTTAATTTACAAAAATCCCCTAAAATATGAGTCATTCAAATATATCTCAATATGCGTGATACATAACAATTGATACATTAATTAACTGTTCTATTACGATTAAAAAGGAAACAAATCATAAGCATTAATATGAAATCTACAAATCACGCAAATCACATTGTTGTCAATCTCTCCCAAGTCAAAATTCAAATTTTTTTCTCTCAATTCTCTCCCAAATCGTCTCAGATTCAACCTTCCTCCAGCCTCAACCTCTGTTTCCACCCTCACCCATCCATCACCATCCGATCCGTCCTCATCTGCGACGATGACATTGAACCCGATACAAACTCAATAAACTTCACTTTCAACATCTGGAAATTCAACCCAGATCGTTTAATCAGATTCTTCGAGATGCAGTTGGTCGTGGTATGGAAGTTAGTAAAGGTTAGTGAGGCCTACTTGGTTCCCTGGCTTAATATTTTGACCTGAATTTAGTGTTTTAATTGTTATGGTACTAATTGATAGAAGGGAGTAATTGTCGTAATCCTTTCATCTCTAAAAGCCTTTCAATATCTACCTAAAACCTTAGCTTAGTTTTTGATACTTTGATTTCTATAGGATGCCTCTAGTTCAGCGAAAGTGAAAAAAAGTTACAAGAATTGATACAGACCAAAGGAGAAAGTGTGGAAGGATTTCTTCGTCATTTTTTTTCTTTTAGCATATCAAATTGTTGGTTTTTAAAATTTTATTTGTTGCTTTCAACATATCTTTTAGGCCAAATCCATCGGTGACCACTTAAAGTAGACATCAGTTTTCACTTAGACCCTTAATTGGGCTCTGTTCATTTTAGACACCTTATGTACTATCTCGCTGTGTCATTTTGACACTTTTCGTTGACTCAGCATATCATGTGTTATACGATTTCTATGCGTGTGAAAAACTTTTTTTTCTTGGAAAATATTTTTTCTCTCTTCTTCTTCCTCATTCTTCTTTTCCTGCAACTTCTCCACCTTCCATCACCCTCCATTACCACACAACTTTTTTTAAAAAAATTGACAAAATTTTGTTGAATTACATTAGAATCCAATTTCTTCAACAACAAAGTAAATTTCTTTAGCAATCTCACCAGGAAAAATGAAGACCATCATCATTCTCTAAGAATTTGTGATACTCTTTTTCTTTTTAGAATCAATTCACATAAATTTTAAGCTCTGCTACATTAATGGTGTCTGCTACTACAACAAAATAAAAAACCTCCACCCCCAAGAAAAATGAAAAATTCTCTTGATTTTCGATTTTTTTCTTACTGCAAATTACCCTAATTTTCTGGGTCATTAACAACGAAATTTGAAAGAACAAGCTATTACACTCCTTGAGTAACATTTTTCCATAGTATTCAGAAGTAAATCCCCAATTTATTCCTCTGTATGCATCTTCATCAATTAAATAATATTGTTATTTTTCTTTCAAGATTCAATTTCGATTTTCAAGAAAAGAGAAATTAAGGTATGTAACACAAAAAATTAAAATTTTGTATAGCACAAGAACACATGAATTTTGATGGATTTGAAAAAGAACACAAAGAAAGAATAAAAAGACATACGAAAAAGCATAAAATGTGGGGGTGGGGGAATGGGGTTAGATATTTTGAAGGAAAAAAAATAGAAAGTAAAAGTAAGCTTATTCTTAAAAAAAAAGTAAAAATTCCACATGTCACATTTGGAATGGGAGGCGTTTGGATCCACGCACTTAAGCTAGTTCTGAGAATATAAAAAAAGTGTCAAAATGACACAACAGACCTCCACATGAAGTGTTTAAAATGAACAAAGCTTAGTTAAGGGGTCTAAGTAAAAATTTGTGCCAACTTTAGGTGGCCAAGGATGAGTTTGGCCTATCTTTTAATGTATCTAGTTGATTTTAATTCTTAAATTAATGTATAATTCGTTCATTTCAAATTTATAATACATTACAATTTTATCATGTACAATATATCTTTTTCAAATATTAGTTTTGATACATAACCCTTATTTATTGAAATTCAAATTAGTATATATCATGTTTCATAGTTATTAAGTATCAGATACATGTAGTGTTAGTTTGTATGAATGTATCATTGCCAAAGAATATGTATTTAGTGATAATTTGTATGAATGTATTATGACCATTAATGTGTATAAGATACGTGTGATATACATTAGTCATTAATATGTATCAGATACATGTGGTATTAATTTGAATGTATAATTTCTTATCAATAAAGTGACATGATATATTACTATTTATCTATCCTAGAATGTTTGTGAAGTACTGTAACTTATTTGTAAATAATACATGAGATAGTGTTGATTCATAAATCAAAATAACAAATCCATACATGAGACGGTATTGATACATAGCATCTCATACATAAGATTCTTTTTTGTTACGCTTAAAAAGGAAAAGAAACGTAAAATTAAATAACAAATTCATAAATCACGCAATCATGTTGTTGTCCCTACTAATCAATCTTTTAATTTTGATTCAAATTGGACAAAAATCTAAGCCGATACATCATGAATATCTCAATTTCGTTAAGACATTCAGAAATCTGAGAAAGTGGGGTGAAGTATGAACGATACAAAAATGATGAAATTATTGTTGGACAAAGTATTTCTTTTGTGAATCTCAAATTAGCCTACAAGATACATTAGAGAAGTAAAGATGGCTAGTAAAGTGTTTAGTTTTAGATCGATACATTATTTTGTGGTAGTTTTTAAGTATCAAATACACGTAGTGTTAGTTTGTATGGATTTTACCACACGGGTTTAGATTTGAAATAAGTAATGTTTATGTATATGAAAAATATTTTACCACACATGTTTAGCTATGAAAATAGTAGGGTTTATGTATCACGAATATAATTTGGTACTGTGTACGGATACATATCCTTCTAAATTTGAATAATGTAGAAGATACATAGCAACACCTGATACATGATAAATGATACATTTTGATAGAATATTTGTATCAAGTATCAATACTAATTAAGGTTATGTATCAAAACTAATATTTGAACACGATACATTGTGCATGATAAAAATGTAATGTATCATAATGTTGAAACTTGAAACGAAGGCATTATACATTAGTTTAAGAAACAAAATCAACTAGATACATTAAAAATCTGAACCCATGTGTATCAGAAAGGATGAACAACAAAAAAATGGAAAAAGTCAACAATTTGACTTGCTGAAAGCATAAAAATGACGAAGAAATCCTCCTACACTTTCTCCTTTGCTCTGTATTAACTCCCGTATCTTTTTTCACTGTCAACAATAGCGATACCTATGGATCTCGATCCAAAACCCTTACCAGAGCCATCACCATCTCGACCTTTTTCTCCTTGTTTGAGCTATTTTTTTTTCACAATCATTTTAGAAGTCGAAGATGTATTCTTGTCGAACTAATTGGGTAAGCCCAATATTGAAAGATCAACCTTCATCCATAGGTATCGAAAAAATTTTAAGATGAAAAAACTAAAAATAAATAAATCGAAAATTGAAATGATATGAAAATAGATCTATCTTTTGAATAACTTGAAATCATTAATTGGAAAGAGAAAAGATTTGAAATTCAAAAATGGATTAATGGAGGTAACTGTGGAGAGATTTGTGGCGTGAAAAAAGGAAGGAAAATCTTGGGTATGAGATTTCAAATTAATATATCCGGAAAAGGGGATGATGGGAGCAAAAGAAGGGATTTTTGATATTTTTTTGAGACGGTAGGAAAAATAAGAAAATATGGTAAAAAAAAAGGTGTGTAATAGGTAATTTTTCCTTTTTTTTAATCCATCATTTAGTTTCCAGACTCCTTTAATTACAACTAACTGCTCAAAAGAGGAAAACAAACTCTTGGGGATTAATTAATTAAAGGGTTCTTTTCAAAAGTTATTATATTATTTTTTATTTTAAAAAAAATGAAAGATGAGTCGAGGGTTTATATTGATGGTGATGATATATTAGTATAGGTGACACCTTGGGTAGTGAATGAAAAATAAGAATTCTCATGGTGAGTTGTCATGTGTTTTTGGTTAAAGTGAATAAGGTTATCGGTGGAAGGAAAAATTTGAGCTACTTTTATAATGGTAAGGCCATATATAAATCAATTTACAATCTTAAACTATTTTTAAGTAAGTTTAGAGTCTGAATAGATAATCTAGGAAATGTATGGCCGTTCAACTGAAGGTTGGAATGCAATCTTCATTTTTTTCCCCTACTTTGTAATTCTTCATTGATAATTTTTTTTTTGATGACAAGGAAAACCCGCAGTCGCTATCCTTTGGGTGCGCAAGGTAAAACCCCCGCTCCTATGCAATAGCTCGCAAATAAATGAAATTGGTAAATAAATAATATGATATTAAATCAACTTAGTTTTTATTTAAATTTTATATTTTTTGATACACAATTTAATATTTAGATCTTAAAATAAGGCCTAAATAAGTTAGAAATTTTATTTTGTGAGTCACATAATTAACACTATTTATGTGAGGCTATTTTATTGTTTGACAAATGAACATTTCTTGTTGTAAACATAAAATAAAAAAGGCAATATTAAATTTAAAATCTTTTTATGATGTCTTATTAATATCATCAAAGTGCTTGCCATGTTTTTTTTAGCATTTATCAGCTCTCACAAGATAATTATTCTTCCCTACCCATTCACCACGAACACAACAAAATAAACTTATAAGTATGTGTATATTTTGATACACATAATATTTTCTTCTTTAGATTTAATTTTTTTCCTCATCCCTTGTCCTTCAAATCAAACATTTTGTTTTTTACTTTCCCTATCAATAATTACAAGTTAATCGAGAGAGCCCATTAAACACTAGATTAATTTTAAACTCGTGAATCGTGATAAATTAATTTTTTTAGTAATAAATTATTGAATAATTAAGGATCACAAATTTATCCTTTTTTAATTATTTTACGTGAAAATGCAAAAATAAACATTCAAAGAGAGTGAAGAAAGTTCGAGGTGAATTTGATATTGTACATAAACTAGTAATTTCAGTGTTTGCAAATGCTAATCTGGCGATGAATATTTACGAATATTGGACTTCAATATTTGAAGTAAAATTTTGAAATAATGAACTCTATTCACAATTCTTTAATTTTTGCAAACTGATTTTTTCGAATAAAATTTCAATACATTTTTTTCTCAACTTAAACTCAAATACACATATTCAAATAATAAGGCAAAATTAGAAAATGACCTACTCTTTTTGTTGTTTACCATTAATTTCTAGTTTTTTTTTAATCCTGTAGGACCATGATAGTTAATTGTTTTTTTTTTCTTTCTATCTTTGCTTGGGTTAGTCCTTCGTGTTAGAATATCTTTTATCTTTAGGCAAAATTTTAAAAAGGAAAAAAAGACAAAAATATATTGAATATTTTTTTTATTTCATGGAATATTATTTGTATTACGGATTATAATTAATATTATCATTGACTCTCACGGTTGTTTGGTTCATGTCTTCTAGAGGTGGAACTATACATATAGAAGAATAATCATGAAGCTTAATTGAAAATTCTTCTAAAGAGACTTGATTATTGTCCTTGACTTTAATAATTTTCATTCTTGTTTTAATTATATAATAATAGTCGCATTTCATATAACAATAATAATAACATACTCAATATAATTATATAAATTGGAAATAATCAAATTTAGTGACAAATTTGAAATTTTACTAACGAAACTTAATATATGAAAACATAAATCTACAAACAAGTCAATATAATAAAATTTACTCAATTAAAAGATAATTAAAATATATTATTATAACTATCTCTAAAATAATGGATCTTCACCTACGATGAAACTTTTCAAGAGTAAATCAACTTTATGTGTTATTCATTCAGTTGAACATGTGATCTTTTAAAAGAGTTGAACTATTTTTGTTGGTAATGTTAAACATTCTCTTTGGTTTAAGCAAGGTCTCTAATATTTAATTTAAAATTATTATTTTTAAAATATAAATTAAATATACTTTATATACCTAATGCAATTTTTTAACAAAACAAATCATATGAATCCTCCCAACATTATGTAGGTCAATTCCTAATGGGATTCCCATTGGTGGTCTCGAGTTGATCCATTAAATGAGAAACTTTTCAATAAGAACTTTTTCTACTATTAAAGATCAAATTTGAATTTTTTTAATCAAATATAAAACTTTTTATTTATTTGTATTATCATAATTTTGGATTTTCCTTGCAAATTTAAAATGTTTGATTTGTTGAGATTGAAATAACAGAATATTGTGCGAAAATTAATAATTACTAATTATGACATTGATAAATTAGATGACAAAAAAACTATATTAAATAATTACAATGTATTAATATTGTTTGGTTAAACAACCTACATATAAGAAATTAATATAACCTAAATGGATGAGAGAGAAAAATGATTTTCAATCTAGAGAGCTTCAAATTTTTCCACAAATAAAAAAGAAAATCAATTATAGGCATACTTTAAATTTCAATCCATAAAAAACTAAAGTTCAAATATAATAAGAAAATCTCCAAGCTTTCTCTTAAGAAAGGATCAATCATTATTATACTTTAATTTTCAATTCATAAAAAACTAAAACTCAAATATGAGAAGAAAATCTTCAAACTTTATTTCTCAAGAAACGAAATCAATTATAATAATACTTTAACTTTCTTTCATAAAAAAATTAAAACTCAAATATGGTAAGAAAATCTTCAAACTTTATCCGCCAAGAAAGAAAATTATTATGATAATACTTTAATTTTTCTTCCATTAAAAAAAATAAATTAAAACTCAAACATAGTAAGAAAATCTCCAAACTTTCTCCTAAGAAAGAAAATCAATTATGATAATACTTTAAGTTTTTCTTTCATAAAAAACAAAAAACTAAAATATAGTAAAAAAAATCTTCAAACTTTTTCCCAAAGAAAGCAAATCAATTATGATAATATTTTAACTTTCCTTCCATAAAAAATTAAAATTCAAACACGATAAGAAATTTTTTAAAACTTTATCCCCCAAGAACGAAAAATCAATTCTGATAATACTTTAATTTTTCATTCCATAAAAAAGTCAAACTCAAATATGATAAGAAAATTAGTATAAAAATCCTAAAATATCAATTATAATAACACTTTAAATTTCTTTCCAAAAAAATATAAAACTCAAATAAAATAAGTAGATAAAAAAACACCTATAAAAAGGATTAAGAAATCTCACTCACACAACTTTCTATCTCTCTTTTTTCGAAAACTCACAAACAAGATAAGAATTCACCAATCAACCGAGCTAATAAAATTTCATCACCGCTCCCATCTCCTTATCATTCCATTCAATAAAATAGTTGTAATGGTCAAATCCTAAACCATTTTTCGGTCCATTTCTAGTTGGTTCAATACGCGCTTACAAAAAAAAAAGTCAAGAAAAGGCAAAAGTAACACCAAAAAACCTTACAATAAAAAACCCATACACTTAAATCCAATTTCTGTCTCTCTGTATTTACTTTGGAGTCGCATATAGTGTTTCTTTTCCTAGAGGTAAATTACTAAATTATATCAAAGATCTTGACTGTTTCATTTCCCAGATGATTTTGATACCCTTTACTTTGATCTTTCTTTGAATTCTATTTTTTTTCTCATTTCAGCTGTGTATCATCATGATCTTGAAAATAGTTTTATTTGGGTTTGTTTCATTGTTGATCTGGTCTATTTTTGACCTTGATGCTTTGTTTTTATTTGGGTATTTTTTTTCTTCATTCTAGAATTAGAAAAATTAATTCTTGGTGGGAATTGGGAATTTTGATGATCTGTTTCCTTCTTTGATTCTTGGTGGGTTTTTTGGTATCTTTTGTTCAATCAAGTTTGATTCTTGGTGAGGTTCTACTTTGATTTTTTGCTTTGTTTAAAGGGTGTGTTTATGTTCTTAAATTTATCGAAATTTTGATGTTTTTTCCTTTCTTACAGGGAGATCAAAGACGGAACATTTTGAAGAAACGGTGGAAACTAGAAGAGATGGCTAACAATGCAGCGGCTTGTGCAGAAAGGGCAACTAGTGATATGCTGATTGGTCCAGACTGGGCTATAAACATTGAGCTTTGTGATATTATCAATATGAATCCTGGGTAACTTTCTTGCCTATATGTCTCTCTGGTATTTTGTAATCCTGGGTAAAGATTGCTTGAAATGACTGTGTAACTTATTTTGATATCTTGAGAAATTTATCATCCAGCTTGTAAGACCAAATCTCAAGTGATATCTTGAGAAATTCGTCACTTATACTGGCTCATACATGGATGAGTTATCATTGCCGTTTACGGGCTGTTGATGGATATGAGACTATTGTTGGTCTTCTTTTTATTGTTTTAGCTCGTTTTTTTTGGGTACCAAGTGACATGATTGATAAGGGTATACCTAAAGTTCCAAAACCTCCGGACCAACAAATTCGTATTACTGATGGTGGTCGTTCCATAGAGTTAAGTTACAAGTGTGTAAACCAGGATGTTGATGTTGCTTTTCCTGAAGTGTGTGGTGGAGTCATCTGTTGCATAGACATATTGGTTCACACACTTGCTACTTAATTCTTTGGGACGACCGCTATTAGGATTGTGAAGTTGTTGTTCTTGAGCTTTTGGGACTTAAGAAATACCTTTATCAGTCATGTCACTCTCATAATGAGTATCCAGCAAGAATGAGCTGAAATCATTAAAATAAGACACATCAGTCGTCTCATATCAATCAAGTCACGTAAAAGGCAATGATAACTCATCCATGTATGCATCAGTATCACGTGATGAGTTTCTCAAGATATCACTTGGGATTTGGTCTTCCAAGGTGGATGATGAGTTGAGTATAGTTGCAATACCATATTATGATGTATCCATTTTATCCGCCCCGGAGCGAACAGGAGGGACTCATGTATTTTGCATGCTCAATTTTTTCCCACCATGGGCAAAATCATGCTGAGTTTGGACAGACGCATAACTCCAATCTGGCAGTTGGGTTGGACTAGCTGCATAACTGAAGTTGTGAAATGACGAGGCACAGTCAGGATATGCAGTGGTGAAGACCTAGCCGTCAGTTCATTAGGTTGAAACAATCCCCCGATAGTGGCAATCGTTTTGCGATTCTCAGTAGGGGGGAGAAGAGTTGCTTCAAATCCATTGGAGAAATCCTGAAAGCTAAATAAAGTTACCAGATTCAAAAAATAAAAAAATAAAAAATCCTGAAAGCTAAACTGCATAGGGAAACATCTCCATTATGATTTTTCCCAACGGAGAAAGCTGAAGAAGCAGTTACACGGTCACTAGGCTCCTTTTACTTTGTGTTCTTAATTTCTTTTTTAAAATCTTACTAGAAGTAGAGAAATAAGATAAGAGTGAATGATGTGACCATAAGGTAAGGAGAGAGGTGGAATGAAGGAATTTGGTCAAAGGAGAACCCAGTTATAGAACTTGACTAGATCATCTCTTATCAAGAAATCAAAGCTACTTCATCACTCTGTTAGTTATGTTGTGCTTGAAGTGCTATAGAATAGTTAAAAGTTAATACTGCTTGATGGGTCTTTCTGTCTATGCTGAATGAGATCCTTCGAGTTAGCTATTGCTTTATGAAGTTCTTTTTGATCAAGTAAAGTAAAACCAGTATCAGGATGGTACTGCAAGAGTTACAAAAACATAGGAAATGTTACAATTTCTCGATTACATCTCATGTCATCCAAAAAAGTGCGTCATATCCTCTATCGTTTTACCCTTGCACCAAAAGTATAAATTTTCTAAGTATTCATTAGAGAAGAAATATGGTTGTTCTTTCCCTCAAAACATTCATAGATGCCTTTTATGAATGTCAACTTAGTATCGTAAGTAAATTGCTCCCGGTTGTTCAATTATTTGGTAATCAGAGTCATTCTTTGATAAATGATCACTATGAGTTAGACTCAATAGAATTTGATCAATCCTATTTCCTGTCGTTAAGGTGGAGAACTGAACCAAGAATTCTCTTTCTTCATCCTCAATGTTTAGTCAATCAATCCATAAATTGCACAGTGGGATTGTCTTCCATAGACATCTTCAGTTTTCTGCAAGTTGTCTGAACCTGCAACAGGGCAGCAAACTCTCGCTTCCCTGGGCTTAACCCGAGACACTCCTTACAAATTTAGAAAAAGTGACCAGACTTTCTGTACTTGGTTGCAGTGGAGGAACAAGTGATTGATGCTTTTCAAGGAGTTCTCACAAAAGAAGCCTCTTCTTTGAAGTTTATCATGAGTCTAACCGGCACCTTTAGCCTCTTAAGTGCTAGCCTGCTAGCTCCTCAATTTACCAATCATTAAGACTTTCCCCCAACTGCAGTGCCATCCTGTAATAGATATCTTTCAGCTGCGATGCTGTCGTTATTACAGCCAGATTATATATTAGGGAACTCATTTTTGAGCAACCCAATGTCTTACCAATAATACAACCAAAATCTCATGTGATTTCCATTCTCTTTAATAACTGTGAATGTGCTTCCAGATGGTAGTTTTATTAGGCATGAGTGAAGCTCTTGGAGTTCAGTAATTTTCGTTCCCATATTTAATGATCACTACATCCCTCAACTGCCCCTTTTTGCTATAATGTACTCTTGAAAGCCATTTAAAAGCTATACTTTGTTATGGAGCTTGACATTCTTCACTCACAAATCTCCACCTTTATTGATCACTACATTTTTCCATCTAACTGTATGCAGCTTTCTCTGGCTAGAGTTTCCTTCACAGAGGAAGTTTCTCCTAAGTTTATTAAACTATTTTTCCAACGTAGAAGGAAGGGGAATGAACAACATCAATAAGTGAGCATATGATCAAAACAGTATTCACCAAAGTGAGTCTTCCACCAAAAGATAAATATTGTTTTCTTCCATGGAGCTATTTTTTTTCCAAATCAAGAGTTCCTTGCCAAATCCCATTTTCTTTCAATCTAGAACCTAGAAAAAGCCTCAAATAAGTAGTAGGGAATGACTCAACTTTGCATCCAAGAATATCAGAAAGTTCCAAGATATTGTCTTAGCATTTATAATAAAAACACTTCTTTTGGCCAAGTTAATTTTAGGCCACAAACTGCTTCAAAAGCCAATAAAATGATTCCGAGGTGCAACATTTAGTCTCTTTCAGCATCAAAATAATGATGTGTCAGCTGCGAATATGTGTGCTCTCCAAGCTCCTATCACTGTGTCCATCTATATGAAAGCCCTTGAGTTATTCATAACTTCCATCCTCTTTAAGTGATAAATTTAACACTTCCATCACATTGACAACGAGATAAGGAGAGTGGATCTCCTTGTTTTAATTCTTTTTGGCTTGAAAGAACTCTTGTGGTTTAAATTTAACAACTTATTTATGTGATGAAATTATGGAAAGTATTTCACCGTGACTTTTAGTCTATCTTCTTTTCACCTGAAAATTATGTACCGGGGGAAGTGGAAAATGAAAAAGGAAAAAGAAAGTCATGCTTATGGGTAGTGAGTCTCTCAAAGAAATCCCAGGGCATGATAGGCAGTAAAGTAGGTAAACCTGTATAAAGTTGGATGTAGCCTTTCTGGCTGATACAAGTGTAAGATGCACTTCTGCTGCATTTTTTTAAATTTGAAATGATATTCTTCACTGTCAGTTCAATTTCCATGTAGATCTTGTGAAATTGTTTGTTGTCCTGTAGTAAAATTTTAAATTGCCCTAGTTTGTATTGCAACTTGCTTTTCTATAGTTGATTTTGTACCAGCTTACTGATTAAATTCTAATCGCAGACAAGCAAAGGACGCTCTTAAGATTATCAAGAAACGCTTGGGGAGTAAAAATCCGAAAATACAGCTCCTTACACTATTCGTAAGTACATTTCACTTGCTCTTACCATTACTAGATTTCATCTTTTTGTTTAGGCTACGTAGAGTTAGTTTTGCAATTATGATTAAAGATACAGGTCTAAAATTTGAGCATATCTTAGTAATCCACATATCGTTAGTTTAACAAACAAATATGACATGCTACTGGTCTCAACTTTCTCGTTCCTGATATATTGTCTGTGAAACTGGTATAACAGTTAGGAGGTGAGTATAGTTATCAAACTTTAGCTTACTGGTGTACGACGTTGAAATATCTCCTCAGTATTTCAGCACATCCATAGTGTTGGCATTTTGCAGTTAGGTCAATAACAATTGGCAATAGAAATTCACTTCATCAACGCGTCATGTTTTGACTGCTCGTGTCCCAAGACACATTTAAGCTATCAGTAATTCAATGAATATCTCAGGAGTAGATTTTTCATGTGCATATAACAGTTCTAAATATGGCTCTTGTCATGGGATTTGCCCTCTGAAGTTGCAAAAGATTTTGTAAAGAGAAATTTGAATTGAAGATTATTACTAATTCTTTCTTTCTACAAATTATTTATTCAGGTTCTTGAAACTCTGAGCAAAAATTGTGGAGAGAATGTGTTTCAGCAAATTGTGGAGCGTGAGATTTTACGAGACATGGTCAAAATTGTGAAGAAGAAGGTAAACAACATCCTAATATACATGGTTTCCTTAACCTGTTAAACTTATTTGAGATCTCTAATAACTAGGATTATTGTTTGTGATTACAGCCTGATTTAAATGTGAGGGAGAAGATTTTGATTTTGATAGATTCATGGCAAGAAGCTTTGGGAGGGCCAGGGGGAGGATTTCCCCAGTATTACGCTGCATATAATGAGCTGAAGGTGATTCATTTGTGTCCCTTTATTATGTTCAAGCATCTATCAATCTTTGGGTGAAAGCCTGTTCAACATTGTCCTTGGTTGATTTTCCCCTTACTGTAGCACCTGCTATAGCAAAGGTTCATGTTTTTTCAGTTGCAGTTGGTAATAATGACTTAGATATTTTATCACATAAAAGAAAGAAATTCCTGGATATAGCTGAATCAATTCCTCTCTCTTACTTTCTCAATAAAAAGAATTATGGGTGTAACCAAAAGTGGCTAAGCAAGTCTAGGTGTCAGAACTGATCTGTTAGATAAGAAAGTGAATATGGTTTTCTCACTTTTCCCGATATCGGTTCACATTGACCTCTATTTAGATTCTTTTGAACTGGATAAAATGAACCGAAGGGAATGGAAAATGAACCAAAGAAAGATAAAGAAAACAGAAAGAAGAGAGTTTCCTTCCTTTTCGGTGCAGAGCATAACCGGAGAAGAACAATTTTTATCTCTACATTGCCCCGTTGAAATAATTAAGTGGTCCTTAGTAGAAACTAGTTTCTCCAATAACAACTTGTTTCCCTCTTCTCTAGCCAAACCAAACAAGTTAAAGGAATGCAACAAAAGAAGCGCGAAACAACTATTGATCGTGGAAGTTCTGCAGAACTTCTGTTCATGAGACTGCTATAGCCTATCTGATGGATTCAACCTCATATTATCAATATATGTTGCCTTTGGCTTCTGTTTGCTTTCCCATTCCTTTGTAAAGTTACTAAACTTACTCTTTATTTCCTAAATGGAGAGTACTTCCCTCCAATATTATTTTGTCTGTAAATTAGTTAACTGATACGGGCTACTCCTTAGTAGCTTCAGCTCAAAAGTTTTGGAAAAGACTTCCTAAGATGATAGTTATGTTTTTCTTTCTGTTGTCAACTTTATAATTGCAAAAAGAGCATTAATGTTTGAGTCCTCAAAACATGTTTGATACAATCAGTTCATTTAAGAAGTCAATCCTCAATACATGTATTTACAATTATGGGGATCCCTGATTTAAGATATAGTTAACCTTTATTAAGTACTATATAGAGATTAGAGCTGATGGATCCTGTCTTCTATTTCAAACACCTCATTCCTCTCCATTTATAGAATGATAACCCAATTTAATTGAAAGTACTGCTAAACCTTACATTGATGCTAAATATAACACAGGAACCACACAAATCTTAAAAACTAATTAGAGTGTACTAAATTATTAAAATTTCCAAAATACCTTCTATTTCCTCTATAATACACTACAAATTATTTGACATCATCATTGTTTCATTGTCTAACCCTTTGTAGCTTCTGACATGGTTTTGTACCAGAGAGTTCTTTATATATGTGTTGCCTTTGTCCTGAGTTATGTTTTCTTAATCACCTCAAGCTTTACTGTTCACCAACATTTTTGTTCTTTTTGTGGGTTCTTTTGATTCTCCTTCTTTATTTGATTAGTATGCATCTTTCTTTTCTTTTATATTTTTTTGGGTTTTTCACGAATGTACAATATTAATGGCTGCACCATTGAATAAAAGAAAAGTACGATGTTAATGGCTGCACTGTTTAATCATGCAATGGTAATTCTTGATATGATCTTAGGGTTACATCGAGTATATGTTTTATAATTCACAATTCTTTTCCTAAGTTCTCTTTGATAAGTTTCCTGAATAAGTTGATTGCTCATGATTTGTAGAACTTATCTGATGAAGGGAGGATACCATTTTTTATCATTATGTTTGAATTAATCCGTTGTCACAGTTGCTCCATCGTTTTGCATTTGTTTCTTTTGTAACCCTTTTCCTCTCCAATTAGGAAATCAAGATGGAAATGAGTTGTTTTAGATTTTACGATGCATCAGCTAAAAGCCTTCATCTTTTTATGTAGACTAGCTTCTGGACACACACCTGTCAATCAATACAATTTTCATTAAAATCACATGAATATTATTAAAACATGTGCCTGTTGTATAAAAAATCATAATTTGAAGGAGAAGAGGTGCAAACTCCATTAGCAAAGTGTGAAGTATATCAACTGCTATGCCATCGTAATTTGTTAAATCAAAATTTTGTATGTTAAGATCACACTTTTATGTATGGAGACTTATTTACATTTTAAAACAAAGTAATGATATGGTGGTGAAAATAATTTTTCCAAGATATTAATATCAAAGTTCACATGATTTTGAGTAAAATCATATAAGATTTCACACAGGCTATTGTAAAATTCTACGCAAAAAACTTGCTCATCGCCTCATCCATTGTGGATTGTCTGTCAATGTTCAGTAAAAAGCACAGATGTTTTCCAATTTATTATTAATTAACTCACATTTAAGTTAAAAGATGTCAAAGGTCACTATATAGTTCAAGAAAGAAGTCAGAAAAAGTTCAACTTCAAGTTAACCAATTTCTTGAACTATGCACTCCAAGTTCAACTTCAAGTTAACCAACTGAAGTTGAACTTTTTCTGACTTCTTTCTTGAACTATATAGTGACCTTTGACATCCATTCCAAGTCATTGCTGTTGATCAAGTGACGTGGTGTTTGTTCCAAGTTTAATCGAAGACTATTTAGCATTAACTGAATTTGGTTGGGAATTTAAAAGTTACCACAAATTACAGAAGATACAAGATATATGATGATTATACATTCTATATGCATATCTAATAGAGTATTGGAAAAGATTCTGAATGACTTGATTGTTATATATTTGGAATATTTTTACATTTTTTAACATTAATGTTAAAGAAATAATGCATTATAAGGATATTGGCATCAATCAACATTTAAAGGTTATTTTGGTCATTCTGGCTTACCATTTTTATACTTAGATAATAGTAGTTTTTACCAATATGATTGATCACTTCTAGATTCATTCAAATCTTCATATATTTCTTTAAAAATGAACATTGCAGGCTGCAGGTGTAGAGTTTCCACCTCGAGAGGAAAACAGTGTACCTTTATTTACACCACCACAAACCCATCCAATAGTCCACATGCCTTCAGCTTTTGAGGAGGCTGCAGTTGAGGCCTCTCTTGAGTCTGATCCCTCTGGACTCAGGTATTGATTAACTTATTCTTTTCCGTTTGGTATGGTTCCTGCTTAAAGTGTTAGAATTTTGTTTATGAACATTTCTCTTATTAAAGGACACCATTAAGATTCATGATATTGTTTATGTGCACCTCCCTCTTTTCAGTAAGTGCTTCACTATTGTTTATATGCACCACCTCTGTGTTTTAAAGGTCAATTAGTGTTCCTTTATTAGACTCCCAAGTTAACTATCTAGAAATTAAAATTTGAGGGTAGTACTTGTGGTATCCAGCATTTATGGCAACCTTGTTCAAGTGTAAGTGAAGTTTCTGATTCAAACAATGCGTTGTTGGATGAAAAAGGGATGGGTGGTCTCCTTATATGGTTTTGGACAATCTTTCCCTCTTGAGCTAGCTTTTGGGGTTGAGGTCCATTTATCATGGTATCAGGGTAGGACCCGTCCTAATTCATAGTTTATTAAATTTGGCACCCCATATTAAATTTGCCACGCCCCAGATGTCTAGCCCTGGGCGTGAGGTAGAGTGTTGAAGAGTTCCACATAGGATGAAAAAGGGATGGACGGTCTCCTTATATGGTCTTTGGACAATCCTTATGTTAGTTTTTGGGGTTGAGTTAGGCCCAAGATTCATTTGTCATTTTCTATTACATGATGAGATAGCAGTTCTGACCCATTCATAGCTGATGCATTGAAACTGGAAGAATTTAGTAAACCATTAAGAACTTTTGATCAAATAGAGCAACTTTTATCAAAACACAGTTTCAATGTTGCCAGTTTGATGCTGCCCACAACATTCATTTGGTAACCATTTTGTAGGTTTTAAATGCTCCCATCTTAGCCGAGGTGGTACGATATGAAAAGCCCTGAATTTCAGCTATACTCTACTGCTGCTTTCTTTTGAATTGAGCTATTATTGGCGTTTAAGTGACTTGTGACCTTTGGAGTGCTGTCTTTTTATTCAACTACTATGCACTCTAATAGCTGAGGATTTTTTATCCGACTTATGTCAAACTTACTGCAACTTTCTCCAATGCCTCTTATCCCTTGTCTGCTGTTTAACGAGACGTCATGTACAAATTACATGTAGAAAGTCAAATAAAGAACTGTTAGTTTCAAGTAAGCAACATTTCTAAAGAACTGGTAGTTTCAAGTAAGTGACATTTCTGGTATCCTGTCTTTTCAGTGTTGCGGAGATTCAAAGTGCTGAGGGTTTAGCAGATGTCCTGACGGAGATGCTTGGTGCCTTGGATCCAAAGAATCCTCAGGTTAGAACTTGGTTTGAGCTCTTGTTTCTCAGGTTCATAGTGGTTACTTGTCTTTGAGTAATTTATTCGATTAAGTGGAACATTTCAGAACTACACTTTCTCTGAATGCTGTCTTCCACCCCTTCACTAATTGAAATGAGAAAGCTTGGTTAACATGATTAACTATCCCCTCCCCAGTGAAACAAAAATTAATAGAGGAAAAAGAAATTGTACCTTCAGAAGTCCTTTAATGTAAAATATCTGGCATGGTTTTTTGTCTCCCTTTTTGATGGGGGCATGTTGTTGCATCTCTTTAAGAAAAAATATTGCTGCAGTACATAAGGTTGAATGACTAGTTTATATTGAAACAGTGAATGTCGAAAGTAGAAGACATCAAACATTTTTTTGGTGAAAACCTATATGCTGAGGTAGTTGTGGACATGAAGTTGGTAATACAACAACATACCCATTGTAATCCCACAAGTGGGGTCCGGGGAGGGTGGTGTGTATGCAGCCTTACTCCTACCTTGTGAAGGTAGAGAGGCTGTTTTCGGTAGACCCTCGGCTCAAGTAAAACATAACAAAATTAGTAAGGAAAGGAAATACAATAGTGAAGGAACCATGAAGAAAACACATATTGAAAACAATGGAGAAAGAAATCCGTCATTTTTATGCTGATTAAGATATTTTTACGTGCCTATTACAGATATTGGTTTTTTGTTTAGTTTTGTAGGTTAAATAGGGTTAATAAATTATAGATATCCTATTCTTCCTTCCAGTACTTTTATAGCTGAAATACAAGGAACTATCATGTTGTATTCCATTTTCGGGATAAGGGATGTTACATTCCATCATTGAGTGTTAAAATACATATTGGTTCATCAGCATTGTTACATCCAATTTATGTTTGGCGGTACTTGTTAAGTCCAAGATGAATTATCGTTCATGTTTTAATTTATTACGTGACGTCTATGCAGTCCTTGAAGGAGGAGGTGATAGTCGATCTTGTTGAACAGTGTCGTTCTTACCAAAAGCGAGTGATGATTCTTGTGAACAACACTGTGTAAGAACCTGAAGTTTTTGTGGTTTTATTTCATTTCTAATAGCCCCTTAACATTGTTTTCCTTTGCAAATAGAGACGAGGATCTGCTGTGTAAAGGATTGGCACTCAATGACAATCTGCAGCGAGTTCTTCGTAGACATGACGATATTGCCAAAGGAACCTCAACAATTACTGTACCGCCCAGAGAAACTCCTGTTGCACCCCTCATGAATGTGAATCATGAGGATGATGAGTCAGAAGATGATTTCTCTCACTTATCACGGAGGTAATGCTTGGTCATTTTGCTGCTATACTGTTTCTTTTCCCTCCTACCCGCACGGTAGTTTTGTTCAGTTTTATACTTTTAGTTTTGCCTGGTGTTTGTTGTTCTTACTGCGAATATTGCCACTTTGGAGTATGCGATGCAGTAAAAGCATTTAGATGAGATCCTTAGATGGTCATTGATATGAGAATATAAATTAACTCTCTTTATTCTCCATCAAGGGAAGTTGGATTTCATTTGCGGGGAAGAATTTTATGTCAAATGGTTCCGAGATATCATTTTCACTTTAGTTCTCTCAGCTGTTTAGGTGGTTAATACACTTCGACATTTAGCCTATTTGACATGCATCTGAGGTAACCTACTTTTAGATTTTTTTAACTAAAAAACACTCGGTAGTTAATTCCATTAGTGCTAATGAAAAGAGACTAGAATTGTGATATTGTTTCAAACTTTGGGTTTCACCAAGGTTTAGAACATTCATAGTTGTTAATTCATAAAAGAGTTGATGAAGCTTTTCTCAACATATACCAGGCTATCATTCATTACCAAGCTCTCATATAAGTAATAATTAGCTTCTGATTTTTAATTTTCCACCAGCATAAACATATGTCCAGTTACTTAGAAGAGGACTTGGTAGAGTTTCATTTCCTTTTTACAATTTTTAACAGAATATTGGGATGGTTATATTACCATAAGAAGTTTGGGGCCAAAGGTCTTCAGAAAGTTTTGGAGGGGAAAGTTTGGGGAAAAGAGTCCACGGTACCCAATTCTTGATTTTTTAGTTTCTTTTCTGGACCTACTTTTCCTACTGCTGCCTCTGGTGGCGTGACCATAACTTCATAGTGTTGTCAAATTCAGAGGTGAGTTCACTGGTACTACCTGGGTTCTCAAGGGAAAGACTTGTGCAGATTGATATTGGTGTTCACTGTCCAGCTAAGTTGTACGGACTCTGCACTTTTGATGCAGCACCGGTGTCGGATTCTCCAAAAATACACTACTTTTGGAGAATCCGACACACATCTGCTGACATTTTGAAGAGTCCGAGCAACATAGCTGTCCAGGATGCTTAAGAAATTGTGCAATCTAGTGCCTCTGTGAATTTACTTTATTCATCTGTGTGCTGGCATAGCACAATTCTGTTTCTTGGTTAAGAATCTTCTGAGTGTGATTCTTGAGCAATGGGTATGGAACCTTATATGATCTATAATTGGCAATCATTTGTCCCTTGGGGGGACAATAACGATTAAGAGATTATAACTTACAATTGTCAATATATTTATAGCCATTGTAAAGTGTAGGTTTGTGCTTTAATTTGATCAAGGATTCCAAAAAGCGTAGGAATGCTTTGTTGTGCTTTTCCCAAAATCTTAAATAGTATCCCTTGACGGTGTGGTCTTTGGCTTTTTTTTTTTCTTTCTTTTCTTGATGTGATACTGTCACTCAATTTGCAGAACTTCAAGAGATCCATCACAGGGACAAGGGCGAAAGACTATTGATGTGAAGAGTGAGCCTATGCGAATTACTCCAACTCTTCCTCCCCCACCTTCATCAAGGAGACCAGTTTTTACAGATGGGAAAATGGTTGATTATCTGAGTGGTGAGAGGTTTGAATCTGAAAGATCATTGGGAACAGAAGGATCCTCACCTATTGCTGCTTCAACTAATTCAAACAATGCGAGTTCCATC
Organism: Solanum appendiculatum; assembly: GCA_018342035.1. Taxonomy (NCBI): domain Eukaryota; kingdom Viridiplantae; phylum Streptophyta; class Magnoliopsida; order Solanales; family Solanaceae; genus Solanum; species Solanum appendiculatum. Next base: position 784,052 of record JAGDQO010000120.1, read on the forward strand.
CCATGGTCAAGTCCCAAGCCATCTTCATCTGCACCCCCTCCAGATGATTTGCTAAATCCAACTGCTGATGATGACTTCTTGAACCCCACTGCATCTATGTTTACTGGAAAAAACAACCACAATGAATCCAATTCAAAAGCCAAATCTGCTGATCACTTGCCTTCAGCACCTTGGGATGCTCCTCCTCCTACCGCACTCCCTCCACCACCGGCCAGATATGATCAGAGACAGCAGTACTTTGAGAAACATGTTTCTGGTGGCTCCCCTCCCGCAAGAACTGGATCGAGTTCCTATGACAGCATAGTTGGACAAACAAAGAATCTCTCTATTAATTCTTCTTCACCATCCAAACCAGAGAAACCTGAGGACGCACTCTTCAAAGATCTTGTTGATTTTGCAAAAGCCAAGTCTTCCTCATCTTCAAATCAATCCAATAGATCATTTTAAGTGATTTCAATGAATATGAATAATTTGTGGTGGTGTATATCTACTTTTACTTAGAGAGGACTGAGTTTATGGATTACTGGAGCTCCTTCTTCTGCTTTATTTTCAGTTCGGTTTTCAGCCTTTAGGTGAGTGATAGTGTAGCTGACATGACATTTATATCTTGAATCATATGAGGTGGTTAATATTTCTGTTTTTTTCTGTTTTGTTTCAACTGATATCCAATTTCCGTTTGATAGCATAGAACACATAATACTGTGTCATGGTGGTTGCTCAAGTATACACCAACATCCTGCACGTTGGAACATTCGTCCTGTTTAACCATGTTAATGTGATGTAAAGAGTGTTTAGGAACAAGAAAACTTTCTGCTACTTAGCAACTCGATAACAATCTCTATGGATTCTGAAAAACTGATACACAACTTTCTCCAGCGATCTTCTTAAGTCTTCTCTCATTCATACCTCTTCTCAATTTTGCTGCTTTCTCCCATAATCCAATTTCAGAATACTTATTTGCTACCATGACCAAATTCCCACTCCGTTTAGGCTCCAATTCAAGCAACCTCTTTCTGACCTTCTCTCCCACTCCAGTATAGTCGCTAATATCATGAATGTGGCACGCACTGAGCAATGTCCTCCATATGACTGCATCAGCCTCAATGGGCATGTCAACTATGAATTTGTATGCTTCTTCAAGACGACCAGCACGACTCAAGATATCTACCATGGCACCATAATGAGCCATCATAGGCTTGATGCTATGAAGACTTTCCATCTCTTGAAATAAACGATGCCCTTCTTCCACCATCCCAACATGGCTACAAGCACAAAGCACACCAAGAAAGGACACATAATTAGGCTTCACAGAACAATCCTTCATTTTCCAAAAGAGTTCCAAGGCTTGTGCAGCGAATCCATGCTGAGCTAATCCAAGAATCATCGCACTCCATGTCCACACATTTCTTTCACCAATCCTATCGAAGATCAAACAAGCATAATCCACTGCTCCACATTTAGCATACATGTCAACAAGGGAAGTTCCCAATTGACAATTCACAAACATCCCTTGCTCAATCACTTGACAATGAATCCATTTCCCTAAACTCAAGTCACCCAACTCACCACAAGCAGAAAGCAAAACCACCATGGTTGTCTCATCCGGTCGAATCCCACATTTTCTCATCACACGAAAAATCTCAATCGCATCATAATACCAACAGCTTTCAACACAAGCCGAAATCATCGAATTCCAAGTAACAATAGTTCTAAGCGACATTACATCAAACATCTTGTATGCATCCACAATCTTCTTGCAAGTACCATAACAATGAATCAAAGTGTTCTGTACATACACATTGTTACAAATACCCATCTTAATGACATCACAATGAATCTGTTTCCCTTCTTTCAAACCCAAAAAAGACGAACAAGCCTTAAAGAGAAAAGGGTATGTGAATTCATCAGAAGCAACTCCAGAACGCCGCATTTCAACAAAAAACCGAATGGCTTCACTACGTGAACAGTTTTCACCTGTAGCATAACTCCTAATGAGGATATTCCACCAAGAATTAGACGAATTTTGGGATTGTTTGATGACTAGACCAGCGTAAGAAGATGAGTTTACGGGAGTATGAGAAGCAAAAAAGTTGACAATTTTGAGGACGATGCAGTTTTGTTGAGATAGTCCAGAGATTATGATTTGAGTATGAATTTGGAAAACATGTTTCAGAGAAGAACAAGAGTTGAGAAGAGCTATGAGTTGTTGGGTTTTGGAGGTAAAGCTCATGTCAATTTAAGAAAATTTGCATGTGTTCAATCCAATTGTTCACAAGTTTTGGGGAGGCATTCGTTCATTCTATCTTGTTAAATTCGCTTTTATTTGCATGTATTATTCAATTATTCACAAGTTTAGCTGGACGTCCACAACTTGATACTATATACAAATTTTATTGAATGGGCAATTATTGCTTGTGTTCTTCAATTATTCACAAATTTTTGGTGGATGGATAGATCTTACTTGTGTTATTCAATTATTCATAAGTTGTGTTGGACGGACAAACATAACTTGATTCTTTATTCTACGTATCTTGTTATATTATTCACTTGATTCTTTCTTGGTGCATAGAAAGTTAGAAACGTAATATCCAATTGTTGTATGTGTCTCTCTAAACGTACCACCAACATAACATGTATTGCCTCCCATTAGAATAGTCCCATCAACATTCAATTTAATGTAGATTAGATTCTTTGGGATAGTAGGACCAAGTCTTCATTCCACTTTGTGAACTTTTTAGTGGAATCCAACGTGGGCAAAATATTGATAGTGTGATTAAATATTTTGTAAAAATAAATAAATATACTCCGAACTATCACAAATGGTATGTCAATACCCAATAGGTTTTGAAATTTTCAGAACGTCCATCCATACTACCATTAAAGTTGATTGTGAAGTTCCGTCCTTGCAACCATTAAAGTTGATTGTGAAGTTTTATACCATATTGGACATGAAACTAAAAGATCAATCAAAATCTAGCTAACATAACGAAAGAATCAAATAAAGCTCAATGTTGCTTCTATATAGTTGAAAATCAAGGGCATGCATATATATATATATGTCTGATAAAAAAGATATTGCTAAATATTTTATTTATTTCACATATATATGGATCATTGTTTACCATTTACAAATATTAAAAATACAGATACATGCAAAAAAAAAAAAAGTTACTCTATTATACAATAGACACTATTGCCTTATTATTCATCACCTTAAATATGCAATTACCTTAAACAAAATTCAAATTTCTTTATGTCTACGTCTTTATTTATTTAGAGAGACCAAATGGAGTAGCAATTAAATAAAGATCATTCTTTCTCCTAGCTGTTAATCCTTCTGTTTCGATCGTGTCCAAATCATTAGGATTAACTCCATGAGGAACCTTCCAATCAAAGTGATAAAGTAATTGGGATAAAGGATGTGCAACATTAGCTAAACCAAATAACATTCCGGGACACATTCTTCTTCCTGCACCAAATGGAATAAATTCAAAGTGATTTCCTTTGAAGTCAATAGTACTATTCTCAAATCTCTCAGGTATAAAGCTTTCTGAATTATGCCAGTATTTGGGATCTCTACCAATCGCCCATGCATTAACCAGAACTTTGGTTTTCACAGGTATTGTGTATCCATTGATCTTCGTCTCTTCTCTACATTCCCTTGGGATTAATAGAGGAGCCGGAGGGTGTAGCCTTAATGTTTCTTTGATAACGAATTGCAAGTAGTTCAACTCTTCCAAATCAGTATCATCAAGTGTTTTTTTCCCATTCAATCGTTCTCTCACTTGGAGTTGTGCTTTTTCCATGACACGTGGATTTCTCATTAGTTCTAAAAATGCCCAAATTATTGTTGTAGAAGCTGTTTCAGTTCCTGCTAAAAACATGTCCTGCATAAAAAATCAAAGATCTAGATTCATAATTAACACGAAAGAAGATGAACTTTTAAAGATAGGATAGACTTACAAGTATGACTGCTTTAATGTTTTGATTTGTGATAGGAGGTCCAAATTCTCCGCTCTCCATTACTCTAAGTAAAGCATCAACAAAATCTTCATTTCCAGACTCACCATTACATTTCTTACCTTTTGCTCGATTATCTCGATGATCATTAATGATTTTCTCCAAGATTTCATCAACCTTTGAGTGTGCCTTTGACAATTTGGATTTCATTCCACTAATATTATGAAGCCACTTTTGGGAAGGGAACAAATCAGTTAAGTCGAATCCTCCAATTAATGAACATATCTCTTTTACCAACATAATCAACTTATTTCGATCATGTATGATTTTTCCAGATACTGACCTACAAGTAGCAGTATTCGTAAACCAAATTATTTTGTTGGATAAGTTGATCAATGAGTCACTGGAATGGAGAGATGAAATGAGATTTAATATCTCTTCTTGTCGAATTGAAGCTAATGATTTGACCATCTTTGTGCTAAGAAGTTCTAGGACACAAACTTTCCGCATGTTTCTCCAGTAATCTCCATATGAACTAAATCCTATATCCGTGCAATCATAAAATATGATACTCGCGGACATAATTTGTGGCCTATCTACAAAATGGAGGTCTTGAGTTTTCATGATTTCTTTTGCCATTTCTGGTGACGATACAACAATTGTTGAAATATCCCCAAGACGTAGGTGCATGATCGGCCCATATTTTTTCGATAGATTTCTAAGTGAACGATGTGGTAGATCGCTCATTAATTGATGCATGTTTCCTATAAAAGGTAGCCTCCATGGTCCAGGAGGCAACTTTTTTTGTGAAGATTTAGATTTCTTCCATTTTTGAGATAGAAGAAAGAAAGAGTAGAGGAAGAGCACTAGTGAGATAAAGATAATGAATGGCAAGTGTTGACTCTCCATTTTGGAAGGAAAAGAAAACATATCCTATCTTTGTACATCTATCATATAATGCATGATATATATAAATATATGACTCAATATAATTGGAGGCCTAGAGCGAAATTTCAATTAAGGCCTAACAAATTTCATATCTTTTAAAATTTATTTTTCTAATTTTTTAGATGCAAGTTATTACTTAATTTTTTTAATAGATGATTTTTTTTTCGAATACCTTTTTTAAAAATTATTAGTTTTGGATAAGATTTTATCAATTTCACGTTGAAAAACATCCTTTTACTGAATCAATCATTATCGAAAATGTTAACATAATTCTATAAGTGATAAGTTGACAAACTTTAAATAAAGATAAGAGTTAGAACCATATAATCTGATTCCAGAAGTTGATAACTTGATATACCTTACTTTAATATGTTTGTTGTAATAATTGAAAATTTAAGAAAATAAAAATAAAAATTGTGATTCACTCTGTTCAACACTTTTCGGCTAGTGATTCATATTTTTGACAGAGTATTACTCTAACTTATCAAAGATTTGAAGAAAAAGACTGCAAAAGGAGTTTAAAAAATAAAAAATAATGTGAATGTTAGCGAAGAAATGTAATAAGCCAAAACAACGTTTTCTTTATACTTTTATTATAATTAATTATTTTTTTAATAAAAAATTAACACATAATTTGTTCTTCCTAAAAATTTGGGGCTAAGGTATATGTTATAAGCAAGAGCCGCCCCTTTATTAAATATATAAAATCAAATGAAATGATACAATTATATATCATATCTTTCTTGTTTCATATAAAATTAAGCATTCTAGAAGGTTGAATTAAATTGAAACTTGAGGAGTTAGTAGGGAATGATTGAAGATTGATTAATCATAAAATAATATATATAATGACATTTGCTTTGTAACTCCAATAATGCAAAATATAAAATATTTTGAACATTAGTTAGAGAAAACATTCTGATGTAAGCCTGCAATACGATGGGACCATCAGTTTAGGGTGTATAGTAGGGAGGATTTTTTTTTTCATATTTAATTGATCAAAACTTTTGAAAGCATTTTCTCCACCCTAATAAGTTCTATAAAAATTAAAAAAAATTTAAAATAACTAGCACTGAAAACCATTTTTACATTGAATGGTTTTGTATTTTGATGATCCCTAAAATAACATTTTCAGCACATTTATATGAATAAGTTTTTATTATTATATTAGCATAAGTAGCCAATATTTTCAACTATATATAGTTTTTTTGAGTCTATCCTAATGTATAGATACACTATATTGTATAGTCAATATATTCATTCTATGACTATTGACAAGTTTTAGTGTATACATTGCTATCAATTTCATCCCGATTACTACAACTAAACCAACAATTTGTTTGTTGATCCGCAAAGAAAGGCCAACACAACATTTGGACACCATATGATATACTCTCAAAAGTCGAATTCCATCCAGAGTGCATTAAGAATCCTCTGATTGATGGATGACTTAAAACTTGTTCTTGAGGACATCAACCACCTAATAACCCTCTTTCGTTAGAGTATTCAACAAAGAGTGAAAGGGTCCAATAATAGTATAATTAACTGCAGGGAACGACGTTGGAAGTTTTCACTCTCTAATGTGTTCAAAATAAGTGCTGAGAATTTGAGAATTTTTTTCACGATTTCTTCCATTATATATTTGAGTACAATATAGCTTGGTTCATCGACTTTAGCTCTGATGAAACTTGGCAAGTTTTTTAGACGGATGCCTTCCATGCCAGGTATCCAATCTATAATCAAACTTGGGTGTCATGTACATATTGCACGCTCCTTTGTTGCTGAGCTACTGCTCGTTATTGTTTTTGAGGGTGTCCAAAATGCTAAATATATGGATATAAAGTAAGATTTGACATATATATATAAGGTAAGTTTCCGGTGAAGGGTGTCCAATTACAGCCATAGCTCTGCCCCTGCCGGTAGATGGTGTTATTTTATGAAAAAGGGTAAAAAATACCCTTATATTTTCATTTATTAGTTAAGTTTACCCTACATTATACTATCTGGCTATTAATAACCCTACTGTAATGCTCCAAATTTTCAAACTATGACCCGAGTAATTCTTTAAATGCATATAGACCCCAAACTCTATGATTTCTAATATTGGATAGGTATTGAAAACAATTTCTTACTGTGGAAAGATCTTTGGAGGTGAACTAAGGTCATAATGGACTCCTAGAGTATTAAGATTTTGTGAGAAAATGAAAGGTCGCATAGTCTTTAATTTGTTCCAACACCTTCGACTGTTCATTAACTACTACTTGTTTTTATTAGTTTCATAGTTATACAGGTAAATCAAAATTAGATGAGCATTTCGTATTTTGCAATGTGAAAAAATAAGGAGGATGTGCAGATGATGAGGGCAGGTGATACAGTAAAAAGTGACTGAAACAGTTTTTGTTACTAACACAACATTAGAAGGAATTCACTGTTTTACTTTAAACAATAGCCATCCTCAGAGATATATAAACAATTGATACTCTGCTCTAACTGTGTCATATATGATATTAGAATTCCATATTTCCAAGTTATAGGCATGATTTTAGACATATACTATAGTTATAATTTTTTATAACTAAATCATAGATATGAGATCAGTGTATTTAAATAACATAATGATCAACAAGAATTGCCAATTTTTACCTTGCCCAAAACTACAACTTCAGCATAGGATGAGCATTTCTAAGCCTGAAAAAATGAATTTGCTGCGAATGTCACAAGCATGAGTAACACGTCGTGCAAATCAAATTACATGGAGGATATAAAAATTATTTACTTGTTTTGCAACTAAGAGTTATGGAGGTAATGTTAAAACAAAAAACTATAACTAAATTGAATGCAATGACCCATCTGATTAAAATACAAACAGCGAAAACCAGAAATAGAAGGAAACTAAAACAATACTAAGAAAAATTCAACATAAAAGAACTCGAGAAAGAGCTATCGGGTCCAATGTGATGAAAGAAGAGATAGAGTAGAGGAAGAGCACAAGTGAGATAAAGATAATGAATGGCAAGTGTTGACTCTCCATTTTGGAAGGAAAAGAAAACATGTTAATGTTATATCCTATCTTTGTACATCTATCATATAATGCATGATATATATATATATGACTCAAGGCCTAACAAATTTCATATCTTTTAAAATTTATTTTTCAAGTTATTACTTAATTTTTTTAATAGATGATTTTTTTTTCGAATACCTTTTTTAAAAATTATTAGTTTTGGATAAGATTTTATCAATTTCACGTTGAAAAACATCCTTTTACTGAATCAATCATTATCGAAAATGTTAACATAATTCTATAAGTGATAAGTTGACAAACTTTAAATAAAGATAAGAGTTAGAACCATATAATCTGATTCCAGAAGTTGATAACTTGATATACCTTACTTTAATATGTTTGTTGTAATAATTGAAAATTTAAGAAAATAAAAATAAAAATTGTGATTCACTCTATTCAACACTTTTCGGCTAGTGATTCATATTTTTGACAGAGTATTACTCTAACTTATCAAAGATTTGAAGAAAAAGACTGCAAAAGGAGTTTAAAAAATAAAAAATAAAAAATAATGTGAATGTTAGCAAAGAAATGTAATAAGCCAAAACAACGTTTTCTTTATATTTTTATTATAATTAATTATTTTTTTAATAAAAAATTAACACATAATTTGTTCTTCCTAAAAATTTGGGGCTAAGGTATATGTTATAAGCAAGAGCCGCCCCTTTATTAAATATATAAAATCAAATGAAATGATACAATTATATATCATATCTTTGTTGTTTCATATAAAATTAAGCATTCTAGAAGGTTGAATTAAATAGAAACTTGAGGAGTTAGTAGGGAATGATTGAAGATTGATTAATCATAAAATAATATATATAATGACATTTGCTTTGTAACTCCAATAATGCAAAATATAAAATATTTTGAACATTAGTTAGAGAAAACATTCTGATGTAAGCCTGCAATACGATGGGACCATCAGTTTAGGGTGTATAGTAGGGAGGATTTTTTTTTTCATATTTAATTGATCAAAACTTTTGAAAGCATTTTCTCCACCCTAATAAGTTCTATAAAAATTAAAAAAAATTTAAAATAAATAGCACTGAAAACCATTTTTACATTGAATGGTTTTGTATTTTGATGATCCCTAAAATAACATTTTCAGCACATTTATATGAATAAGTTTTTATTATTATATTAGCATAAGTAGCCAATATTTTCAACTATATATAGTTTTTTTGAGTCTATCCTAATGTATAGATACGCTATATTGTATAGTCAATATATTCATTCTATGACTTTTGACAAGTTTTAGTGAATACATTGCTATCAATTTCATTCCGATTACTACAACTAAACCAACAATTTGTTTGTTGATCCGCAAAGAAAGGCCAACACAACATTTGGACACCATATGATATACTCTCAAAAGTCGAATTCCATCCCGAGTGCATTAAGAATCCTCTGATTGATGGATGACTTAAAACTTGTTCTTGACGACATCAACCACCTAATAACCCTCTTTCGTTAGAGTATTCAACAAAGAGTGAAAGGGTCCAATAATAGTATAATTAACTGCAGGGAACGACGTTGGAAGTTTTCACTCTCTAATGTGTTCAAAATAAGTGCTGAGAATTTGAGAATTTTTTTCACGATTTCTTCCATTATATATTTGAGTACAATATAGCTTGGTTCATCGACTTTAGCTCTGATGAAACTTGGCAAGTTTTTTAGACGGATGCCTTCCATGCCAGGTATCCAATCTATAATCAAACTTGGGTGTCATGTACATATTGCGCGCTCCTTTGTTGCTGAGCTACTGCTCGTTATTGTTTTTGAGGGTGTCCAAAATGCTAAATATATGGATATAAAGTAAGATTTGACATATATATATAAGGTAAGTTTCCGGCGAAGGGTGTCCAATTACAGCCATAGCTCTGCCCCTGCCGGTAGATGGTGTTATTTTATGAAAAAGGGTAAAAAATACCCTTATATTTTCATTTATTAGTTAAGTTTACCCTACATTATACTATCTGGCTATTAATAACCCTACTGTAATGCTCCAAAATTTCAAACTATGACCCGAGTAATTCTTTAAATGCGTATAGACCCCAAACTCTATGATTTCTAATATTGGATAGGTATTGAAAACAATTTCTTACTGTGGAAAGATCTTTGGAGGTGAACTAAGGTCATAATGGACTCCTAGAGTATTAAGATTTTGTGAGAAAATGAAAGGTCGCATAGTCTGTAATTTGTTCCAACACCTTCGACTGTTCATTAACTACTACTTGTTTTTATTAGTTTCATAGTTATACAGGTAAATCAAAATTAGATGAGTATTTCGTATTTTGCAATGTGAAAAAATAAGGAGGATGTGCAGATGATGAGGGCAGGTGATATAGTAAAAAGTGACTGAAACAGTTTTTGTTACTAACACAACATTAGAAGGAGTTCACTGTTTTACTTTAAACAATAGCCATCCTCAGAGATATATAAACAATTGATACTCTGCTCTAACTGTGTCATATATGATATTGGAATTCCATATTTCCAAGTTATAGGCATGATTTTAGACATATACTATAGTTATAATTTTTTATAACTAAATCATAGATATGAGATCAGTGTATTTAAAAAACATAATGATCAACAAGAATTGCCAATTTTTACCTTGCCCAAAACTACAACTTCAGCATAGGATGAGCATTTCTAAGCCTGAAAAAATGAATTTGCTGTGAATGTCACAAGCATGAGTAACACGTCGTGCAAATCAAATTAAATGGAGGATATAAAAATTATTTACTTGTTTTGCAACTAAGAGTTATGGAGGTAATGTTAAAACAAAAAACTATAACTAAATTGAATGCAATGACCCATCTGATTAAAATACAAACAACGAAAACCAGAAATAGAAGGAAACTAAAACAATACTAAGAAAAATTCAACATAAAAGAACTCGAGAAAGAGCTATCGGGTCCAATGTGATGAAAGAAGAGATAGAAGGCTGAGTTGGCTCCGCAGAACATCCAAAATACTCTGTAGAATCTGAAGAGAAAAGTGAGAAGGAAAAAAGAAACAGAAAATAAAGGCAAAAAGTTAAGAGAGCATACATGAACTTGTAACTTGACATGATGAAAGAAAGTATGGATATTTTCTCAACTTGTGTAGGATATGTCTACAAATAAAATTACTTTTCAGGTGATCCAGCCTTTGATGATGAGGTATAAGAAAGAGAAGGAACAGATTGATGAGCTTTGTGCGATATGCTCTACAAGAAGCTGAAAGGAGATATGAGATCGAGTAGCATATCTTAGATAGAAGTGGAAGCTGCAATAGAAAATCTTGAGAATAGCACAAATGAGAGTACAATTTTCTAGATCAGATCGCGGAACTAGTATTTTTGTCTCAAGGAGAAATTGATGAATGATGTTGAGCAATTTTCTACATATCTTCTTTGTTGCACTTTATTGGTTTTAGACAAGTACTCTATACCACAAAAAAAACAGAAGAAAAGGGACACAAGAATTTGTGCACTTGTCATATTGTCTACAACTAAAAATAGCTATAGCAAAAAAGCTGAAATAATGATAGTTGAGAGCTTTACAAAACTCGAAACATAATTAAGAATAACAAATTACTTCACCCCTAAACAACGGGACTAAAACACACACATGCTTGAAAAGGAAAAAAGTGAAAACACAAAGAAAATGTCTATTTCTTCGGTAGAGCATTCTGGAACTCTAAGGAGAAAACAAACATTTTCAAAGAGTCTGAGCTATATGGCTAAAAACTAAAAGAGATCCTTTTAGTCGAGAAAACACTCATTTTTATTTAATAGTAAAAAAAATCCCGTGTTAGTTAGCTAGCCAAACCTCAGTTGTTCATCAGGAAAACTCAAGAGTATGGACATCCCCTCCGTTATATATGATCCCACTTAAATACTTTCTCTGATTTTGGGTCAAGCACAGAGTTCAAACTCTCTGTTATGATCCCACTTAAATACTTTCTCCGACTTTGGGTTAAGGATAGAGTTCAAACTCGTGACGTGCACATCCCTCACTGTAATTTTACTATTGATTCCCCAACTGGTAAAATAAATTTTATTCAAACATTAGTGATTATTTAAATTCTAGAGGTTAGTAGACTAATCCTAGTATTTATAAATCAAAGAGGAATCTAATGAACAACAAAGAGCAAAACCGCAATAAAGGGCGTAAGAAAGAGTCTACTAACAGACCAATAGCTCAAATTCTAGTATAAGTAATTGAAAATTCTGAACTTCACACAACAAGTGAAAATAATTTCAAAATGTCAATGCAACGAGGTGAAGAAACTTCAAGCTAAACCCACAACAGTCTAGAAAACTGATTCCAATGGAAAACCCACATATGAACGGAGGACCAAATTAATTACTGCATGCGAGAAATCACAACAAAAATCTGAAATAGGAATAACCGAGGATGCACTTTCCTAACAATCTAAAACAGAACAGGGAAAGCACAATCACCCAACCAAAATTGAAAGCACAACGATTTAAATTATTGGGGCTTTCAATGCACAAGGAAAATCGAACATCAATAACAAACCCAAATGAAAAAAGAAGAAAATATTCATACACCCAGATCAAATTTGGTCAAAGAAAGATAAAATGGAGAAATATTTCTGAACTTTAATTTTGAGAAAAATAAAGATGATACAAAAAAACTCAATGAAAACATGAAAGAGCTTTACCTGGATAGAATGTTGAAGAACGGAGAAGACCTTTGATGTGCACAGAACGGTGGAGTATAAACTGATGAAGACAGATACCTAAACAGAGTGATGTGTAAATTGAAAACACAGGAGGAAGACACGTAGTTATAATGAAAAATTGAAAAGACGAAAATACCCTTTAGAGCTATATATATATATTACTCTTATATTAGAAATGGCTTGTTTCAATATGTCTGTTTCATAGCTCTAAAGGGTATTTTTGTCTTTTCAATTCCGCATTATAACTACGTGTCTTCCTCCTGTGTTTTCAATTTACACATCACTCTGTTTAGGTATATGCCTTCATCAATTTACACTCCACCGTTCTGTGCACATCAAAGGTCTTCTCCTTTCTTCAACATTCTATCCAGATAAGACTCTTCCATGTTTTCATTGAGTTTTTTGTATCATCTTTATTTTCCTCAAAATTAAAGTTCAGAAATATTTCTTTTATATATATGTTAAAAAATTATGTATGATATTGGAACAATCATAAAAGATATTTGACGAGCAGAGATTTTTCTTAAAAAAGAAGACTACGACATCGATAGTTAATTATTCCCTCCATTTAAAAAAGAACGATCTACTTAAATTTTAGTCTGTTTGAAAAAGAATGACCTCTTTCCTTTTTTGGCAATACTTTAATTCAGCTTTCCACATGACATGTTTAAGGCCACAAAATTAAAGAACATTTTGATACATTCAGCATAACTTTAATTAGGATCACAAAGATTGAAAAGTTTTCTTTATTTTCTTAAACTCCGTGCTGAGTCAAACTAGATCATTTTTTTTGAAACGGAGGGAATATGTTTTAATTTTACATATATATTAAAGTTAGACATAGAAAATGTAATGTGACACCTTACTATGATCAAAAGATTATATTTATTGTTTTTCTCCTTTGGTCTTTTTCTTCCTTAAAAATATCTAAATATAAATTTTCATAAATTCTTAATTACAAATCGTTCATTATAAACTTTAAATAACCCTAAAGTCTACACAATAATGTCTTGAATCTCTTGATTTTTCTATTTTTATTATAATTCTTGGCTAATAATTCTATTTATTTTTTCATATTTTTTTGACACTTTCCTATCTTCTCTATTTTTTATTGTTTAAAAATAAATATGGCATACCTCTTAATATAAAATTTAATAGTCTTTATTTTCATTACTCTTACAACTTCTTATTATCATAACCTCAAAAATAATTAATAGTGAAGTTTATGACATTATTTGGTATTTTATTGTAGCCCTATAAATAAGCACATTATAAGACTTTGTATAGGAATGATCATATTAGCATTTTAAATTGTTACGTTTCAGATGCTTATGGTCACTGACTCACCATCAATATGTAACATTAATCTTTAGCCCATTAAAAAAAACTCACTCTTCTTGAGCATTAGATATTGTAAAATCATATTTAATTTTTTGTTCGTCAGACTCTACCTAAGATTAGATATCATATCCCCTTCATTAGGAAATTACAAGAATATTCTGTTTAAGACCTTAATTAACAATATGTGTATATACTCTATTTTATTTATAAAGTAAGGTTTTTAATTACAAACATAACAATTTAAAAAAAATTGAGATATATATTATACCACTTTTTTCTCCTTTTTTGAATTAGTGTGCTTATATTTTGGGACTGATAAGTTACTTTTTTTTAAAAAAAAATCATGATTTTCTCTCTTTTTACTTTTTATTCAATCAATCAGAAAATTGATTTTTGCTGTCTCTCAATTTGTAGTTCTTCTTTAAATAGATCTTATGGCAGTCATAACTGTTGTGGTTCAATATGGTATAACCTTACCATTTGGTATCAATAGGCACTACAAAATCATCTTTAAAATTGGTATCTAATTTGTTATAGTTTAAGTTGAAATATATCACTATTTATATATTAATATGTAATTTTATACTATGTATGACCTATAATAGTTCTTAAGTAATTCTATTTTTTTTTTATATAAATACACTATGTGTTAAGCTAACAATATAACTCAATATATATCAATAAATATCACAAATTTGTACCATATTTTAAACAAATATTCAATCATTTAATATACAAATATTTATACCAATTGTAGAAATAACGTTATACCAATAATTATTATAAAACATACCTTTAAATATACCAATATATATGAAATTAAACTATTTTAAGTTTTAACATCTAATTTTCGCCAAAAGAACATTTTATACTAGTAGAAATGCACAAAAATTCTCCGCCGATTATTATCTCTATTATAGATGAGATGCTAAAAAGATATAGATAGAATCGACCTATCATGTATATTATAAAAGCCAATATTCCACTAACTTTGATAACATAATTAATGTTACAAATGAATTTTGACATAAGTAATCAAATAAATGAAGAAATGAGGCTTTGAGCTGCTTGAAGCAATCTTTTAACCCTAAATAAGTTATGCTAGATTCTAATTAATGAAATTTGATGTAAATAATAATTGAATTGTGATAAATTGAACATATATGGATTATTGTTGGTCTCTTAGAACTTACGTTGATATGAATTGAGCCACAAACAACATATTTTAAATGTAGTTTTTCCTTCTTTATAGACTCTCATTGTGTTTGCTAGTATCTCTTTTTAATTGTTTCACCCAAATAAGTAGTAAATAAATTCCACAAAAAAGAAATTCATAATTTTTTTTGAAGTTCTAGAAAATTAATCAGATTTTAAGAAAGTTTGTGACTTCTAAAAAAAACCCTAATCTTTTACTCATCTATGTAATGATGTTTTTTTTGGTAAATATAATGATGTTTTACTAGTCCTTCTCTTTTTTGATGCAATTCAATTTACTCTGTCTAACATGAGAGATTTCACATTAATAAAGAAGACATTGATGATGATACTGATGTAACCCACTTCCAACTAAATACTCTTCACGGATTCATAATTTATTTATTTATTATCAAAAATTGTTCACCTTTTTGAAGTGATGAGGATTTTGGCAAGAATCCTAACATAATTTTTCAGAGTAAAAGAAGCATACAATCTTTAAGGAGGACATAAAGCCTTACTTTTTAAACCTTCATAGGAAATAAAAATTTGTTCCTATTTTAGTTAATAATTCAAAAGATCTCAAAAAATATGCTTACATAATAAAGTCATAAGTTTAAGACATAATTCATAACTGGGAAGTAAAGAACATTTAAGGAGGAATAAAAAATCAAGTATATAGTCCTTCTACTAATTAAACATGGAATTTCCATCATATTCATTCTCTTGAGTTAAAATGACAGGAGTATGGATAATGATGACAAATTTTGCCAAGGCATTCACAATTTTATTTCCTTCCTTATATTAGTGCTCAAAGAGATAATCTTATGTTAAATTTTCCTTGAAATTCTTATGAAGAAGTTAGTTTAATGTTCTTCTAATAGTATCCCATAAACCTTCACTTATATGAGGATATTTAGTGAAATTATTATTTATTTATTTTTCATTTCAGCTTTACGTAGATTACCCCTGAACCAATAAAGAAATGCAACAACAGTTTCAATCGTGTGTCACCTTAAATCGAGCAACATAAATCTGGTCAATCAATTGGATATGCTTACATTGAAGTTGTTCAAGAGAAGGTTGCTAAAATATAGTTTCATATAATGATTCAGAACTTCATAGTTGGCAATTGAAGGTCTATAACAATAATTTAACTTTGTTGATAGTTTGTTCATAGCAGAAGCTATGTTTTTTAATTCAAAAGTCTTTAATTTATCATAAAATTTAGCAGCCTCTATATGAACAAATAAACACACGCATATTGATTGATTATCCATATTTATGTTATCTTATTTATGTCTACACAAGATTGAAAATATTGTTGCACTACTTTAGAGATGAAGAGGTAAACTTCTGAAAGTTCATTCAAAAAAATCTAAATGATAGTTCTGTAAAACGCTTTACAAGAAATGGGTCAGTGCATAATTTCTAAGTTGGTATTTAAGGAATAAGAGATGTATTATCACGCTATGTTAATCAATTGGAGAATACATTTTTCAATGTAGGTTTATAAATGTATATGGAACAACTCCTAAACTCATTAACGGAAGACATTAGTTTAATGTTCCTTCAATAGTATCTCGTAAATCTTCGCTTACATATATTTTATTAAAACATTTAGTAGAACTATTAGTATTTACTTATTTTTTGTTTCATCTTTACGTAGATTACCCCTATACCAATAAAGAAATGCAACAGCACTTTCAATCACATGTCAGCTTAAATATAGCAACATAAATCTGGCCAACCAAAAGGATATGCTTACGTTGAAGTTGTTCATTAGGAGGCTGTTAAAAAAATAATTTCATAGAATGAATTAGAGCTTCGTAGTTGACAATTGAAGGTCTATAACAATAATTTTAACTTTGTTGATAGTTTGTTAGCAACAAAAGTTTTGTTTTTTTATATTTTTCGAAAGTCTTTGCTTTATCATAAAATTTACCAGCCTCTTTATGAACAAATTAACACAAGCATATTGTTTGGTTAACCAGATTTGTGTTATCTTATTTATGGCTACACAAGACTAAAAACATTGTTGCACTACTTTAGAGATGAAGAGGTAATCTTTCGAAAGTTGAATTAAAAAAATCTAAATGATAATTTTGCAAGAAATGGGTTAGAGAAGGATTCCTAGGGTGCTATTTAAGGAATATGTGATGTATTATCACGCTATGTTAATCAATTAGCTTAATACATTTTTCAATGTATGTTTAAGTGTAAAAACGTCGGGGTTTAGGTTTAGAAAAGGTGAAAAAAGACTAAAATAACCCCTCTTAAAAACTGATAGAAGCCATCTACGGAAGGGCATCTACTATCCGTACAAAAGTCTACGGGCCGTAGACCCTCTTATAGGAACAGGCTGAGTTTTTTGGATTTCTGAAGTTGGGGTTTACGGACCCTTTCTACGGTCCATAGAAACTTTGACGGGCCATCCTACTCGTCCGTAGAAAACTTACTGGAAGGGTGTTTCAGTACTTGATTCCACGAGGCCTTCTACGGACCGTGAAAGCTTCTACGATCCGTAGTCCGATCCGTGAAACTTAGACCTGAGAACCAACTTGCCAGAGCTTGATTCCACGAACCCATCTACGGGCCATAGATGCCTTTTGTGGCACCAGACTGCAGAAAATTTTCAAGGTCTAATTTGGGGTTAGAATTTTCGGGGTATTACAATGAACCACTTTTTTCCTCCACCTCGAGCTTATGAATTGGATCCCTGATTTTGCTTCAGGTTTTCGACTATGGTCCAATGGTGGAGGTACAAGCTCAATCAAGACAAAAAATAAATATTGTATTCTGCTCTTTCTGACTTTCATGTCATGAGTGTTATTTTTCCTCGACAACTTTACAAAATTTAGAATATAAGCCCCATCTATCTTTTTCCTTGACCCTTTTCATGTTCGTAAGAATCCATTCTAATTTCACCCTGAGGTCTTATGCGGTCATTTTAAAAAAATTATAGATTTGTCAATTTTCTCTTCGTGATAAAAATTAGAGTCAACTAAAATTGTATATTTTATGTATTGGGTTGACTCTAATACCACTTCTTCAATATAAAAAATCATTGAATTCTAATTGGTTAGGTTGTTTGTATTCCATTATGAACTCTTACATTTGCACCTCAAGTTCTTTCCTCCCATTCACTCTCTACTTGGTCACTATTCACAATATTATTAATGGGCATTGAAAACTTCACCAAATTTACAAAAACAAATATGTACAAAAATTAAAAACTGTTCAAACTAACTAACCTAGCAATATTTACAAACTACAACTAAATCGTCAGTTCACTAGCAATAACGTCAAAAATTGATCACACTCAAAACTTGTCTTAAAAAGGATAAGCAGTCACTATAAATATAATTCAATATTTAAATTTGGAGTCGAATATCACATAGAATTAACATTTAGCTATAACTATTCAATATCGCTAAGCAAGTAGATTTAAGCAATTATTTAGTTTTAAAGATTAAGATTCTTTCTTCTAACAAATTAACTGACAAATATTAAAGCAATAAAAACTGTCAACTAAAAAGAATGGGTTGACTTCAAAATTTAGTAGGCACAAAGTTATGATTTTCCCAATTGTTGGATTCCTTCTCACTACGTTAGCTATAATTTCATCGAATTAATCCCTATTGATCATGAATCTTCTCTTAGTACAAATATCTCCCGACAAAGAGTAGTAATTTTCTAGCGTTATTCTCTTGAATGAACCTTGGTTCACCGATTAATCCATTCACTTAGATTGCATCAAAGCTTTGTTATCTCTAGCCTTCACTTTTAAGTCTCAGTCATTAATCTCTTAATACTTCGTGACGTTATTCAACTAAAATCTAATCTCACAATCTCTCTTGAGAACAATAAAATATAATGGCACCGATAATTACTGGCTAGTCAATTAACTACAATCACTGCATAATTGGACAAACATAGAGATAAAAAAATGACTTAATAATAAAAAAAATCAAAAATAAAAACGTAACAAAATCATCCAACAAAAGGTTCCATCAAAACTCTATACATAAAATTAGCTATTCATAGAAGACACAATACTAAAATTTATAACTAATAATAAAAAATAAGAAGAAGATAGGAAAAACTCGTTACCAAATTTTCCACCTACTTCACGGCAACTTCTCGCTCTCTTCTTAGGTCAAAACTCTCTTTTCAAAAAATGTTTATGAACTATTTATAGATATAAAAAAAATCTCATATAAAATAAGTAAAATCCAAAATTACTTTTAAAAAATCAAGGCCAAATAGTGCGACCGACCAAATAGATGGCTACTTGGTTTGCTGCTATGTTCCCCACTTGTCTCCCTCCTCTTTTTTCTTTTCTTTTCATTTGTTTAATTTTGTTTTGCTTTGTATCTTTTTATCTTCATATTATTTTATTTTTGCATCGTGAAAATATAATATTAAGCATAACTTAATATAATTAATATTCAAAAATAATGATAAAATACTATAATATGAAACAAAAAATGATTAAATCATATATATATATATATATATATATATAAAAGAGAACCCTCAACCCGGTGACGTGGCACCACCAGAAGCAATGATTTTCTTTTTATTTATTTATTTCCAAAAATGTCCTTCCCCTCTGCAATAGGAACGCCATAGGAACGCCGCTTCAACCTTCAACATCCACTTCTCCCATTCATTATTTACCACTCTTGCCACTCATCATAAACGTTGTGCCTGTCTACAACAGCCGACCCACCTATGTGGCGCCCTCACAAATGAGGATTTTTATTTAATCCTTCTTAAAAGTCACAACCTTACAAAAAAGTCACAACTTTTCATAAAAATCACAACTCTTTAGAAAAGACACAACTCTTCATAAAAGTCACAACTTTTCATAAAAGTCACAACTTTTCACAAAAGTCACAATTTTTCACAAAAGACACAACTTTTCACAAAAGTCACAACTCTTCATTTTTCATTCAGTCATTTTAAAACCCAACACATAATTCCAAGGCACCAAAAGAAGAAAGAATTTTAACAGACAAAATTGGTTTCAATTGCAATGCGACATTACTACTCTTGCATCTCGCAATCAACAACTCATAATGCTGCTGGAATGGTTGAATTCATTAC
This sequence comes from Solanum appendiculatum, assembly GCA_018342035.1. Lineage (NCBI taxonomy): Eukaryota > Viridiplantae > Streptophyta > Magnoliopsida > Solanales > Solanaceae > Solanum > Solanum appendiculatum. The sequence goes on from JAGDQO010000120.1 coordinate 804,369, forward strand.
ATTTGGTTTTTTAGTAAACAAAACTTCTATTTCTACCACTATTATTTGTAGGTTTTTTTCTGCTATAGGGGAATCGAATTCAAATACATTAATTAAGCTTCTTATATAGTGTATTTCATTCCTCAAAGTTTTCTTCCTCCTATTTCATGAAGCTTAGTCTTTTACTGTAAGTCATAGTAATTCATGTAACTATTACAATTTCTTTTTGTTATTTTGGTGACTTTTTTGAACTCTGTTAAAAATTCTAGCAAGGATGATTGAAAATTGATTTTCTCTTTTGTCACTTTCTAGAGGTTCCTTCATATCCTTTTTGTAAAAATTATTTGTGGGCTCTGCTATATTTGATAGCACACAACAACAACTATGTGATAACTAATACAGAACCAATGATGAAGTTTGTTAAGAGAACCAAATAGATTGCTCTCTTGCTTGCCATAGTTAGTATATTATTTTGATTGTTTTATCTTAGGTACGAATATTTTGTATGCCATTGCACTCTTCCTAGAATATTAGTATAGAGACAATTAGTCCACTTCTTTTATTGCAAGTTGACTAATTTGCCATATTTTTTCCTCTCTTCTTTTTGGGCATAATAAGATATCAAGTTTTCTTGAAACTAACAGATGCCCAAAATATACTATAACAAAAATAATCTTTATCAGCAATAAATATGCACATTAACGGAGAGTGCTAGAGCCTTTACCGACATTAATAAATTGTAATTAAATTCAATGCCGCTATAGACTTAAGAAACATTTATAGAGAGTACTAATTGCCTCTGAAAATATATATATTTAGCGGCAATTAAGCTATTAATTACCGTTAAAGATCATTTTTGCTGTAGTGATAACTCTTTCTTTTGGCTTCTTTCAATTAAATTTGTGAACTGTAAACTTGGATACAGCCCGACAGACTATCTTTTTGAAAAATATGTTAAGCAATATGTCTTTTTCTTCTTGATTGTTAGGAAAGTAAGATCGTATTTTTTATTATTTGTGGATATTTGTGAGTTCAAGTGCTCACAAAATTATGATGTGAGATTTTAATATGTTATGTATCAAAAGTTTTATTTAGAATATCTAGTATATGTATATTTGGCTTAATATCAAATGGAAAGGTAAAATAATCAAAAAATATAATAAAAATAAATATGATCCTTTTTTAAAAATACAAAAACAAATATAATCGCATTACATACATATGCTTATCCAAATCTTTGATATAATTTATGGCACACCTAACTTGACAGTATCCATCCATATTCTAAAGTCTCCTTTCCTGTTCACTACTACTACTATTAAAAAAAAAACAATAGGTAGCAGAAGAGTCATGGCACATCAATCTTGAGAAAATACATAAACCTACAAATGTTCAGTTATTTCTGTTTTATTTTTGACATAATATAAAAATATGTTTTTTAATTTGACTTCTGCTAGAATCTATGTTTTTTAACTTTCGATGTGCATAAATAGACATATAAATTTGTATAAAATTGAACAAGTAGACACGGGTATTCTACGTGACATAATATATATAGGACGTGGCATTGGACACAAAATTGTCATATAGGACGTCACATAGGACGAATATGTCTATTTATTCAATTTTATAAAAAATTAAGTATCTACTTGTGCACATCCAAAATTAAAGAGCATAAATGTCATTTGAGACCAAGTTACAGAGCATATTTACGTAGATTTTCATTGAAATCGTGGGAAACTTCATAATTCTTTTCATATGAAAAGTGCTATTTTTTTTCTCACCGATTCAATCAAATGGAAATAGCCAGTGAACATTTTTTCGGGAAGAAAATAGTGACTTTAAAGTAGTGTGGGTTTATGTTGTTAAAAAAAAAAAGTTTATGTTGTTCACAAATATACCATGTAAAAGAGAAATAAGTTATTACCCCTTCTGTCCTAATTTACGTGGTACATAATTTGAATTTCAAGAATCAAATTTCTTAATTTAGATCGTAAATTCAAACATAAAATCTATAAGGTTCTTAAAACAAAATTTACATATTTTCAATGACTACGTAATTAAGAAGTACTATATGAGTCACAATAACTAATAATCGATCAAAATATATAAAGGACATAAACAAATTTGTTTGAGACTCAAAATTCCAAAGATGTTGCATAAGAGACACATAAAAGTGTATAATAGCAATTATTAGATAAACTTGTAGTAAACTAATCATTAAGAGAGATCAAAAGGAGTAGCAATCAAACAAAGATCATTTTTTCTACTGGCAGCTACTCCTTCTGCTTCAGTCATATCAAAATCAACAAGACTAACTCCATGAGGAAGTTTCCAATCGAAGTGATACAACAACTTAGCTAAAGAATGCCCTACAGTAGCTAAACCGGATAACATTCCCGGACACATTCTTCTTCCTGCACCAAACGGAATAAACTCAAAGTTATTTCCTCTGAAGTCAATAGAACTATTCTCAAATCTCTCCGGTATAAAGCTTTCTGGATCGTCATGCCAATATTTAGGATCTCTTCCAATTGCCCACGCATTCACTATGACTTTGGTTTTGATAGGTATATTGTATCCATCGATTTGTGTTTCTTCTCTACATTCCCTTGGAATTAATAGTGGAGCCGCGGGGTGTAACCTTAGTGTTTCTTTAATCACTAATTTCAAATACTTCAACTCCTCTAAATCGATATCTTCAAATGTCTTCTTTCCTTTTAAGGCTTCTCTAACTTCAAGTTGTGCTTTCGCCATAACAGATGGATTTTTTATCATTTCTGAAAACGCCCAAATTATTGTTGTCGATGATGTTTCAGCTCCTGCCATGAACATTTCCTGCACGTAGAAAAACGTCAAATTTTTCCTAATTCAAACTTGAAACTCTAGCTAGCGTAAAAAATTTAATTTAAAAGTTATAGGTACTAAACTTACAAAAATAACCGCTTTGATATTTTGATTTGTAATTGGCATTCCAAATTCCCCACTCTCCATGACTCGTAGTAAAACATCAATCAAATCTTCAGCTCCAGACTCACCATTACCTTTGTTACCATTTGCTCTATTTTCGCGATGTTCATTAATGAGCTTCTCTAAAATCACATCGACTTTTTCATGAGCCTTCAACAACCTAGACTTCATCCCACTGATCCCGTGAAGCCATTTATGCGAAGGAAACAAGTCAGTCAAATCGAATCCTGAAGATAACGAAACAGCCTCCTTCACCAACATAATCAACTTATCTTGATCATGAACAACTTTTCCAAAAGCCGATCTACAAGTTACAGAGCCTGTAAACCAAAAAATTTTGTTTGACAAGTTTACCAATGACTCATTAGGCGTAGAATTGATGATAGATGAGACGAGACTTGACATCTCTTCTTGTCGAATTGAGTTAAATGATTTGACCATCTTTGCACTAAGAAGTTCCAGGACACATATTTTTCGCATATTTCTCCAGTAATCACCATATGGACATAATGCTATGTCCGAATAATTGTAAAAAATAATACTTCCGGTCATACTTTGAGGCCTAGTTGCAAAACGAACATCTTGAGTTTTCATGATTTCTTTTGCCATTTCAGGTGAAGATACAACAATGGCGGAAATTTCTCCTAGTTGTAAGTGTGTTAATGGCCCGTATTTTTGTGATAGGGTTCGGAGAGTGTGATGTGGCAGGCCTCCGTGACTCGCTAATTGGTGCAAGTTCCCGATAATAGGTAGCTTCCATGGACCAGGAGGTAATTTTTTAGTTAAGGTTTTTGATTTTTTCCATATTTGAAATAGATGGAATATGAAGTAAAGAAATAGCAAGAGTGAAATAAAGACGATGAAGGGTAAGTGTTGAGTCTCCATTTTTAGAAAGTAGAAAATGGAATATTATTTTATGGATACATGCTTCTTGTTTATATAGCAAGTTGATTTTACATGTTTATTATGGACTAAATTTTTTTTATCACTTTTTCTTATTAAATTGATAAGAAAATGTGCACATTATTAATCTTGACAATAATGGTAGCAGAAAGTGACCGCACATCAATCTTGACAATGTCTAGGAATCTATTTTCTTTAAGTGACAACTGAACTAATGTCATTGTATACATAGTTACTAAATCCTTTATTTATTACGGTGGCTTATGCTCTAGTGAGATAAACATAGTGAAATTATGTTAAAACTACAACTACTGATATGATTATATGAATTATATGTGATCAAGATTGATGTTGCATGAATTTACTTTATCTGTCGACTCTTATCTATACTATATGTATTTCGTTTGTTTAGTGGGGCATGTTTTGGTTCGAGACTTTTTAGCCTTTGAGAGTAATGAACATACTCACATTATTTTAACAATAACCTTCCGGGGTCATAAATTTTGAAATTGAAACTTAAAATTTAAGAATTTGAATATTTGAAGTTGTGAATTTTAAAATTGGAAGTTGTGTTTAGACATGTATTTTACTTGTTAAATTTTAAATTTTTGTGAGTGAATGTAAAATTTCTCCCGAAAAATGGTCTGGACCAAGGAACTTGAATTTTTTTAAAGACAGATTTTCAAAATATGATCCAAAATTTATTATCAAACAGATATTAAAAAAAATAATTTCAAATCTATAGTCAAACGCTAGCCAAGAAAAATGCAAAATCTCATTATCATGTATGTGTGTGCCAAATAGAGGAACTCCATCTAATTTAAGGGGTAAAACACGATTAAGTTAATGAACATGTCATGATTCAATCTAATCAATGTTTTTTTTCAGGTCAATCAATTTGTTTCGCTTTCGCTAAATAGAATATCAAAATCCAACTTATCAAAATAAAAATCTTTTTTTAATTGTTTTTTATATAACTTGTTTAATCAACAAAATCGAACTAAGACGACTTTTGTTAAATAAACACAAATCATTAATTTATTTTAGAGATATTTAATTATGAATCAACTTGGACTACCTACGATCTTGGTAATCCAATTATTGGTCCATCAATGACTATATTTTCAATTTGATCCTTCCAGGAATGTAGTATTTTGTTGGGTATAAAATGAGCTAAATTTCACATTTTATATCAGGAATGTAGTATTTTGTTGACTAGCAATAATAAAATCATCTGGTGTTACAGTCCACTTGCAACTTGAGGTTTCAATCATTCACAAAGTTTGATTATTAAATGTATTTTGTAGAAGTGGTAAAATTAGCTTATGAAATTATAACTCGTCTAAGTTTGGATTAATTATTGATCTGTTTATTTATTAGCTTAGTCCATCAAAGTTTTGGTTGATATTTAGCCTAAATTAATTCATGAGAAACTTAGTTAAAATAATTTTAAAAAGACACATTTTTTTTATTCAATATGTTATGTATAGTCATAAATCATAATAAAGAAAATAATAGTTTTATAACGTAGTAAAAATTTATAAAAGATCAAATAAAGAAATTAAAACTTAGTGAGAGTTGGGCGGGTTGAGTTATAAACCGCTCATTACAGCTCAATCCATTTCAACCACCCGTTTTAGCCTAAAAAACATTTGGATGGTTTATTAACCCACTCATTTTGACCCGTCCAAATTCAGCTCAACCCGCTCATTTACCACCTACAACGTTTTGTATCACTTCAATTTGCTGTGAAAGAGGCATCTCCTTTAAGTTTAGGGCATCAAGATGCAACTTTGTTCCTAATCTCTTAAGCAATAATAGAGTACTAGAAGAGATTATTAAGTATAAAACTTATTACACCATCAGGTTAAACCAGGTGATTTACAAGAATGACATTGGAGGTGATGATCTTAAACTTTTGACCCCACTTGCCTTAACAAAACTTCAAAACTATCCATTTCCAATGTCATTAGGTGGTAATTTCTTCAGTTGAATTCCCCTCTAATAATAATGTGACTCTTCATAGCAGCTTGAAATCGAAACCTGGAAAATGGGGTACTAACCAGCTATAGCTGATTAAATTGCATTAACAGTGAATACCGTCAGTGTATAAAACGTAAATACCTAATCGAGAATAGTTAGTAGCCACATTTCGTCGTAAGATAGCAAGTTGAGAGGGCACAAATAGGTAGAAGTGACACTCAAACAAATGTTGTCCAGAAAATCTTGGATATGCCACTAGGCAATAAGGATGTGAGTTCAATATTCTTCTGTGCTCTATTGATCTGATGATATCAAGATATTATTCAAAAATAAAACGATTAAAGAAGGAGAACTCATATTCTTCTCCTTCATAAACCGAGAAAAATATGATCTCGTACTGTGCTCAAATGAGACCGATACTAAAGCAAAAGAATGAACAAGTCGTCCTGAATATGAAGATATTCACAGACCATGTAGCACATGGAACAATTGCTGATTGATATGTGAAAGGGAAAATAGTATTTGGTTTTTACAAGAATTGTCAGTCAAGAGCACATTCAAAGAATGCAATACATACATATAAAAAGAATCTAATGACCTTGCAATCAATTCTCGTCTTTGCAAGTCGAAAAATGTAGGATCCCATGACTTTAAAATGTGTTGCAAGAGAGATCCTTCCAAGTGCAAAAAGTAGAATTATTAGGCAGCTCAAGACGAAACGTCCTAAATCTATGAACTCTTTGCAGTCTCTCACCTTAGTGTATTAGCTCAGAGAAGGAAGGTGAAAAGAGCTTGGAAGATTGATTTTGCACTTCCCTGGAATTTTGGAGGTTGAAAATCTTCCTTGCTTGTCGATAACAAATCATTGATATAATCCCCTTGTCTTCCCTGGAAAACATGAATAAGTTGTATAAAAATCTAAAGAATAACTTTGAATACAGTTCTCGATTCAATAGAACTCCCTCGTCCCAATGAAGTATGATGATCAAAACAACAATTTTTTAGTCGACCTCAAGCACCAAGTCTATCTTTCTTTAACAATAAGACTTGACATCTAAAAACTGTACAATAAATCACACATATTATAACTTGGAAACGATAAAAACATGTGTAGGAAAACCATGATCAGACAAAAGGTTAAACTCGCACACTAGTAAGTTGGCACACAAAATGGAATAAAAGAGTGGCATTTTTTCTAATAAATTCACATACAAGAGATTTCATTTTCATTTTTTATTTATGTGCTGAATGTTTAAAACGATTTTTGATGTATGAAAAATTGGTTCTTTTGGACAAACTAACGTTTTAGGGAGTAAAAGATGATATTGTTGTAATTATGTGCTACCTTAGCAGCATCTTTTAGAGGACCCCAACATTCTACACGATTGTACTTCTTCGAGCTAGAATGAAAATAGACTCTAACAGTAGCATTCATTAGTTCTTCATGCTCCTTGAAGAAATCTGAATCCCCATAGAGCACAGCCTCAAGTACCTGGTAGTTCAGAAAGGCAAATTAATCACAATCCGAATAGTATAATACACTAATTTAGAGGAGCAAACCAAATTACAGTTCAACAACGGAATGAAAACAAAGTCCTTAAGCTCATCAGACTGGCTGTTTTACAAGTTATGCACTAGAACAGTTACAAAGTCAAAAGGAACTCCAACCAGGTTCCTAATTCAAAGAATAAATAGGAATCTTAAGCTCATCTAGACAACCGTTATCTTCATGTGGTAAATAGGAACCTAGCATGCAATATTGTTATACTATTGGCTGCATTAACTTGCCAGAGAAGGTTAGGTTTACCAAATCTTGTGCTAAGGCTAATAAGGAAATACCAAAATAAATGTATTCTTGAATTTAAGGTAACCGTCCATCCCTATTTTAAGTTGCTATGTCCACTGACCATGCGATATTCTGGAGTTAATATGAGATAATGATTCAAGAAGTATCACTTGGACAGGAGATAAACTTTCTAAGCAGATTTTATACAACTTGTTCAATCCTCCTCGTCCTCTTTAAGAAAGAGTTTTATAACTCCAAAATCAGAATAATGCTTGACAAATGAAATAAGTTTTATCAATGTGATTTGCAGACTTACAAGGTGCAACTTAATGCAGCTATGCAAGTCAAATTTCAAATATGGTGAAAAACATTTTCCAAATCGAAGCTTTTCTTTCTTTTTCTCCAATTCAAAGCATAGTTTTAAATTTACGGAGAACAGTAAGAGGGGTATAAATATTTTAAGAATTTACCAATGGCAATTCCTTGGAGAATATATGGTATCTGAACTCGGCAGCTAGCTCTTGTAGGGGATTTGGTCCACTAACATAACAGTGGACACCAAGAAACAAATTGCCTTTCACTTCTGTCCATTCAGCAACCACATCATCTTTATAATACCACCCTTTCAACTGCCATAGAAAAAAATGGAGCAAGGATTGAACTCAAATTTCAAATTTTCAAAACAAAGTTTCCGTCAGTGGGAAAATCATTTTCCATAACAAAGTTCAAAGCCAGAAAAAGAAAATGTAATCCACAGAAGCAGCTTAAGGATTAACACTTGCTCATTCAGAAATGCAAAATGACGTTACCTGATCGTATTGGATATTATTTGAGATAGTTAATGTCAGATTAGCAGTAAAATCACAATGGGATAATGTGTACGTCCTTGGCACGATACTAGAGTATGTATCAACTTCTTTTCCTTTTAATAAGACTTCCAGCTTTGAAGCTTCAAATCTTGCTGGAGGACCCAAGAGCCTGACAGCCTGGATATGAAGAAAAAAACGGTATTTATTATTTATATACAAAAAAAGGGCTACAGAGATTTGGAGTCTATATTCTGTAGGATAGCTAGCTAGTTGGAAATGTATTCTGCATAAAGAAACTGTGTTTATTTTTTTTTAAAATGCCATCTTTTTATGATGTTTAACAGAATCCTCCATTCATTTGAACTCTGAAGCAGGTTATGCCTTGCTTTCAGTAAGTTAGACTAACTTCTCGAGCTCGGGGTTCCACAGATTACTGTAAATCGAAACTACTGGACAATGCCAAACCTCTTACACTGCGAACTGTTAATTGGTTACAATGCAACAAACCAGCACTAAATATTTGCTAGAGTCAGCAGATTGATCATATTGGCAACAAACAAAATTAGCACCGATTGCATTTCTTAAGCATTCTGCTGAAAAAGATCCATTAGTTTTGCTTTCTTTCAATGACACCATTCAAAAATGTACTTATCAAAACATCGTCATTTGAAAATCGAACTTATAAAATACTAGTACTAGCATAATGCTCCATTCCTCTCATATGCAAAATCCAAAACCATATTTCCTGAAAATACATAATCCGCTCCAACCTGCCAATTCCCAGCTCCAGAAAAAGGAGGGAAAAGTAATATAAGTACAACTACTTGAGGGGAAAAAAAGGAACAATTCCTTTATGTCATGAAGAAATCTTGGGATGTTCTACTGTGCACACTTATCCAAGAAATTGACAAAGTAAGTGTGGTCAAATTGCAATAGGTAACAAAAGATTACAAAGCAAATTGTACAAGTTCCCAGTTTCCTCTGCCAAGAAGCAATAACTCCTAAACATCAAACAAATCATTACAAAACGGTATCAACCAATTATCAGGGCCGTCTTGACCATAACGCCACTAAAGCAATTGCTTTTGTATTAGACCTTGCCATTAGTAGAGCTCCAGTTGAAAAACCGATAGACTCCACATATCCAAGTTTAACCCCTCAACTTTCCACTATGGTTCAATATTAACCTAAGTTTGTAGCTAGCTCCATTAGGGAATCAATGTGCGAAAAATGTGGTCTTTTCCTAACATGGTACTAGACCAAAAGTTCAACTGAGGGCAAAGTTGCTCAATTTTTTTTTTGATGACCGTGTGTACGGGCCAGTTTTCGCGCACCTCGACTAATTCTACGGGATACCTATCACCTCTCACCGGCAACGTGTACCAGGGCAGATGGGAAGAATGCAAAGTTGCTCAATTTCAAATAGTACATAGGCAAAATTAACCCTTTTCCCTTGTATAAATAGCAAAAATGTTAATCTACATAACAAAACAAATTGTACAAAGTCCCTCAACAAAATGTTCAAGTTCCACTTCCAATAAGAAATGCGCTACACAATGTACACCATTTATCACAAAAATGGGATTAACCCAAATCCAGGAAACTCATATTTACATTTTCACAAAAAAAGTTAAAAAGAGGAGAAAGAAGAACCTGGAAGACAAGTGTATTGTAAGGTGGTTTTCTTCCACTAAAAGAAGAAAAGAGAACAGCAGGTGTTGTTGAATGCTTAACTTGACAATTATGAATGTAAGAAGAGGTCAAAGAAGGAGAAGTAAAGCGAGTGGCCATGGACTGCATGACAAATTCATCCTCTCTTCTTCTCTCTACTATTGTTTTCTATCCACTTAAACATTTCACAACCATTTAAATTTCTTTTTCTTTCAACAATGTTTAAATTGTGAGAGAGAAAGGAGGAGGATTTGTGGATATGAAAAAAAGGAAAATGGAATTTTGACACTTCTATTATTTTTTTAAAAATATTTTCCAAGTAAGGAGGCCCTACAATATCCATGACAATTAAATGGACCAATAGTGTATCTACATTTGTGTCAACTCTCATCCTTGACAACACATGGCCTTATTACAAACACAAACATCACATAAAATTGGGTGTGTTTGGTGGAAGCAAAATGTTTTTTTTTTAAAAAAAAAGTGGTTTCTTATTTATTTTTTCACATGGTAAGTAAGCAAGAAAATATTATTTCAAAAATATTTATACGTTATCTAACAAAATATTATTAAGGTTGGTAGGGCTGGGAACTAATGGTTCGGGGGTGATCAAGGGGTTTGATTTTGGTAGGTGGGGAGGAGACAATAAACTTGGAACTTCACTCATATAACTTGTTTTTTCTACTTCCATTAAAGAAGTCATTTTACTCATTTTTAATAAACTTTGTTTCCCAAACAATTTGATCAATCGAATATAAAAAAATTGAAAAATAATTTCGGTCATACCAAAAATTAACCTATTTCCATGTATTCTTGTTCAATGGAATACATTAGTTAGTCTTGAGGGATGTAATTACATTATTTTGTTACGAATATTCAAATTCATGCTCATTTTTGTTCGACCATATGTTTTTTTTTACACACCCTATTTAACTTATCCCACCTTATAAGATACCCTTACGATTTATCTAGATATTAAAAAAAAAAAAAAAAACTCTTTGCCAAACACTTTCCTAACGTTAGGTATTTGTTTGAAGATTTAAATTTAAAATTACACAATGTAAATTTACTCATTTTAAATTAAGTATTACTACTGTTTCATCTTATGTGTCTTAGTTTGACTGAAAATCAAGTTTAAAAAATCAAAGAGACTTTTGAATCGTATTATCTTAAATTAAAGATATGACAGTATAAAATTTCTTATAAATCTAATTATCATAGATATGTTAGGTAATAAAGTGATTTTGTTAGGCGTTCTTCTTCTTTTGTTAAGGCAAAGCTAATATAGGGAGTTAATTGGTCATTATATGTCAGAAGAATACCGATCAACCCAAACTAGGGTTGCGTATCGGTTCGGTTCGGTTTTAAAGTTTATCGGTTTGACTTATTGGTTATCGGTTTGTAGAGATGCTAAACCGTTAAAGAACCATTAAGATATTGACTTATCGGTTATTGGTTTATCGGTTATTGATCATTATCGGTTCGGTTATTGGTTTAACCGTTAAGATTTGACACAAAAAAAGTCATTAAAAATCACTTAGAAACAAGGTGACAAACCAAATGAACCATGCACATGAGTTCACAAATAACATCTTGCTAAAAAGCAAACACTTTTACATTGTATAATACCCAAGAGTTTGAGACAGCCAAAAATAAAAGTAGGAAACTAAACTCTAAGTCAAGGACTTTATATACAAAATGATAAAAATATAATTATTTAATTTACTATCGGGTTATCGATTAATCCGTTGAGAAAAAACCTCAAACCGTTATGAACTGATAACCCGATAACAAAAAAAATCAAAACCGTTATCAAAACCGCTAAACCAATAACCCATTACTGATAAACCAATAACTTTTTTTTCGATTCGGATTATAGGTTTCGGTTCGATTTTGAACCGCCCTAACCTAAACAAATACAATATAGAGTGGTTCAGTATAAGTACTTAAATTGAAATTCAATAATTAGAATATAATCACTTTCACAAACAAAAAAAAAATATCTAGTATAGCTTTATTTTGAATTTTATAGCAAATTCCTAAAAATATTATATTCGATTGCTTCTCCAGTCTCTTCTCTTCTCCCACACGTTGTTGGAAATTTTTATGAAAAGTACTTAATCAAGAAAATTTGTAGGGAATTCTCAAAGCGTGAAGTGTGTCAAAGACATTGTTCTTAAAGATATTTCATTCAAGAAAGGGCAAATTTATGTATTAAATTTGAGTCACCGGCACCCGTGGCCATCCGACTAAACTTGATATATTACTTATATAATTATTAAAGAATATATTAAATATGAGCTGGTGGAACCCATACTCAAAATGGGTTGATGGTTCACTGGTTTGAGGGCTAGTTTTCAGCACTAAGGTCTCTGGTTTGATCCCAGCAAGCATCATTTTGCTTTTACGTTTTTTTCTTTTAAAAAAAAAACCTCAACTCTAAAAGCTCTAAAGTAAAAAAAACTCAAAAGGTTTTCTTCCCACCCACTTTCCAAGTTCCAACTAGACCTGTCTTTAAGGCAATGGTGCACCCGTTCTTTTGAAATCCTGGATTCGCCTCTGCATTCAAGTATATTTCAAGGATTCAACAAGTTGTTCTAGCTAGTATAAAACTTACTAGGAGTAGAAAAACTAACAAAGATTAAATAAAGAAAACTCATCACGTAGATTAGTTTTTCTATACTAGCTTTATATCTCTACAGACGTTTTACAAAAGGATTAGAGTATATAATATACACATATGAATTCAAAGATGGTTGAGAGCCTCCAATTTAATTAAAAATGAAGGTTAATAACAGAGACCACTGATGGATGATTAAATATTACTTATATCATAATTTTAATAACGCCTACAAATAAAGGCTCATTGCTATGATTATTATGACATATTGATAGTGGAATGTAGATATTTATTTCACACTAATATATAAAGAATGAATTTGGACATATTCGTAGTCAATAAAATACTTCTCTTTTGAGATATACTCATTTTTTTCTAACACACACAACCCCTATGGAATAATATGTAGTCAGACATGTATATACAATCAAAAACACTGTTTATACAATATTTATACACTGCAATGTAACGTTTCATCTTCCTCACTAGTTTGATTTTTTTAATCCCAATTAACTCAAAACTCCTTTATACAATCTCAAAATTTGGATATGAGCTCATCTCGATGTTTTGAATCTTTTAATATATTATTCACTCGAAACGATTCACATTTACGAAAGATCAAATTTTAAAATTTGAGTTTTGAAATTCTTTAATGGCAGGTTGCTCCATTTTTATACACATCATGGAGGCATAACTGCACCATCCCCAGAAATTAGTATAAGGGATTGCATCATAATTAAGTGAGCAATTAGATTTTGATTTATTCATTATTCAATATTGATCATAATAAAAAGTTTTGATTCAATTGACAATTTATAAAAAAAAATTTAAAAAAATTATTTTAGACTCTTTAGAATAATTCACATGGTTCCCACAAAAATAAAGGTTGCAACCCGGTATGGCAGAAATAACCTTATACTCCTCCTCCTCAGATCATTTTACTTGTCTTCCTTTATTAAAAATAAAGGAAAAAGGTTTTGAAATATATTCGAACTTTAACCGAAATTGTTGTAACAATCCCACACTTTGGGCAGGACCTATTAGAGCACTATTTAATAGTGTATTTTAAAGATATATAGGTGCCCAACTGGACAAGTTATTACTCCCTCCGTCCAACAATAGTTATCCACTATACCAAAAATAGTTGTCCAACAATACTTGTCCAATTTAGAAAATCAAGAGATAATTTACCTTTTGTGTCTATTTTACCCTTGCTATTAAATATGATTTATCATCTAACACATTTTTCAAAATATTAAATTTAATAAAATCAAAGGATAATATAGTAATGGAGCTGGACACTTATATATCTTTAAAATACACTATTAAATAGTGCAGGTGGATAATAGGTCATGTCCAAAGTTTGGGATTGTTACAGCAATTTCGGTCTAAGTTCGAATATATTTCAGACCTTTTTCCCAAAAATAAATGATTCAAAATAATTATTATTTTAAAAAATTAAGATATGATTAAATATCTAATTCCTATAGTAATTAATTATTCTTGAAAATAATAAAAGTTGCTAGAAAACTTAAGTGAATAATATATATATTACAATATTGTAAGTACTTATATCAACTCTTTTTTTCTTTATTGGAGAGAGATTAACATTATAAATTATTAAAGATAATAAATAAAAATATGATAGGTAAAATATGTAATTTCTTAAAAAGTGTGTGAACTCAAAATGTGACAAGTAAAGTTGCCGGAGAGAGTAACTATAAATAAACTGATAATGTTTGAACATTTAATAATTTTTTTGTGTGAATTGTTTTTATATGAATGTTAAATTTATAACTCTAGTTGGCCAAATAAGAATATAAATTTAAATAGTTTAATATAAAAACTATTCACTTTAATGCTTTCACATTTCACTTATTCTCGGGAACGGAAAATTGCTTCTTAAGCTAAACAAGTTTCGTTCAAAATCAAGAATCTAAGATTATTTTTTTGGCTATATAAAAAAATATTTAGACATTCGAACGATCAATTATTTCAATTGGACACATGAATAGTGAACACATGATAAGTGTTCATATTAGACATATTCAGTTCAAATTTTAATGAACAAAAATATTATGGGTGATCTCAAGTGTTATTATATAGATAAGTTAATCATATACAATATATCATCTTCTTTTATTAGATACATCATCCTTAATTGAAATATTGGTTCACGTTTTATAACTTATTGAGATTAATTTATATAATTAACAAATATGATATTTTTAAGTGGTTAATTTATATAATTAGCAAATGTAACACATCATAAATGCTCAACTAAAATAATCTATAATTGAAGTATCTTAATGAAATTTATTAATAAATTTGAGAGGTTATTGACAGATTAAGTCAATATAAATTACTTAATAGAATTGAAAGCTGTCAGTGATTCATGTCTTTAATTTGGCACATGCAAAGGGTTCCCAAATTCCTTTTCATTCCCATTCAATTCATATTCATATTTATGTCGGTGAATAAATACCATATTGTATTATTTAACCACCAAATTAATATTTTCCAATAATTAACACCCTTTATCAACAGTAAACTTTCTCACTTTGAAGTATATATCATAGTTAATTAATTTCTCTCATTATTTATGAAATGTTCTAAATCTTTTTGCCCAATACATCATAACCTCTTAAAGTTTCAAATATATTTCAATTGATATTTATGTATATAATTAAAAAATGATATATTTTATGTAACTAGATAATAGACCATTAAAAATAGGGGTAATTTTTTTTTCAAATTTTGAGACGAAAGTATAACAAACACATTTTATCATATGATTTGATACTCAATAAAAACAAATCATAATTTGAATATCTATATAAAAAAATTAGCATGCATGACATGCAATTGTACGAAAAATTTGAGATTTCAAACTTATGTTCAAACTCCTACTTGGACAAAATGACCTCGATGTGAAAGATAGGAAACTTTCTATATTATCTAGTTGGAACACTTTGTCAAAAAATGAGACGTTTAATTAAAATATGAGTTTGTTTTTTGTTTTCTATTCAGTGTCTGGTAATAATATTAGAATCTGACTAAATTTGGATTTGTGCCAGAATCAAGTCCACATTAGGATAAAACGCTTCCTATCAAAGACGACTCCATACCCAAGACCTAACAAAAGTGACTCCATATCCAATGGAATTCGAACCCAATACCTTTTGATTAAGGATAAAAGAGCAGTATAATAAAATTGTTTTACCATCTATTTGTTTAATAATGTTTGACTACCTTTCCGATCTACTCGTATCTGTTTTGTGTTTCCCTTTAGTGCTGTTGTCATCATCTCTTGGTAATTCTTAGCTGTCGGTCATGAGTGAGTAACAACATCACTCCTTCTCTTCCTTAAATTACTCTCTTTTCTAACATCTTATAAATAAATATCAAACCAAATCAAGATTCTTCACCTCTAACATCTTTCTGCTGCCCCTTTTTTTTTTAATCAAAGAAATGAGCTTCAACCACTAATTTGCTGAAGCAACTTTGTTTTCTTATATACCCATTTTATAAAGGTACCATTTTTCCTTATTTCTATGTGAATCTGCCCTTTTTGTACCTCTTTTTTTGGTAAAAATGTGATCTTTATTCTTGCTTTTGTTACTACAATGCTCAAACTTTTGTTTTGTCCTGTACTGTTTGATTTGAGATGTTGATATGAGATTGATCTACCAATTTGAATGTTTTTTATACTGTATGATGTGTTTTTCTTGTAATATTGGTGATTGTTGAGGGTTTTGACACATTAAATCAAGATTCCAAGCCACAGAAAAGGAAATATGTTTGTAATATTTTGTTGAGGTCTGTATATGCGGAGGCGAATTCAAGATCTAGAGTCAGTGGGTTCGGAATGAGTTTGATCTTATTATGAGTGTATATTTCTTTTGTTGTTTTACATATGTATACGTAGTTTGAGCCAAAAGGGATAGATTTTCTATTGAACCTATGGAATCTGCCTAGATCCGGTTATGTGTATATGCAAAATGCTTAGAGATTGAAAACTAAGATATGGAAAGCATTTGCTGGAAACTTGTTAGAGTTTTCTTTTGGAGTTGAGCAAGGAGATCGTTAAAAGCATCTGGAATTTAGCTAGGACAAAAGAGACAAAACACTAAGTGATTTCTTCACATCTGATCCAGCATTGCTGGATAGAGTTACCTGATACGTGTTGTGTTGGTGGGAGGTGGAAAACAAAAAATACAATTGCAACCTTTTCACTTTGTTTTATTAAACGAAAAATAAATATAGAAATATCTACAGGATGTGTTTTGTGGTGGATACCTTGTTCTAGAGCCTCACAGTAGCACCATAGAAGTATTTTTTTTTCTGAATTTTGCTGCATTAATGCATGCATCTGCTTTCGTTGTTTTGATAAATAACTTTGTTTTTACTCCTAGCATTGTTTTGATCCTAGATCCTGATTTTTACCATGCTCAGTTTTTTAACCTAGTTTGCCAGACATTTTACACTACTATGTTTGATATTTCACTTTGTTTTATTAAACGAAAAATAAATATAGAAATTTCTACAGGATGTGTTTTGTGGTGGATACCTTGTTCTAGAGCCTCACAGTAGCACCATAGAAGTATGTTTTTTTCTGAATTTACTGCATTAGTGCATGTATTTGCTTTCGTTGTTTTGATAAATAACTTAGTTTTTATTCCTAACATTGTTTTGATCCTAGATTCTGATGTAGTTTTACCATGCTCAGTTTTTTAACGTAGTGTACCAGACATTTTATACTACTATGTTTGATATTTCAATTAGTTTTTCTCATAATGCTCAGGGACAGAAAAGATCCAATATTATGGCTGGGGGAAGTTACTCCCATTTTGGTGGGAGGAAATCATCTGACTTCTGTTCAAAACTCACTGTTGTGACTTTTCTCGGAATTTCTTGCGTTGGGATATGGATGTTGATATCATCATCATTCAGTGTACCTCTTCAAAATTCAGAGATATCTTCGACGAATTTTTTGGGGCAGTATTCAGGCAGTTCTGGTGATTTTCCAGTCAATGCAAAGAGAGAAGCAGATGAAACATTCCATGGAGAGAAATGGTTTAGAAGGGGAAGGTCTTTAGAGGAGATTGGAGATGAAAAGGGGCTGGATAGTTACCAAAATGAGGAAAGGGAAGGAGAAAGCTCTAATTTAAGAAATGAAGAAGAAAATCAAGAAAATTCTGAATCCAGTTCATCCGGTGATGAATCACAGTCTGGCGATGAGAGTTCCAATCGAGAGAGTGAGGAAGTAGATTCGAGAGAGAAAGAATCAACTTCAAGCGGTGGCGAGTCAGATACTGGAGGTGAAGACTCAAATCCAGATGCTTCTGAGACAACAGTGGAAACAGAGACAGCAAAGAAAGGAGAGACGGAGAATGAGGTTTTTCCTGCTGCTGATCAGTCAGAGATTTTGAAAGAAGCTACAACACAAAATGGGCCATGGTCAACTCAGGCTGCTGAGTCTGAAAAGGAGAATGAGTCACAGGGTTCTTCATCATCTACGGATGACAAGAAGGGCGATAAGTGGAAGCTATGCAAAACTGATGCTGGACCAGATTATATTCCTTGTCTGGATAATGTGCAAGCTATAAGGAAGCTCCGACACACTAGCCACTATGAACATCGTGAAAGACACTGCCCTGTTGAAGCTTCAACTTGCCTTGTTCCTCTGCCTTCAGGATACAAGAAGCCAATTGGATGGCCTAGGAGCAGGGATCAGGTATATCTCGTTTCTGCTTATCCATAGGGTTTGCTTCTGATTAGTAATTTTATAAGCCAAGCAACTTGCACTTTTTGGTTGAACAGATATGGTACGCTAATGTTCCTCATGGAAAGCTAGCCCAGGTCAAGGGGCATCAAAACTGGGTCAAAGAAACTGGAGAGTACCTTACTTTCCCCGGTGGAGGTACTCAGTTTAAGCAAGGTGCTCTTCATTACATTGATTTCCTCCAGAAGGCAAGTTTTTGCTTAAATTCCCATGCTACTTCATGCTATCTATAATTATTGTTTCGTAATCATGGTATTTAATTTTTTTTCCATGCATCACAAATCGTTAAGTTTGTGGCTTTCTGTTGATTCATATTGCAAAATGTACATCACCTACTTTTACTACCAATTTAAAGATTAAAGATAGAACAATTTGATTACAGTGATACTTCCACAGATTGCTAAAAACAATTATGTATTCTTTGATTTTACATTGGTACTAGGTGCCGTTAATTGGTGGTCTATCAACTTAACTTGAATAGTACTTCCAATATTTTGATTTGTTCTGTGTATAAGGCCTGAGAAAATAAGCTTCTGGAGACTTCAGAGCAATTCAGAGCAGCCTCCTTTCACAATGTCTAATGTGTTCTGTATATCAATGATCAGTCAATTGGCTTGAAATTCGTCACCGCATATTTCATTCTGAAGACTTATGTACCTCTTCTCATTTTATGCTTTGCTTATATGGCTTGCCATGCAGACCCTGCCTCAAATTTCATGGGGCAAACAAACACGTGTTATTTTGGATGTTGGTTGTGGAGTGGCCAGCTTTGGAGGATACCTCTTTGAAAGAGATGTACTAGCAATGTCACTTGCCCCCAAGGATGAGCACGAAGCCCAAGTGCAATTTGCACTTGAAAGGGGCATCCCTGCTATATCAGCTGTTATGGGAACTAAAAGACTACCATTCCCTGGTAAAGTGTTTGATGCTGTCCATTGTGCACGTTGTAGAGTCCCATGGCATATTGAAGGTGAATTAAGATCTTTTTCTCTTTACAAGTTTTGCTTGGTTTTGGAATGTCAGCCGATGGTAAACTCCCTAGTGTATTGCAGGTGGCAAACTTCTCCTAGAATTGAATCGTGTCTTGCGGCCTGGTGGTCACTTCCTTTGGTCTGCAACACCAGTATATCGGAAGGATGAGGAAAATGTTGGAATTTGGGAAGGTGATTGTGGCTCTACCTAGTTTATGTTTCTCTTTTGCAAATGAAGTCATAAACTGATGGCTTCTCTCGATTGTCTTGCAGCTATGTCTGAACTAACTAAGTCAATGTGCTGGGAACTATTGGAAATTAATGAAGATAAACTAAATGAAGTAGGTGTTGCTATATTCAGAAAGCCAACTACAAATGATTGCTACCAGAGTAGAACACAAAATGACCCACCTATGTGTGAAGAAGCTGATGATCCAGATGCTGCCTGGTAAGTATCTTTAATTTACTTGAGAATGGGCTTCTCTTAGCTAGTACAGTTGCTCAGCACAGTGCTGTATAGCATTCGTAAATCCAAATAGTTTACTTGGAGACACAAGTGTATAAAGCTATAGAAATATGTAATTAGGAAAAAATGCAAATTTTACATGTCTACGTTTTATAATACATTAACCAAAAGTAATGTCTTGAGCATGTTTACCTGGTTTTGATTTCAGAAATTACTTCTAGGACCTGTGCTGTCAAAATCAATTTGGATTAGAATGTCCTACCAGATTAAACATATCCATTTTAAGCTGAAATAATACTATGATAAAAAAATTAGGTATCTGTCAAAATTCATTGTTCTTGTGGAAGTTTATCTGATATTTTAGAGGAGATGCCCGAGTCCTTTGATTAACAAACACAATTCTGCCCCCTGAGTTGAGAAGGCATGCGAGGAATTGTTATGCCCACTTAGCCACTAAATGACAGTATGGTATTTGACTGTGTAAAGATATCCAGAAGACTTACATTTTATTGTGATTCTATTGCTTATTGTATACTGGGTCTAAGCTTACACCCATCAGTATGTGTTTCAACACTCTGCTTTATCTGAAAAAGATAAAGGGGATAACAAAACAATAGCAACAACAACAATAACATACCGAGTGTAATCCCACAATGGGGCCTGGGGAGGGTAGAATGTACGCAGACCTTACCCCTAGCTTTGTGGAGTAGGAAGGTTGTTTCCGATAGACCAACAATGACAACAGCATACCCAGTGTAATCCCACAAGTGGGGTCTAGGGAGGGTAGGATGTAAGCATACCTTACCCCTACCTTTGTGGGGTAGAGAGGTTGTTTCCGATAGACCCTCGGCTAAAAGAAAAGGGGATATGGAACCATATATGGCTGTATTCATTTCTTCACATCATCTCTTCCATTATTCATCTCCTGAACATTCGACTTGACAACAATTTTAGCTCGTTATTTTTCTCTCTACCTTTGTGGGGTAGAGAGGTTGTTTCCGATAGACCCTCGGCTAAAAGAAAAGGGGATATGGAACCATATATGGCTATATTCATTTCTTCACATCATCTCTTCCATTATTCATCTCCTGAACATTCGACCTGACAACAATTTTAACTCGTTATTTTTCTCAATTCAGGAATATAACACTTCAGGCATGTTTGCACAAAGCTCCAGCAGATGCATCTGCACGTGGAGCAAGATGGCCAGCAAAATGGCCTTTGAGGTCGGAGAAGCTTCCTTATTGGTTGAAAAGTTCTCAAGTTGGAGTTTATGGAAAAGCAGCCCCAGAAGACTTTGCTGCAGACTATGATCATTGGAAACATGTTGTGTCAAAATCATATTTAAATGATCTTGGCATTAACTGGTCTTCAGTAAGGAATGTCATGGATATGAAAGCTATTTATGGAGGGTAAGTTTTATCACTCGTTATTTTCCTCATTATCTCTTAGCTACTCATTCTCATTTTCTCTATGATCATTGCCTTCTTTGAAGAGTAAACAAATAAAATTCACATAAAATCTTTGGCAAAATTTAGAGCGATTTGATGCAATTAATTGATGATTGCTAGATGAAGTTTCCATCGACATGATTTTTGAAACAACACTTTTCTAACACAATTAATGCCTCTCTCTATATTTACAATATACATATATATGTTGTGTGTGTGTTTGTGTTCCAGAGAAAATTGTCTCAAAAGTCTTGCAATCTTTCAGAATTGAGCTTAATTATGAACAGATAGCTGACCCAATTAATTTTAGGATTAAAGTGTAATTGATTGGTTGATTGATACCAGTTCATATTAGGTGCACGTATTACAGACATTTATACCGAGTCCACCTCTTTCGGCCTTTTCATAGTACTTATTGTCATCTTTCTATCATAAGTTCATGCTCTTGATAAATATCTTATTTTTTGATGATACAGATTTGCTGCAGCACTGAAAGACTTGAAAGTCTGGGTTATGAATGTAGTACCAATTGACTCGCCCGACACACTTCCAATTATATATGACCGTGGTTTGTTTGGCATTTACCACGACTGGTGTGAATCCTTCAGCACATACCCCAGATCTTATGATCTTCTTCATGCAGATCATCTTTTCTCCGATATTAAGAAAAGGTTAATCCTACTGCACCCGTTCTGTTAGATTACTGGCATCAGAATTTTGCTTAGTTATGTAACCCGTGATCCTATTTTTGCCAACAGGTGCACGATAGAATCAGTATTTGCAGAAGTTGACAGGATTCTGAGACCAGAAGGGAAGTTGATCGTGCGGGACAATGCTGAAACTATTCTTGAAATAGAGAATATGGCTAGGTCAGTAAAATGGAAAGTGAAGATGTCTTACTCAAAGGACGGTGAAGGATTACTATTTGTTCAAAAATCATTTTGGCGTCCAAATCAAGAACAGATAGTCAAGTCAGCCATTGCATAAGCAGAGAAGAAAATTTTCCATAATTAGATACAAGTTTGATGTTCTTTTTAGAGCTTAGTTCACTTCCACTAAGTTAATAGAGAATACCATCGTGATAGAGCGATCATACGGTATGTATGATTTATTGTTTTATGTACTGAGTTTTTATCATGTTGCCCATTCTCTGTATAATCAACTCAACTTTGTGTTTCATCAAATGGAAAAAAGTATACAGTACTGCATTTTGTGTTCTCCAACAGAGATGTTCATGTCATGTTTCATGTGTCATGTCAATGCAGCTATTAGACAGAAGTTGAAACTATAGCATGAGAAGTTTAACGCTATGTCAAAGGTGCTACATTTGCAATGCCATCATTCAATAGTTCTGTATAACATAGTTATAATCCTATTTATTTTCATCATTTACATTGCCTTAACTTCTGTAATGTAGATAAGTCTGCTTTTCAGTAAGAAAAAGAAAAGTAAGAAGAGACGCCTGTTTCTGAGGATCATGACATATATATTGGGTCTGTTATCCTGGGAAATGGGTGATTGATGAGATGTCTCACGGTATTGGTGCAGGGTGAATGAAGTGGAGGCTTGCATTTGGAGTTTTATGTGATAAGAAGGTGCCATCATAACTTAAAAACAAGTTCTATAGTGTCGTGGTTAGACCAATTATGGTGTATGAAGTGGAGTGTTGGCTAGTTAAGAAATCTCACGTTCAGAAGATGAAAATTGCCAAAATGAGGATGTTGCAATTGGTGTGTGAGTTAAGAAAGATAGGATTATATTAGAAATGAGAATATTTGGGACAAGGTGAAAATGGCTTTGGTGATGGACAAGATGCGAGAAGTAAGATTGAGATGATTTGGGCGTGTGAAGAAGAGATGCATGGATGCCCTAGTGCGGAGGTGTGAGATGTTGACAATATATGGTTTCAGGTGAGGAAGATCGAAGAAGTACTAGGGAGAGATGGTTAGACGAGACTTGGCGTAGTGTTAGCTTATCGAGGACATGATATTAAATAAGAAGTCGTGGAGGATATGTATTAGGGCGGTAGGCTAGTAGGTAGTAGTGCACGGTCTTGTTATCCGTCCATACTAGTATTCGTAGTATTGCTCCTTAGTTTCTTGTCCTTCGATTTATGTTATTGTCTGTTATTTCTTGTACTTTGATAATTATAGTATTTTTTTTTTGTTACACTTTCACTTTCATTACTTTTTTTTGGACTGCTTTGAACTATTTTTCCTTGAGCAAAACAACCTCTCTACCTCTGAGGTAGGAGTAAAGTCTACGTACACTCTACCTTCTCTAGACTCCACTCCATCGAACAACACGAAATATGTCGTCGTTGTTGCTTTACTCAATCATACAAATACTTCCGATTTCATATCTAATAAAAAAAGAACATAATAATGCAAAAAATATCCAGTTTACTGATACCTAAAATACAAAGAAAGGAAAAATAATGTACAGTTAATACCAAACTCTATGCATTTTTTTATGTGAACTTTATAACATAAAAGAGTTGGAGAATTAAAAAGTAGCAAGGGCCAACATGCGCAGCCATTATTATTATCTTAATATCTCATTTGAATCTTTTGATGATCCAAATTTGTCAATGAACATAGACCACAATTCTGGCTTTAAATTTTGGCCCACCACTTGGGGATAGGTGCAAACTTCCACCTCCTTCCAACTCACTTGTCTTGAAAAAGGCCTCTCAATTATTTTAATCCATACAAACCCTACTTCCCTCCACAATTTTTGCTTTCAGTGCTAGGCGAATTCAAGATTTAAATTTTTGACGTATAACTAGGATAGAGAAATGAAGATGATAGGGAACAAGAACTATGATTCATTAGCAGTGATTAAAAAATGATTGGATTTCACAATTTGAAAAATGATGAGAATTTTTTAATTCCTAGACATGACACTGCTAAAGTAAGAGAGACTGAAAAAAGAAACACATTCTATTGCTTTATGGAAATAGATAACTATGCTTCAATACAAAGGAGCTATTGCCAGGAACCCTGTTTACAATTATATACTTCTTCTTTGCTAATTTGTACGACACACTTTTAATTTGTCCCAAAAAAGAAAAATGATACTATCCATAATAGTTAAAAATAATTTAATTTTAAGGGTGTATTTGGTACGAAGGAGGAAAACATTTTCCTGAAAAATAAGTGTTTTCATACTTATTTTCTTGTATTTGGTACGTAATGAAACCGAAAATATTATCCTAAAAGCATTTGTATATAACCTAGACAAACGCTATGAGATTTCGAGATGGGGTAGAGGGTAGGGAAATCATTTTTCTCATTTTAACGATTTTATTAACCGGTGAAGACGTTTTCCAAAATATTTGACCAATCAAATATGAAAATATTAAATTTTTTTTTGAAAACCATGAGATAATTTATAACTACACAAATATTTATACTTATTTTAAACCAGAAAATTCAAATACTCTTTCCCTTTATCAAATTTCGTGTCCAGTTAAAACACATCACATAAATCGAAACAGATAAATATTAAGTACTCCATTATGTATTGCTTCAACAAAAAGAAGCTTGGCCTATGATGAAAGCAAAGAGTTAATAACTTTTTAAATAATTTAGACAAATATATACAAGCTGCCCTATACACAAACAAAGAGTTGCTCTAATTATTCACTTTTTTTTTCTCTCCTTCAAGTATATGATTGAACCGCACGTACACTACCGACTGTCATTATCTCTCAATGCTTGTTTAGCAATTCCCTTTTGTTGTCTACAAAAGTGTTTGCTTAATACTTCTTTTTGGGATTTAATTTCTTCAATAATTGTTACCCTTTTATCTTATATAGAATGTCTGTCTTCATAGCTATACTTTTTTTTATTATTATAATTTTAAATGCACACACCTCATGTTTGCATGATTAATATTGAGGAATCTTCACTAATGTTTAGTTGATCATGAGCTTATATAATTTGCACCTAGGAATTCATTATCTATTAGATATACATTGAAAAAAAATAATAGTGTGATTTTCTGGCGATAGAAATTCGGATGAACCCCTTCTGGTCCTCTATCTTGCCCACTAAACCTCACACCTTTTATATTTGTTTCATTTTAGACTCAAAAGATGCAATGGTGTTTTGTCAACATAAATTAATGAATTTCATCATGAAACCATCACAATTTTGTAACGTATTCATCGTCACAAATTTGTATTTTTCTTGCAGTATCGGATATTCGTATTATATCTACCACTACAACAAAAACAGTTTTCAGCGATAATAAATATGCACATTAATAGCGAGCGCTAAAATATTTGTCGCTATAGACTTTAGGTGATATTTGCAAAAAGGGTTAATTGCCACTAAAAATATATATTTAGTGATGACTAAACTATTGTCGCTAAAGATCATTTTTGGTGTAGTGTGCATGGCTAATTTTGATTTACTTAGTGATATTAGTGTATTTTGAAGATTCACAAGAAACATTGAAGCAACCATATGCATGTCATACTCATTCAACAGAGTTGGACTAAAGCAAATTAAAATGTTGAATGTTCATTTGATTTAGTATTATCTAAGTGGCTATACTGATTGTTTTATTTTGCTTTAGATAGGCTGACAACAAAGATTTGTTCCCTCATTGTCCCCTAATAATATAAAACATTATTTCAGGACCACAATAACAAAACAACATTCCATAACTTCCTCTTTAAACTATATACATCTTTATGTGCTTTTTCCTTACTTTGTATTAAAAATATTATATTAGTCACAACAACATTAGCTGCAGAAACATTGTAGAATTCTTAAATTCAATGTTGTCTGCCATTGACTTAACTTTACTCTAACAAACAAGTTGGCAAACTTCTCACATTGCTCAACATGTCTCCTATCACAAACCATCAAAAACCCAATGTAAAGCTCAAGTCTTTACAAATCTTGTAACAGTTTGTCTCTCTGCATACACAAAAAAAAAAATCTTGAATTTTCATTATGTCAGGTTCTTGGAGGCATTGTCTGATCTTTGTTCTGCTTTTTAGCATTGTCGTTTCAGAAGGATCAAGATTGCCTAAGGCTTCTACTACTTGGGAACAAATGTTGCCAAAGAAATTGCCTTCCCCTTCTTCAGCACCATCCAAAGGCACAAACTCTGTCACTACATCTTCTATAACGGCGAAAATAAACCGAAAACTGCCTTCTGATGATGGGAAAGTATGATAATTGGAGTAGCATTAGATCAATCTGAACATGTATACAGATGAAAATGGATTAAAAGTTGCTTGTATTGACGGAGAAGTTCATGTCTAATACAAGTCAATTTGTCTAACTTTTAGACAGATATAATTGTTTCTGCTTGAAGATCATCAAAAGCTAATGAGTTGATCACATATGGGCAGTTAGCTTGTGATGATGCTGAAGCATATTGTCTATAGATTATGATGAACATATCAAATTACAGAGTAAATTAGTTTTGCAGATATCATGTAATAAAACAGTTTTGTCTTGTTCAATGAAATTCAGAGATAAATTGTTCACTTTACTCTCCGAATTCAAATTAGTCGTTGGCTCTCTTGTTAGCCTTCTACCCTTCCATTACTTCTCGGATTGGGAAAGCCATCGAATAGAGAGACTCATTCGACCTAACAATCGTCCACTAAGGACATTTGTGATTGACGAAGAAATTGTCTCCATATGTAAGTCATGACTCATGTCTAGAGGGAAATAATATAGCATCTAGCATGAAGCCCAACCAATGAGATAAGCAGGCAAAGGGGCTTGTATAACTTGTATTGGCACACTACTAGCACCCAATCGACCAGCTAACGCTTAGCAGGCAAACATCTTGTCTCAAATTAGAGTAATTTTATAGGTAATCACGAGGAGTTAGTACTCAGCTATATGTATTCAGGGATGAATATGGAGTGCACCTATACACAAGAGGGATGAATTGTGTATATCCAATTTTCGCCATATACTCGTTGAAGAACCTGGTTCTTCAACTTAACTATTCAGGAAAACAACTAAATGTAAAGTGCAATAAGTAAAGAACAAACACGATTTCAAAAACTCCCCACGACTTACCTTGTGTAAGATTTTTCTCAAAACTTTACTAAACAACAAGAGTTGTTTCAGGTTACAACTCAATAACCAAAGGGACTACCGTCACGTACCCCTACAATAGACTCAATTGTAGCTAAACACTTTTAACACAATAAGCTCTAGCCTAGAAAACAAAGCAAACTCTTAGAATCAAAATGCAAAATAGGTTACAACTTCAGAACAATGAATCAAGTCTCAACACTTAAAAGAACTAGACAGGATATATCCTCTTCCAACCAGGTTCTTCAGTTGGGCAACTCGACTCCTCGATAACACGTACGTTCTTGCAGTGATGACTATTTGCAGTGAGTGAATCTCAGTAATTGAGTGCAATATTGGTAATAAGGTACTTTATTCCTCTATTAATATTTGTTGATCATCAAAATTAATTTCAGCTCAACTCAAAATTACTTCCTTAACAGTTACTTACTTAGTGATTTACTCTAACGAATTCAAGCGCAAAGGGCTATATGTTAGACTTTAAATTTGGATAAACCTTGTAGACTTAAATTATCATTATTGACAATAGTATCACTTCTGCTTTAATTCACACTTTCATTTTGACGATAGCATTATATTACATGTGTACTGTGTTGCAGCTCTGGACTTTTTATTTGGCAGAACATAACTTTAATTTCCTTCTCTGAGTGTTATTTAACTTTAATTTGATGCAATTTATATGCACACCATGAATTCAATATTGATGTTACTATTAATATATTGGAATGTGTATATATTAAAAAAAAAATCAATTAAGATAAGTTATATTGGTAAAAATTACTTGCAGCGCCTCAACTTGAGTTTCCGTGGTAGATTGAGTGAGGTGACGAGTCCCTCATCTAAATACTTTTATTTTTGGGCAATCTTCAAAACAGCTACTATAGATGCTAATTACTCGATCACTTTTAGATATACGGTATTTGCCTCTAGACACAGTGTATTTGCCTCTAGATACACCGTATCTAGTGAATGTATCTCACCTCTCTCCCTTCGTGGGCCTCTACTTCTCTTTATTTGTGTTTCACAATTTCATGTATCTGTGTATACAATATTAAATATGCACTAATGTATTTAGTGTATCTTAGTCTAATTAGGTCATTTTTCCCTTTTTTTTTTTTATCTAAATAGAAAAATGGTCCTGATGAACCTATACCTCACAAAACATTTGCAACGTCATAGCAAGGGACATTCCTTCACTAAAAGTAAAAAATAACGGCTAGTGTGATGTTTAATTTTAAAACCAAAATAGCGGGGAAAATATGTTCCTTTTAGCCAGGGATTTGGTCTCTCTGGCTAAATTCAGTGAAGAATAATGTCTCCTCCTTGCTAAAAATTAGCAAGAATAATGTACCTCGTTAATTTTGAACTAGTGAGTAATATAAGTCTCTCATTTAGAGAGGATTCGTTCATCACATATTCAAATTTTTCTAGGTAGTAGTGGTAGTTCATCAACTTTTTTTTTCCTTTACAAATCGGAGCTACAAATGGTTAAATCCCAGTGGATCGTGGCATCAACCATCTAAAAGAATATACAATAATTATTCAATGTCAGCTTATGTATCAAGTAGTTTTCCTCATTGTATAAGATACATCAAATGTAATTCAATTGCCGCTAAAAGAAAAACTATGCCACTAAATGTCTCTTTGTTGTAGTGTATCTATTGTCCCTTTATTTGTTACTCCTTCCTCGTTTGACATTTATTTATCAACCCGTTAAATAAAGTGATATTCTATATCTCATAATGAATTTCTTTTATAGTTACACATATTTAATATTTAAAAATTATAAATTTCAAAAGTCTTATTGGTATAAAAATATTATGTCATGTTTAAAGACCACAATTTTAATTTATTTTTAATTTCTCAAATTAAACTTTGTTATCGAATCAAACTACACCAAACAAAACGGAAACGAAATTGCTTTCAAATATCTTAAATTATATCTAATTTCACTTTTGGAGAGAGCTTTGACACGGTGTTCTAATAGTCTTCAAAATAAAAATAAATTGATGTTATATATTAGAGAAATAATCGATTATACACCGTAAAAATAATAATAAATAAGAAGAACCAAATAACATATCGAAATTCCAGATTTTTTGTACTAATTATTTACAAAAAGGGAAGGGAAACAGGAAATGGCCCAATTTGTGCTTTTCATAAAAATCAAAGGCCGTTGTTTCTACTTTCTAGCAAATGTCAAAATGATGATGTAGTTGACAATTGATATTTGGCAAGAATTTCTAAAATCTTTTTGTCAATTCCAAGACTAAGAAACCCAAGCTGTCAATAGGTGAACGTGCAATATTTTAAGAAATTCAACAATTAAAAAATTATTAAAAGCAAATAATGTACTACATAAGTCACATTCATTTTTCTTTATATAAAAAAATATACCTAGGTCAAAACAAGTATACCAATTTCGATAAATCAAATAATTCAAACAAACACAATAAATCTTTCCTTTTGTATCCTGTCGAAATGATAGTTTCCAAAGGAATATACAATACTTATAAACTCGAAAAAAAGATCGTAGAAGAAATGAAGTGTAAATATGAAAAAAAAAATCACACGTTATGAACATGCTTGTCGTTCCAAACAAGACAAGTCTTAACAATATGGTAGAAAGTGCCATACTTTCACCATTAAATTATGGGTTCAACTCCTCTTGAGACCCATAGAAGTAAATGAAAAAACAAAAAAATGTATTCAAAAAAGAGATTTTTTTTTTCGATCTCTTTCGAAAAAACATGTACATCTCTAGAGAAAAATGAAACAATCCAAGGCAATAAGAGGATTATTAATATCCTCCATGAGAAATGAGTCCAAATCTTGATCATTTGACTTCACTTCTCCAATATCCATTTCATCAATCTTTGGAGAAACCGGAAAAACATTTCTCATTTTTCCTTCATTTCTTGGAGTGAAATGATTCTCTCTTCTTAGAGATGATGATCTTGATATAACACTTCCATTGTTCCCTTTTGAAGTTATTGATTTTCTAAATGAGCTCTCCTTCATGTCACCATTCGAATTTGAAGGAAATCTTCGACTTGGAGATGGCGATTTTAGGGTTGTTCTAGTACTAGGAAAATGATGATGATATGTAGAGGTAATACTTGAAGTATTATTATTACCAATGTTACCTCCCTTGATCATGAGTTGTTGATCAAGTTCTTTTCTAAAACTCTTTTGTCTAACCATGATTGGTGAATTGGCACGTGGCCTTTTCTTAGGGGTTGTCGTTGAATTGCACTCTCTTCGAGGGCTTGGTGGTTTGGACAAAGTGGTTGATGATGATGATGGTGATCGCGAGTATTTCTTGCCACTTGTAGACATGGTTGATGTATTTTGACTACTAGCTTTTTTTTTCTTGATGTCAAGTATATGGTCATGTTCTTGTGCACAAGACAACAAGTAATCATTCGAGAAAGAACGATCCTTGAAATAAGTGGATGAAGAGGAGGAAGATGACGATGACAAAGATGAAGATAACGTAGCATTGGTTGCAGTAGAGGAAAACGATGAAAGAGACACTGAACAAGAAGAAGAAGACGAAGAAGGAGAAGATGAGACGAGTTTTCGAGGTTGTTGGATTGTTGAAGAAGGAAAAGAAGGAACATGAATTTTTGGAGATATAGGAGCTTGTGAAATAACAAGTTTGTCTTTAACACATTCATGATGATCATCATCTTCTTGGGGATATTTTTTGGGATTGCATTTACTAATGCAAGAACCCATAGTGGGGAAAAGGGGGAGGAGGAATTGAGAAAATTAAGAAGAGTTAGATAGGAAAATGTTTGAAGGGTAAACGTTGAGAAGTCTTTTATAATAATTATAGACTATATATTATATGAATGTTGAAAGAATAGTTCAATATTGGGAAGGAGGGAAAAAAGTGCAAAAGTGGAAGCTTTAACTTTATTCACCAAATATTTGAATTATGTAGCCCGGTATAACATATGGATCCGTTATATAACGGTTATATGAAGCAACACAATGATGGTTTCTTTCACTTTCTTTTTCTACCTTTTGTAACGTGCAAGTAAAAACCTTAGCCAAGTGTTCCTTTTACCCTTTTCTCTTCGCATATCATATCAGTAGTATTAGTATTAGTCTCGTAGTTTTTTTTCCTTCGATTTTTGTTATTGTATGTTGTTTCTTTATTGATTATCGCATTATTTTGTTGATGTTTATGTTGCTTTTTCTGAATGCTATGTAATGTTTTTTCTACTTACTTCTATATTTTATTTTTTAAAACTAGTTTGGAAATAACCTAGTTTGTGGATCTCTTGGAAATAACCTTTTTATCTCCACAAGATAGGGATAAAGTTTGTGGATCTCCCTTGTGAGATTACACTGAATATATTATTGTTTTGCACCTAGTATCTAGTATTTGTTTCGAACTTTGATCAGTTCAAATTTAAAGCATTTTCTGTTGAAGGTAATTTTATTCTTGAAATTTGAAAAGAATGAAAGTGCATATACCTCTGACCATCCAACACAAAATTCATCACCCTTTCACTTATTTGGCTTCTACATTTACTTTGTATATAGGACTAATTAGGAGTCACGTATAGGAGGATGTTAAAAAAAAATAATTCAGAATTTTGAATTTCTATTTTTTAATTGTTTATTCACAAATCTTATATGTGTTGCCTATTAGGAGTATTTTATAAATGTATAATCATTTTCCAAAATCGATAGGTCAATTCCTTGAGAGCCAAACATCCATTAACAAAATAACCTTACTTGAATTGCATTATTACTAACGTGCTCTAAGGTCTTAATAGTTTGACTTAGAGAACTGTCACTACAAAAAAAAAGAGCATTTAGCGACAGACGTAATCCGTCGCTAATCTATGATATTCCGTCGCTAAATCAGTTTAGCGACGGATTAGCGAAGGATTGTTGGCTGTTACTATATCGCTTGTTAATAATCTCTTAGAGACGAAAAAATGAGTTCCGTCGCAAGTTTAGCGACGTCTTTGAGACGAACGATATTTGTTGCCATATTTTAGTGACGGATTAATCCGTCATTATACTTATATAGTTCATTGCTAATTTCATAATTTATTTCGTCATTTTGGATAACTTTGCAACGGAATTTCTGTCACCAAATCGTCGCCAATATTTTTTATAGCAATATTGGCCACTTAAAAGTTTTGTCGCTAGTCCGTCGCCAATATTTTTTATAGGAACGACCAAATCGTCGTTAAATTTGTTGCTAAAATTTTTTCTGGTAAAATCATTTGATTTATTTATTTTAAATCTACACTGCTGAAATAAATTAAATGACAATTATTAAATACCCCTAAAATAATCAACATTCACATAAATAATACTTAGACGGTTCAAAATATGCAGATAGCAAAATCCAAATCACATATTTTTGGTGCAAAACATCAAAAACATTCATCAACTATTGTTACTGCACAATTTGTAATTTCCAAAAAGACAGACAATATCAAAAACTAAAGCTGCAGGAGACTAAGGGATACCATCGTCACTTGAAACTAAGGGATCAACTTCGTCTTCATTAGTAGTAGCAGGAGGATTGTCAACGGGAGTAATCACTTCTTGTACCCGCTTCATAATAACAGGAAGAAAATGATTAGTAAGTGCAGGAATAATTTGCTTAACAAATCCATATTTGGTGTTGATGTTGATTGAGAAACTGAATGTGGTACAGATGATGAGGCACAAAGCTTATGCTCGTAGTAACTTTTCGCTTCAGATCCAAGACCATATATTCTTCTCTTCTTTTCTCCCCCCGCGGCTTGGTAATATGCTTCACATTGATCAATATCAGATTGAGATACCGTTTTTTCCCGTAAGATTTCTTCATATGTTTCTTGTAATAAATAGAGGTAAAGAGAAAGCATTAAAATGTAGTGTAATTTGATAATGAAACAACTTGGATTAGGTTACTGATTAATCTGCCTCAGTTTCTTTAACCCTCAACTTGAAGCTTTTTACAATTGTCAAAACGACATAACAAAAGATGGTGGACTTTAGCATCAGTACACACATAGATCCTTAGTCAATCACTTGCTACTTAACCTTCCAGTAGTAGCATATAACATGCCAAATGAAATAGGCAATAACAAATCCTCCAGGCCACCACTACTTCACTGCAACAACACAACCTACTTACCTTTTACATATTACCATTGATTTGGGAGAACTATTAATACCGAAACAAATTGCAAGTTTTTACGTAGTGCAAGATCATAAAACTGCACAGATGCACATGCTACAACTATATATTGGTCTCCAAAAATCTTTCAGTCCAATCTTGTTTTGAAAAATGATGCAGTTAGATTCCTAGAAGGCAATATGGAGAACCTTATGAAAATTCAATTTCCTCAGTTGGAGTTTCCTATGATGTGTGAAAGAAGTGAGAAAACAGTAAGTCACTTACTTCTTCACTGTGAGATGGCTAATTGATATAAGACATGTTGCTACATCATTTGCCTTTTATATGGAATGCGACTCATTTCTAAGAAACTTATAACATGTTTGGCAAAGCTTTTGGGAGGTTAAAAGTGCTTATTTTTTACAAAAATGAGGTGTTTGGTCAAGCTTTTTGAGAGAAAATAAGTGTTTTTGGGTAGAATCAGGTAGGTGGTCAAGCGTTATTTTGAATAGTTGTTCAAGGAGTCTTGCACAACTGAGAATTGTCTTACTTGTTTTTGCTTTGTTCTTTAGTTAATCATATATCTTACTTGTTTCTTTCTTTGTTCTTCAGTTAAAATTGAAAATTGTCTAACTTATCTCATGCAAGTTGCATATTAAGCTTGACAGTTCTAGAGTTAGGTGAGAACTGAGAACTTTTCTCTATCCAGATAGTCAAGAATACATGCTACAACTATACATTGGTCTCCAACAAACACATTGGAGACAAGTAACAAAGTAGATATGGACAAGGGATTTCCTACGATACCAAGTAAGGAGCTTCAATGGATCAGATTTTTTTTGATTCAATTTCCCAGTAGAGCCTAGGTATTGTATTAATCCCAAAAATTCAGCACCAAACATATATAAGGAGGTGGATAGTCTTATCTTTGCCTCCAAAATCAGAGCTGCAAAATAGAACTGAACCTAAACTTAAGTTCCAACAAATTGCATCTAACAACTAGTTATACACCACCAAGGCCAATTCTCACTAAATTATACACCACCAAGGCCACAAGGAAGGGAAGACTCACAGCAAGAATGGAAAACTATAAGTAAAAATAAAGGGAATGTACAATCTACTACTGGTTTACTTACTAGGCAGATACAATAGAAAACTAAAGTGCCAACCATTAACAACTATTCAACATTGCAGATTGGAGAACAAAGCTCTAGTGAGGCCTCACTTTGTGATAAAGGATGAGGCAAAAATACTCATATCATATGACTTGACTAGTGTGGAGCATAACGGGACTCATTAAGCAATATAAGCAAAAGGAAATAAAAAAATATTTGGAAAAAGAACACATTATTATGGCTGCTTTCAAGAAACAAGAGTTAAAGAGAACAAAACGGCAAAGATAGCTGGGACAATAGCTTTGATTCCACTTCTTTGGACATCAAAAATCAAAAACAGAGATGCCACATCAAACCAACATATCTTCATATACTAGAAATAAAATGTACCACTATGATAGACCTCAAAAAGATATATACCCATTTCATAAAAAGTTGTCTAATTAAGGACAAAATAACATCTAACTGTCTTCTTGTATTTTCAGCGAAGTTTTCCCTTCTAATGAGAAATGATATGTATATTTTTAGATAGGTTTCAACGTTTTGAACTTACATGGACAATTCGAGAACTCTCATCAACAAAAGATTTTCCATCATGACCATGCGTATGGACGTGCAAATGTAACTCAGCTGGTGTTGGATCCCGACCCTTTTTAATAGCCTATACAAAAGAAAGATCACTTTTTAGATACAATCATATCTATTGCATAATGTATATTTAGAGTACAAGTGTTTATATCAGACAACATAAAGATGTTACTTTATAATTTGTGAAATATATACTTACAAGTCTCTTGCGATATTCTCCAATTGAGATAGAGCCACCTGTGTGAGTTCCAACAGCAACTTCACGGCCACCACGACGATTCTTGGCATTTGTTTCTGACTTTTTAATAGACTCAACACTTCCCCTCCCCTAAGTTGCATTCATCTTTCCCACACATGCTCACGTACAAAACCTGGCCTAATTCCTTCCTTTTTTATTTTAGAAATGAAATTTCTATATTTTATTGCTGCCTTAACCAACCAGTGTCTCTTCACTTCAGTTTCACTAATGGAAACATCCCAATAGAATTTTTTCTGAAATAAATTTTAAAAGTAATACATTAATATCCTATCTATAAATATGAATACACTTTCCAAATTCACTTACAATGAAATTAGTAATACTTTGAATTTTCCAAAATAACCATCTTTTACATCATTTGAAACACTTTTCCAATTGATTCCATTGGGATCAACATCACTTCTAAAAGACTTGGTTATGAAACTAGAGCATGTTATAGAAGGTTCCAACCTGGCAAATTTGAAGACATTATTTGGAGGGTTATTATAAATCAAAAGTAATATAAGTATCTGACATTATATATGTAAGTGCTAACAGAAAGAATACTCAGATTATATTAGGCTGCCAATTTTCCAGATCCATCAATTGTTCACTATATTAGTTGAATTAAAATAATCTAACTCTACCCGAAATGTTTGCATGACAAAAATTTATCTATCCCCACCCTACTGTCACGACCCAGGGTAGCCCCTAGATGTAACACGGCGTACAAGACCCCGAGAGGCCTCATACAAGCCCTTAGCATACATAACATACAAGATAATAGAGAAATAAGAGTTCAAAAGACCATTTGTATATCAAAGCTTTACTCAAACAGCGGAAGTCTACAACTCATGTCTCAAAGCCTTCTAATATCATAGAATACGAATAAAAGTGATAGGGACGCAGCCCAATACAATATCCAACACTGAAAAGAAACGACATGAAAAAATAAGAACAACTAGGCCATGTCCTCGGATGGACGAGGACTCACCAAGTCTTCTTCCCAACTCTAAGTCAATGCTCTAGCCATGAGTGGAAGGTGAATTGCCACGTCCTACACCAAAGAAGTTAATGTAGGCAAGAGTATGCGTTAGCACAATTAAATACTAAGTA
The DNA here is from genome assembly GCA_018342035.1 of Solanum appendiculatum. NCBI lineage: Eukaryota > Viridiplantae > Streptophyta > Magnoliopsida > Solanales > Solanaceae > Solanum > Solanum appendiculatum. The sequence continues at coordinate 841,033 of JAGDQO010000120.1, forward strand.
TGATAGCAATGCACATAAACACATAAATCATGCTAGAGAGATAGACATAATCATGGCATGCAATGGCCAAGCTAAAAACATGAAACATAAAGCATATATCAAGGCCAAAGCAAGCTAAATCATCTTCCCTTCTTTTCTTTACTTCATCATGAGAACACTTATTCATTAACTTGTGGGGAAAAGCCTTAACCGACATGTAAGACCATGTGAGCTATCAACACGGAATCCGGTGTCTACCCCACATCGTAAAGGGGTGTCCTACTTGCCAAGGTAAGACCGTGAACTTCTTAGCCTATGTGGATCCACTAGCTAATGTCTACTTAAAGACAACATCCTATGGTGGCAACATAGTTTATGGGATAGAGATTGCTTTAGGAGACTCGGCCTCAACTAACGGGAGAGTTCCATCTAGAAAACCTGGCCTCTACTAACGGGAGAGCTTTCACTAGAAGACCCGGCCTCTACTAACGGGAGGGCTTCCATCTCAATATCCACTCGGAGCTAAGCATAATTCCCACGGATTAGTAATTAACATATTTATATCATCAAACATGAAAAGGTACAACTAGGGTTACCAATTCGAGCTAAAATCATGCTTATAGATACTCATCTTTCATGGACCTTGTCCAAGCTTACATCATTAGAATAGTTCCTTAAGAACATGGGTAATTGCCTCTTTGTTCTTCTTTTATCATAATGGGAGGATTACGTGAGAAAACCTTTCACTACTCGACCATAGCATCATCATATCATAACTTTGGTACTTTACTCTCAAAGCACCCTTAAATTCATCATGCTCATATTTCATAGTTCGTAAAGTTCATATGGGTTCATGCAAGTTCAACTCATATCATGCAATTCAATGCAAGCTCATGCTTAGAAAGCCATAATTAAGACAATTTACCCATATTTGAAGGAACTCACATAATAGAGGAAAATCATGCTTTTGACTTGATCATGCTAAATTCATAAGATTATCCTCAATTCATTCATAATTCATGCTTGATTTCATAGAGAATTCATAAACTTCATCAAATCATAACTCAACCCAACAATCAAAGCATAGATTATCAATTGGGGAGAATTAGCTTGGGATCATGGGGGTTCATGCAATCTTTACATCAAATCATGTAATTCACGCTAATTCGTGCACTAAGTTACTTTATCACGCTAAATCGTGCACTAGGAATCATAAAATCAATAATTGGAATCATAATTGAAGAACCCACAATGATTGATCACAAACCATAATTCAACTGGGTTAGAGTAAACCTTTGAAAATCATGAAGAAGAGGAAGGGCCCATTGGAGGAAAAGACTCCTACTAGTGAACACTATCATACCTCAAAGCAATCCACAAGAAATTGGAGAAGATTGAAGGTCTTCAATGGAGGATTCAAGCTCCTTCTTCTTCCTTGAGAGTTGAGAGAGTTTCTCTTTAGAGAGAGAAATATTTGAGAGAGGAGAATTTTGGAATGAATTAGAATGAAAGGAATTAGGCTTAGAAAGTATTTATAGGTCTAAGATTAAGGGTATAACCGACTTAGCTTAATAGGTAAACAATTAGGAAAAAGACCAAAAAACCCTTAATTAAAAACTGTCGGGGCCAATCGACGGGCAGGATCTACGGTCCGTACATCAATTGACGGACCGTCCTGCTCTTCCGTCAATTGATTCAGAAAGTTCATTTTGGGCTGAAAATTTGGCTAAGTCTGGAAGGCATGTACGGAACCCATCGCCCGTCAACTGGACTACGAACCATCCTGCTGTTCCGTAGGTCAAGGTTCAGAAACTTGGAAATCCAGAAATTTCACAGTGCCATTGACGGTTCCCACCTACGGCCCGTCAATCCATCTACGGCCCGTCGGTGGCCTTTGTAGGTCACTGTCTTCAGGTGAGTTCTGCATTTTAAAATCGCTTGGAAGCTTGGGGTGTTACACCTACTTTTGTAGAATGTTGTTACGTAGTATCACACATGAATATAATATCAGAAAGGTATATTACAGACTATAGAACTCTTAATCTTACTCTCAACATTCAGATTTTTCATTATGATCATTTTTCATTCTTAACAGGGAACCTCAAATTGGAGCTTGTTCACAAGAGAATGTGGATTCAAAGACTACAACAGTTAACTACACAACAAGTTGCAAGATGTTCTTAACTTGAATTAGTTCCTGAAAATCTTACGCATAGGGAACTGGCTAATTGTGCACATAACTTTAGAAATGCTTCTTCTAATAAAAAAGGAACATATGTAGGACCCAAGAAAATAATTTATACTTGATATGATGTTTTTTTCAAATAGCTATGATTTATTGATTACTTAAATCAGGAGTGGGAATAAAGAAACTTAAGTATAAAAAGGTTATGAGGACAAAAGCAAAGAGTGGACTAACCCTGCAGAAGTTAGAAAAATAAGGGTCCGCGTGTGGATACTACTAGAATCACCTTCAGCAATTGTGTTTCTAGGACCTGTTGGGTTGCTTTGAGTAGATATATCACCTTCAGCAGTTGGATTTCTATGACCTGTTGGGATGCTTTAAGTAGACAGATCATGACCTATTGGATTGCATTGATTTGGTGTAACTGGAGGTGTCTCAGATATGGTTGGGGTGTTACTTTGAGCTGATGCTTCAACGATTGGGGTACCACCTTGGTTAGGAGAAACTATAGTGCATCAGAATAGTTGGCATGCTTACATGAATAGCAGGATATGGTTGGGGTGTTACTTTGAGCTGATGCTTCAACGATTGGGGTACCACCTTGGTTAGGAGAAACTATAGTGCATCAGAATAGTTGGCATGCTTACATGAATAGCAGGACTACTCCTACCTGAGGACTTGCCACGACCTCTGCCTCGAGCCATACTTATAAATAAATATAACAGTGTAGTTAGACTATCACTTGTACAAAATCAAATTAAGCATAACCCATAATAATTATAAGAACTATTGCAACAACAAAACCTAGAGTGAAACATTTATCACTACTGCAAATCAAATTAAGCTACCTCACTGAAGTATTTTTCAACAGTGTAGTTAGACCATCACTGGTACCCTAGTAATTTTGATTGAACCTCCTGAGCTTTTATCAAAAGAGATCATATAAGAGAAGGAACAAATTAGTAAATGAATCATGGACTTCTATTAGAATCTTTACACAAAGAATGAGCTTTAGAAATCTATATCAAATTTTGAAAATTTGAACACAATCACATAAAAGGATATTAGAAAACAGGAGAGGCCTTTTAACAGACCGAAATATTGAATACCATCAGATCATGTGCTTCTGATAAGACACCTAAACCTGATGGTTACATTGATAACATTAATTAACACTACAAGTAGATATATTTAAAGGTTAAAATAATAAATAGAACACACATGGTTAAAATTCAAGAGTTACTTGTTTTAATCATCCTAAATTGAAAAACAGAAACTAAAGAAATTATAATATTTGGAGAAAAAATAATTAAAATAAAATACGGTGAAGATACAATAACAGATTATCAAGCACTAGTCACTATCTATGTCTTCTTTAAACTCTTCCTCTTCCTCTTCTTCTTCCTCCTCATCCTTCTCAGTTTCCTCGGTTTCATATTCATCTTCTGTGGATTCTATTTGAATTTTATGACACTCTTGCTATAAACCATCATCAATAGGTTCATCCATTTCCATTACATCCCCATTTGGATCATTTAAGAGTATATTTTCATCAATGGAAACAGTCATATCTATCTCGTGGACTTCAACTTCTTCAACTTAGAATGGAACATTCAGTTCTGAAGTTGTCGCCACTTCCTCATCAAGAAATTCAATAACATTTCGCGGTTTGACCTTCAATACAGCTACCCAATCATCCTTGTCTTTTTTCTTTCTCGGATAAGGCACATAACACACTTGAGTTGCTTGCATTGCAAGTATAAAAGGTTCATATTTTTTATATCGACGATGATAATTAATATCAACCAATTTGTACTCATTATGCTTTTTGACACCAACATCCATAGTTGGGTCAAACCATTCACATTTGAATAATACAGTTTGCTTCAAAGGTGCTTCACGGTATTCCACTTGTATAATCTCTTTTATCCGTCCAAAATAATCACCAAAATTTGAATCTGAGATACAAACTCCACTATTGATTGTTGATCTTGCGCTACCATGACATTCTGTGTAAAATTTGTATCCATTAACAAAATAAACATAATAACATGTAACGTCTATTAATGGTCCACGAGCAAGACTACGCAAGAATTCATTCTCAATGGGATTACATCGAACCAATTTTAAAAAATTGTAAGACTTGGTAAAGTTTCAGAAGTTAATTTAAGTACATTACCGTATAAAAGATAATAATTGTGAAACCTTACATAATCTTTGAACCATGTAGAGAAATTTTCTTCAAGGCTCTCATCTAGTTGATCCTGAGATAGATTCGGAAATTCTTCTTGGAAACGTTGCATGAGCATACTTCATTATAACAAAATAAGTTAAATCTAAAAGTCGTGAATAAAGATATGTTTATATTATTAAGAAAATATCACTAACTTTTGTTACCTCACAAATGGCTCAACCTCCTCAAAATTTTGTATGATATAAGTTTGGGTAGCCTTGATTTCTTCAAGGTCTAAATCTCTCTTTTTTGTTTCTCCCCATACTTGCCCTGGATGGGAGAATATTGATAAATTTCCTTCAAGATCTTTCACAACACCACTGTCATCATTACGGTCCATATTATGATCACGTGTCATGACATGAGGCTCAAAATAATGAGAACATAGTAGTGTTGACTCTGTCATCAAGTACGCTTCACAAATGAATCGCTCAATACTAGCTTTATTTCCAATCATCCTTTTAAGAATTCCCAGATATCTAAATAGATAAAATGGATGGACCATTACATTAGAAAAGGAATGTATAGAATACTAGTCACAAGTTTGACATAAAGGATGTACATTTACCTTTCAAAAGGACACATCCATCGATATTGCACAGGTCCAGCTATTCTTGCTTCATATGGAAGGTGCATAGGAAGATGTTCCATTGAGTCAAAAAACCCAGGAGGAAATCTACGTTCTAACTTGCACAAGATTTGTGGGATATCTCCCCCTAATCTCTCCATGTCATCCACTCGTAGAGTGGTCGAAGTAAGATCTTTAAAAAATAAGCTCAACTCTGTAAGTGCCTGCCACACATTTCTAGGAAGTAGTTCACGAAAAGCAATAGGCATTAGTCGTTGCATGAACACGTGGAAATCATGACTTTTCATGCCAAATATCCTTTTCGCATTTATGTCTGGACATCTACCCAAATTCGAAACATACCCATCTGGAAACTTTAAGCCTTTCACCCAATTGAACAATATAGCTCTTGCTTCCTTGTCTATTGTATATATACAACTTTGGGATATTTTCCACTACTGTCTTTTGCCAATTAAGGTTGATCACAATAGTCTACCATATCTTGACGTGATTGTGGATTGCCTCTGGTTTCGTCATCAAAATTAAGAACTGTGTTAAACACATTATCAAATATATTCTTTTCAATATGCATGACATCAAGATTATGTCGAATCATGTTAGAACTCCAATAAGGCAAATCCCAAAAGATGCTTCGCTTTTTCCATCCACAAGACTTATATATTCTTTAATTAACTTCTTCTGCATCTAACTCTATTACTTTTCTTATGCCCAGGTCACAAATTTGGTTCAATATCTCTTTTCCTGTTCTATAGGGTGGTAGTGATCTTTGGTCGAGAAACATCCTATGACAATCAAACCAGGATGTTTTCGTACCATGTTTCAATCTAAATGATTGTGTTTCCTCCATACAATACGGACATGCGAACTTACCCGCAGTACTCCATCCTGATAACATAGAATATGCTGGAAAGTCACTGATTGTCCACATCAAAGCTGCCCTTAGTTGAAAGTTTTGCTTTTTTGAGATGTCATGCTTCCACACCTGTCTCCCACAACAAGGTCAATTCCTTTATTAAAGGCTGCAAATAAACATCAATTTTATGTTTGGGATTATTTGGCCCTGGAACAATGATCGTTAAGAACATATAAGCCTCTTTCATACACATCCCTGGAGGTAAATTGTAAGGAGTGACAATCACTGGCCATGGAGAGTACTTACTCCCAGATTGACTAAATGGTTGGAAACCATCAGTAATCTTACATTTCTTGGTTCAGTAGCAAAAAATGATGAGTTTCATTGAAGTGCTTCCAAGCCCCAGAGTCTAATGGAAGACGTATTACGCCATCCTCTTTTGTATGCTCTTGATGCCATCTCATGTCGGCAGCTGTAGCATAGGATGCATATAATCTTTGCAATCTAGGACTCAAAGGAAAATAATACTTTTTCTTATAAGGGACCAATTTCCTCTTACAAGAGCCGACACGATGCTTGTATCTCTCATGGCCACAAAATGTGCAAGATGTAAGATGTTCATCATCACCCCAATATAACATACATCTTGATTCACAACAATCAATCTTTTCAACCGGCAAACCCAATCTACGCACTAGCTTCTTGGCCTGATAATAATTATCAAGAACTATGTTATCTTCAGGTAAAGCCTCTTTCAACAATTGCATCATTTGGTTATAACCTCTCTGTGACATATTGTTCTCCATTTTAATATTAAACTTCCGAGAAATAACCGCAAGTTGAGAGAGAGAAGCACCGGGATATAATTTTTCATCAGCTGCTTGTAGCAAATCATATAATTTTTGAGACTCGGGATTAGGATCTTCCTCCATTGAAAGTTCACAAGGATGAGTTGACTTAGGTTCAATATTGCTAAAAGATTGCCAACTTGAACCCTGAAGAAAGTTGGGACCAGAAGCATCTAAAACCATTTGTCGATATGGGTTATCAGATCCTAATTCAAGTTGAGAACTACCAAGAAAATCTTGACCCGAAGAAATCTCATTGATCACTTCTTTTTCTCCTTGATGCTTCCAAACAAAATAGTTATCAACAAATCTAGACTTATAAAGGTGATGTTTAACAATTTCGACATCCATGTATCTAAAGTTGTGACACTTTTTACATAAACATCTAACTTTGTCACCACTCATGCGATTCTGTTGAGAACATGCAAATTGGATAAATTTATCCATGTAGTTATGAAACTAGAGTTTATAGCCCCTCGGCCATCCAATTACGCTCTAGATTATTCATGTTCCTATTAATGTTTAAATAAATAAAACAGTTAGTAACAAGCACAAGCTGATTGACCAAAAGGAACTCTCATTTATATTCGAAATTTGGTCAAAATATACAGATTGGCATAACAAAATCAGTTTATGAAATTGTTCACTAGGAAACCTATAAATAAAAGCTTAATAGCTTTTCAAAAGTAACTTGGATAGAAAGAAAGTTTTCCTTACTGAAGAATTCTAATTCCAGTCAAATTACAGAATAATGAAGCATTCTAATTCCAATCAAGCTACTGAAGCATTCTAATTTTTGCCAACTTACTGAAATAACATGCATAGAAGAAGAACAAATTCACTCCAGCCCAAATTCATTTAAACGTCTGATCATAGTACAATAGAAGTAACATGCATAGAAGAAGAAATCTTAGCCCATCAGTAATAGGATACTCCATGAACTTATATCAAACATGATAAATATATATAAACTTCAAAAGATGACATTTATTTCATCAAAATTGGATACAACAACAATTAAAAAGGAAAAATTACTAGCCTCCCTTCTAACCAACTATAGTAAAAAAATACTTCCTCTTAAAATAAGCAACTAGTAGTACAAGCATACAAATAACAAAACACCAAACAGATAGAAAGAAACTAAATTTGCCTTAAGCACACTGGAAGTTCTTTGGAGAATATTTGCCACAGTTGTTGAGCAATAAGTTGAGGGAAAGTGGGACATTTAGATTAATTCTCAATACATTGACTCTAAGGGCAGTTCACCGACAAACAAAAGCATCAAGGTCAACAAGTCCTTCAATTAGAGAGCAACATTTAGTCTTGGCTAGACTACTTCCAATAACAAAGTGCAATAAGTCATCCAACAAATTGGCACACACTTTTAGCTTAAGGTAGGGATAAAGTGAATCTCACAAAATTGAAGCTACCTAATTACAGTAGCAGATCAGCCTCTCTACCAAAAAACATTAGCAAAATCAAAAACATTTATTTCAAAAAGACAGTTTGTAAGACAATCACATGACTTTCTTCTATAAGTACAACAATTCCTCCACCAAATAAACCCAATGAAGAAGTTAAAGTCTAGAATATATTTCTCCAGCAAATAAGACCAAAGAAGAAGTTAAAGTTTAGAATGCATTCTTCCGGCGAAAACTAATCTCAAAGAACATCCACAACAACAAAATAACAATTCTCCAGATTATTCATTAATCTCTTTAAAATAAACTCTAACTCGAATAGTTTCAAGAAAATGACAACAATCTTTTTCCTAATTACAATCAGTAAAGTAAATACCTCGGGAGTTAAATCTTGAGCTAAATCAAGGGTAAAAATAAAGAGCAAGGCTTACTTCGAGTGAATGACAACCAGATCCTAAGGATAAGGTTATAGCAGTAGGTCCTTGCAATATTTTAACATCAGATTGTCTTTGTTATTAATAAGAACATGAAACAACAACAATAGAACAAATAAAAACTAAACACTTAATATGAATGACTTGTTGTCTTGAGTTGCATAAACACTCATCATGAGTTCACATAAATGTATTAATGTCTTCAGCGACTAGCCTTGATCTTGGAGAGTTAATTACTGATAGTCTAGCCCACATATCCATAAATGATAATAACATACCAAATCATTGTAACACCTTTAGCCTAGACTTTATAGTGTATAAATCGAGCCTCACAACCAAACAAACTATTTATACCTTTATGAAGAGCATGTGATTGATCTTATTATGAGATATTCTTTGGAAGCTATGTTCACGTAAAATGGTTTCTTTTGGAGAGAATGAAGTTTCTTTTATCTCCTTTGGGTGTTAGAGAAACTATAGTTCGGATCTCATATAATGTACTTATAAATCACGTTCATGATAGCAACTTACATCCATGAAAGCATGTATTGAATCCCTCTCTGTTAAGTTCTAAATATTATTTTTGAAATTGTTTGTTACTTACGCTTACTTCTTTGGGTTCCATGAGCTCCTAATAAGTTTAATATTACCTGAGAAGCCATGTTGTAGGATCCTTCTCTAACACCTAAATTACCATATTCAAAGTGCTATTCTACGTGATCCTCTCTGCTTGTTCAATTGGTTTATTATATAAATATGTCTAATTCTTGCAAGTGAGGCTAAGATAGAAAGGCTGTTACTCGAGCTGAGAATATAAATATGTCTAATTCTTGCAAGTGAGGCTAAGATAGAAAGGCTGTTCTCATATATTCTCAGCTCGAGTACATTTCAAGTGAATAAATAAAAAAGAGCAACATCATAATACCAATTACAAAATAAAAAAGAAGTCATATATCATACAAGTCCAAAGGTCCTTAAATCGAAAAACCTAAATCAACCCAGAAGTAGCTTCTAAGCAATACATTCAATGTTACACTAACATTATTTATCAGAAAATTATGAACTAAACAAAAGTATATATAGAAAAATAAAATTAACACATTTTTCTAGAAAAAAACTACTATGTAGGTGTGGGAGGGGTAGAAAGAGAGAGAGACCTTTTAGCAAAGAGAGTAAGTCGGTAGTTAGTAATCACAAACAATGAAAGTAAGCTGCAATATAAAACAAAATTAAGCAAATTAGTGTGCAATTTACTTTCACAAAAGCAAATAAAAGTAAATCACTGTAAAATGCGTGAACCCCAATCTTTATTTTTAAGAAAATCTTACTTCGAAAAAGCCTCTATTTTCAGAGTACCCAAACTACTAAAATCCTTATACACCCAAACTCACTTCGAGCTAAAGGAAATGGAAAGAGTTGAAAGTTATAAAACCCTATTTTCAGAGTATCGATACTGATAAAAACCCCATTTTCAAAACATCCCAATCTTACTTCAAACTAAATCAAAATGAAAAGAGTTGAGAGTTAAAAACTCCTATTTTCAAAAACTTATCAGAGATAGAGAGATGATAGTTTGAGAGCTCACTTTTTAGGTGGATATAAGAGTTAGAGAGCTCTGGTGAGTTCCATCGGAGAAGGAGAGTTCCGTCGAAGAAAGAGAGTTCCATCGGAGAGTGTAAGTTTTCAGCTGAAAATGGAGAGTGTGAGTGTGAAATAATTTAGGATATATGACCAAACATAATTTTGCAACAGCCTTAGTGACGGATTATAACATCTGTTCCTAACAAATAAATATATTTATTTAGATTAAATTCTAACGACGGATTTTTTCATCACTACATAATTTAAATTTTATAAAAATATATATTTAAGTTTAGCGACGTTTTTCCGTCACAAATTCCGTCGCGGAATATTAATTAAATTTGTCACCCTTACTTTGTTGCTAAATTGGTAGCGAAAATTAAGGCGCCAAAATTTCGCGCTTATTTTTAGCGACCAACCAATATTTCATCTCCAAATTCTTGCAACAAAAAGACTATTCCATTGCGAATCCGTTGTTATTTAGTGACGGAATAAAATTCGTCGCTCATATCCGTCGCTAAACACTGTTTTTTAGTAGTGTGTTATTTTAAGCTAATTTGAAGTTTTGATGATTTAACAAACTTCCAAATGTAATAAGGGACCAGGTAGGGAAGAGATTGAGTACGTGAAACAGACAACAAGACAGCTGTCTAAAAGCTGCCATGACTGCCAAAGCTGCTGTGATTGGTGCACGCCTTTTCATAGCAGCGGGCTCAGCCAATGGCTTGGTCCCAAGGGTTTGTGTCCATTTTATATAAGCTTCTTCTCCAAATACACAACCTAAGATTTGGAAAATAAAGTTAGAATTTCAGAAAATTCACAAGCTTACAAAGTAAAGGTCATCTTCAAGGAAGAACACTGCTCATATTCAACAAGGGACCTAATAGAGTGCTGAAGCGTTTTGTTATATTTTGAGCTTTGTGTCTTGTGTTCTTACATTGTAAATCTACTCCTAAGTTATAAAGGATAATAAATCATTTGCTTGTTTAAGTCTTAGTTTGAGTCGGATTAACTAGAGTTAGTTAGTCGAATCATCTATATTTTAGTCAAGCTTCTTTACATCATTGTTTTGATGTTTCTCTTGGGTAGAGTTGCCTACGAGTGTCAACTAGAGTTAGTTGATGTGTGGGTGCATCAGAGTTGCGGCTTGTCTCCTCTCTTATCTTCGAAGATCCAAGTTGGTGGCTAGAGTTAGCGATCTTGGGGTCTTGAAGTCTAGATCAACTAGAGTTAGTTGGTTTAGTGAGCAATAGAGTTATTGCTTAGTTTCCTTTGTAGTAGAGTTGCTACAGTAAGGGGGAAGGGATTCAAGAGTCTGTAATCTAAAGCATTGCTCCGTTTTGAGTGAAATGGAGTTTGGGTTGAAATCCTGTGAGTACAGGTCGTGGTTTTCACTGCCCTTGAGCAAGGGGGTTTCCACGTAAAATCCTTGTGCCTGATCTATCTTGATTTATTTATTTTCCGCACTTTTATTCTGTTGAGGGACCAGGTCAAGTGATCACTGGTGGACGCATCCATTCTAACAATTGGTATCAGAGCTTGGGCTCTCTATCTGGGTAACACCAATAGAGAGATTCCTGTGAAGAATGGTGACTCCACTATACTTGCAAAAGGGCCAGTCTCCTACAAGGCCACCTCTTTTTAATGGTCTTATTCTCAAAGATAAAAACAAAATGTCATATCCGATTAATGAGGCTGATGGAAGAAAGATGCAGAAAGGGATAAATCACTTGCTCTCAAGGTGTCACAAAGTGAAATTCCTGAAATGGAATAGAACATGGCTTATCTCACTCGAAGATTTCAAAAAATTGTGAGAAAACATGGAGGCCACATGAAGAAAGGAAATCTTAACAGGGCTAGAAACTCAAATGACTTATGTTACAAGTGTGGTAAATCATGTCACTTCATCAGAGACTCTCCAATGCACAAGTTCGAGTACAAAGACTATGTTAAATATGGAGGAGACAAAGAAAAGTGTAGGGACGAGGTCCCTGACAAAGCAAGAAGGAAAGCTAATGCTGATCAGGTGGTAAAGAAAGCTCTTGCTACTTGGGGAAATTCCTCCAGTGACTCGGAGGAATCAGAACACCACGAAGATGCATCTATGCTGGTGATCAAAGACGATGAAGACATCTTCGACTCTCTCTTCTCATTGATGGCAAAATCAGATGATGAAGACATCAAGGAAGAGTTAACCCTTCTTGACTTCTAAAGAAACATAAATGTTTATTCTATTAAGAAGTTAAGAAAGCTTGCTGATGTTTTGATAGACTCTATATATGATTTAACTATTGAAAAGAATGATCTAAATGAGACTCTAGACTCTTTCCAAGAAGAAAAGCTTGCTTTAATGTCTCAAATGTCTGAAATAAATGATCAAATGATTGTTTTGGAGACTGAAAATCTACACCTTAAGGAAAACTCATAAATCACCCTAAATGGAAAGAAAAAGCTGAGTAGTTTTTAGTCGGAACTTGAAGAGAATTTGAAAAACTTTGAGCTAAAATTGTCTGCTGCACTAGAAAGGAATTCTCAGTTACAAATGGATCTTAGTCAAGTCGAACTAAAAAGATCTTTGAAATGGACTAACTCTTCAAAGATTTTGGCTAAGTTGACTGGTCAGGGAAACAACAATAGAAGAGGGTTGGGTTGTGAGAAAATAGATTCTCCATACAATCCTCACAGCAAATATGTTTCTGTTGTTGATAATTTGTTATGTGTGCATTGTGGTCGAAATGGACATCTTAAGAAAGATTGTCTTATCTGGAAAAAACATGAAGAAAGTTGTTCAAACTATTCCAAACAGAGGAACGGGCAGAAGAAAGGACCTGGTTGAGCTTCTGGTCCGAAGTTGCAGAAGACTAGTTTGCCTTGCTAGACAAATTTTTTTCCTGTCACTCCTTTATCTGCTTACTGGGATCTCAGTCTCAAGTGTGTTCCCAAGGCTAACAAGTGATATGGTATGCAGGTGAGAAGTAGTAGCAGCAGTCAGTGTTGGTTCATGAATAACGGATGCTCAAAGCACGTGACTGGAAAACTGAAAAACTTCCTCTCTCTTAAGGCACTTCAAGGTGGAGGTGTCTTATTTGGTAATGGCAAGAAAGGGTATATTCTTGATGTAGGCAGGATCGGAAAGTCTATGGAACACTCCATTGAATATGTTCACTATCTCAATGGTTGAAGTACAATCTTCTGAGTGTTTCACATATTTGTATTAAAGGAAATGGAGTCAAGTTCCTATCAGATAAATGTCTGGTCACAAACTTGATTTCTCGAGTGGTGATCTTGATAGAAAAGAGATGCAAGAACCTGTATATTGCTGATCTGAAAACTTCTCATAGTAACAGTCTCACTTGCCTTAGTGTTCAAGGTGAGAATAATGATCCATGATACATGAGACTTTGCTATGTGAGTGTTTCTCTACTGAACAAACTTGTCTTAAGGGACCTAGTTTGTAGTCTGCCAAAGATAAAATTTGTAGATGACAAAGTTTTTGATACTCATATTAAGGGAAGCAAACCAGCACATCATTCAAGTAGAAGAAGCAAGTCAGCACCATCAGATCTCTCGAGCTGCTCTATATAGATCTGTATGGTCTAGTGAAGATTTAGAGCAGAGAAAAAAGGAAGCATATTTTTGTGATCGTGGATGACTTCTCAAGGTTCACGTGGACTATGTTTCTATGTGACCAACATGTGTCTGATCAGATTCAGAGAGGCAGTCCAAACGATGAACTTGCTAAAGAACATCCTCATCAAGAATCCAGAAATCCCAAATAAGTTGATGCAGATGATGAACTTGATGAGGGACCTGGTCTGGTAGACAATGCTGGACAAAGATGATGCATTTCAAACTGTTAATGCAGATTCTGAAGGTGAGAATGAAGAAGCTGATCAAGCTTAGAACCTAGCAAAGAATACAAAGTTGCATCAGTTTGAAAGAAGCAAAATGCAGCTTAGTATGCTCAACTCCGGTGGATCAAATAGCAGTTTTTACTAGGGACCTGGTCGAGATAATCAAATTGAAGTTGGGGATGCTGAAACTTGACTGAATGGATCCTTCCTAAAGCAATCAACCCTTTCATGACTATGCTAAGGGAGCAGGTATCCTTGTTTTTCAGCTATGTATGTTTTAGCAAATTCAGTCTTATACCTTTTGTAGGTATACACACATGTCGAAAGTGCTGAAGGAAACGGGAGATCAAGACAGATTTAGGCAATTACATTCAAACTACAGAGAAGGGCCTGGTTCGTTCTCGAAGGTTAGCACTCTTAACATTGCTTTTTGAATTATGTATGAGAACCGCTGCAATACACCCCTTAACTTCCGTTTATACTCCTTGCTTCTTTCAATCTCCCCAGAAAAATCAAATCCCCTTCCAAAATTAGAAATTTTCAAAATCCTCTTTTCTCCTCTCTAAAAAATACTTCAAAATGTCTAAACCCTTTGTTCCTACTGAAGAATTTCTAATGAAGAAATTCTTAAGCTTGAAGAGGGACCAGGTTCAGCAAACAAAATGAAAAAGGTGGAAAAGATGATGTTCAGAAAAGAAATGGTTGACATCCTGAGAACTTAAAATATTCTGAATAGGAGAGTGCCTGACCTTGAAATGAAACAAAATTGGGCATGAGAAGTTTGGTTGATGCAGTAGAGATTCAGGGTGGGACCCATTTTATTGAAAGTCACCTACATGTGTTGCATGAGTCAGAAGTGAGGGACTTCTATCACAACATGGTTGTTACAGATGATGGGAATCTAAATACTCATGTAGGCAACTATCTCTTCCATCTGAATGGGGAAATTTCTAGAGACATTTTGAATATGCCCAGGGAAGGGACCAGGTTGGCTGTTGGAGGATCCACTTCACAATAGTTTTTTTAGGAATCAATAAACTCCCAAATCTCAGTGATGCAGGTATTCCAAAGAAGTATCTTAAAAGGGAATATCTACAGTTCCTGGAGTTTTTTATTAAGGTGTTGTTGCCGAGTTTAAAAAAAATGAAAAAAAAATTATAAAAAAAATGATAATAAAAAAAATGTATTGGTTCCTCGGCTGCTGATTTGTTCATTTTGGATTCCTTGAGTAAGGTTGAGTTTATCAATCTTTCTGCCATAGTGCTAGAACACATGCACAAGATCATATCTATTAAGGATGGTACATATGACATGTGATATGGGTACCGTCTAACTTGGAATGTGAATGTGTGGAAGGGAAGACAGGAGAACAAGAGTAATTCAGCTCAAGCATGCGTTGAAAGCTATAACATTTGCTTTTGCTAAAGGCTCAACTTCTGAAAAGCATAATCAGAGGGACCAGGTTGAAAAGAACTGGCAGCTCTGAAGGTTCAACATGAAGCCCTAGCAACAAAGAATGCTGAACTTCAAGAGAGGTCTTTGCAAAACCATGCTAAGGCAGATTCTCTTCTACCTTACTCTTTCAATCCCTTGCTCCTAAGCCCCCCCTCTTCCTAAATTCTTATGTCAGTCCCCGTTCCTCCTCTTCTGTTGAAAATCAGTGGGTATTGTCATGGCTCTCATTCATAATAATATTTGCAATGTTTTGATTGCTGGTCCTTTGCTTATGAATGAAAAAGGGCTTTGTTTCTACTGACTTGTCTCATTACTTTATGCATTTTACTCATGCTCAGTGTTGCCCAAGTGGCTATGAATTTGCTTGAACTGCATTTCTGTCAACTTGGGTTACTGCTTTAACTCTTTTTTATGATGTCAAAAGGAGGAAAATTGTTAAGGTATGAGATCAATGTTAGTTACTTAAAGTACTTGAAGAGAACCTGATCATGCTGATAGGGGGAACCGGTGAAAAGGGAAAGAAGTTGAATAAGTTTGTCATCATCAAAAAGGGAGAAAATGTTATTTTGCTGATGTGAGTTTTGATGTTTAATAAACTTCGGGATCTAACAAGGGACCAGATCTAAAAAAGACTCGTTCTTCTGATATTGGGACTGATGATAGGGGGAATGAATGGAATCAAGGAACGAAAGTTGAAGTGGCTAGATATTAGTTTGTCATCATCAAAAAGGGAGAAATTGTTATCTTAAGTTGATTTGAAGTTTTGATGAATTAACAAACTTCCAAATGTAACAAGGGTCCAGGTCGGGAAGAGACTATGTGCGTGAAAAAGACAACAAGACAGCTGTCTAAAAGCTGCCATGACTGCCAAAGCTACTGTGATTGGTGCACGCCTTTTCATAGCAGCAGGCTCAGCCAATGGCTTGGTCATAAGGGTTTGTGTCCATTTTATATAAGCTTCTTCTCCAAAGACACAACCTAAGATTTGGAAAATAAAGTTAGAATTTCAGAAAATTCACAAGCTTACAAAGTAAAGGTCATCTTCAAGGAAGAACACTGCTCATATTCAACAAGGGACCTAATAGAGTGCTGAAGCGTTTTGTTATATTTTGAGCTTTGTGTCTTGTGTTCTTACATTGTAAATCTACTCCTAAGTTATAAAGGATAATAAATCATTTGCTTGTTTAAGTCTTAGTTTGAGTCGGATTAACTAGAGTTAGTTAGTCGAATCATCAATGTTTTAGTCAAGCTTCTTTACATCATTGTTTTGATGTTTCTCTTGGATAGAGTTGCCTAGGAGTGTCAACTAGAGTTAGTTGATGTGTGGGTGCATCAGAGTTGCGGCTTGTCTCCTCTCTTATCTTCGAAGATCCAAGTTGGTGGCTAGAGTTAGCGGTCTTGGGGTCTTGAAGATCAGCTAGAGTTAGTTTGTTTAGTGAGCAATAGAGTTATTGCTTAATTTCCTTTGTAGTAGATTTGCTACAGTAAGAGGGAAGGGATTCAAGAGTCTGTAATCTGAAGCATTGCTCTGTTTTGAGTGAAATGAAGTTTGGGTTGAAATCCTGTGAGTACAGGTCGTGGTTTTCATCGCCCTTGAGCAAAAGGGTTTCCACGTAAAATCCTTGTGCCTGATCTACCTTGATTTATTTATTTTCTGCACTTTTATTCTGTTGAGGGACCAAGTCCAGTGTTCACTGGTGGATGCATCCATTCTAATAAGAATACTCCCCCTGTTCAATAATAGTTGTCCATTATTGGCTTTGCACATTTCTTAAGAAACTATAAATAGAAATGTAAGTTTACTATATCACTTTTTGAATATAATAAATACAATGTCTTAAAAAATGTAATCGAAAAATGACTATAATTAATGATAAGGGTAAATTAGGAACTACGTGTAAAATTATCCATTGATTTTATAAAGTGGACAAGTATTGTTATCCTAAAATAGTATAGTGGATGATGTGAGGCCAAAAATATATATGCTTATCATTATTTGTCTCAAATTTAGTATTTATATTTGTCCTTTTTGAGCATGGATTTTATGGATTGTGCTAAATAGTGTATTTTATTTGTAGGATTAAATTGGTGGGAAGATAAAGAAGTTTGGAGCTAAAACGAATTAAAAATAGAAGATTCTAGAAGGAAAATCAAGCAGGCAGCTTAATGGATTAAATTGAATATAATAATATATTATATATAGAAGTGCAGTTGAAAGAAGAATTTGAATTGAAGTGCTGCTTGAAGTTGCCACGTGGCAACATGAATACATTTCCTTGTTGAAGTCGACGTAGGCAGAAGTTGTTGAGGTGGTTTCACGTGTGTAGGAATCCAATTCCGTTTTGGTTTTAGGTTCCTAATTTGTTTTGAACTCAATTATTTTATTCAGGGTTTCCTACATCTATAAATAGTCCATAGAAATAATTATTATAGGAGATACTTTGTAAGGAGGATACTTTGTAAGGAAAAGTTGTCAATACTTTTTAGGGTTCTTTTCTTCTTCTTTTTCTTAGGTATTAGTAGCTAAAAACCCTTGTTCTGGGGCTGCGGCTATGGATAATTGTTGAATATCAATTGTTTTGAATTAATTATTGGTTATCGCTTAAATTACTTTTGTGTTCTTGTTTTAGTATTTCATGCTAGGCCACCATAGAAATAAATCTATTGTCTATTCTTGGACTCGAGAGATGAAGAGGTAGATAGACCAGAGAATGCAAAGAGCTTGTTCTAACTTTGTTTAGATTCGTGTTCAGGAGTGACGCCCGGACGAACACCTCACTTGGTTAGGAAACAGGATGAAATATAAATGCTCGCCAATTAGGACTGTCTATCCCCGCTCAACGATGTAGTTAGACAGCTAGTTGGAGTAGGCGATTAGAGGTCGAGAGATCATGATCATAAAATCAACCCTGTAAATCAGTAATTTGATAAACTTAGTTAATTCATTACATGAGATGCGATACATGAAACCCTATGTATGCTATAGCCCTGGAATTGTCTCAATCACTGTAAGTTAATCTTAATATTTAATTCTTGCATTCTTTTATTTCTTTTGACATTCTTAAATAAATAATTAGACTAGTATAATTTAGTAAATAGTTAATTGAAAAGTCTCTGTGGGTTCGATATTTCGGTTCTTATAGAGCCACTTATTAGTTCTGCGACCACATACACTTGCGTGTGCAATTGGAAGCAACAAGTTTTTGGCGCTGCTGCCGTGGACTTAGAAATTAACTATTCTTCTAGGTTATACTTTTTCTTTTTTATTTATTTATTTATTTTTAATTTTTTTAGTTAATTGTTTTTTTCTTTCTACACAATTAATTCTTTTTTTCCCTTTGAATAATTTGGTACTCTTATTGATATGACTGATTGGGATAAATCGTGGTTGGGTGAGAAGTATCCTTGTAATTATTGTAATGGACCCCACTTGGATATCGAGTGTCCTATTTATCATATATGTGGTGGTCAATTTGGTCATTGGAATGGATGTCCTAACTCTTATTCCCTTCCCCCTCCCCCTCCCCCCTATTATGATTCTTCTATTATCTGTGATGTTGACAGGGGTGATGAAGTGGGGAATGCCCAAAAAGGTGAAGGTACGCAGAATTATGGGAACACTTATAACTCAAGTTGGTGGAACCACCCCAACTTCTCATGGGGTGGAAATCAGAATCAACACAAAAATCAGGCTCAAGGGCAGAACCAATACAGATCACAAGGTAATGGACAACAATTTCAACAGCCAAATAATCAAGCTGCGAAGCAAGGGGGCATGACTAAGGAGGAGTTGTTCCAAAAGCTAAGTGCAGAAATCAGTAACAAGTTGGGAGAAGAGTTGAGAAGCACCCAATTAGCGCAGAAAAATCTAGAAAAGCAGTTCGCACAATTGGCTAATGCAGTCAATGTGCGTCCTCCTAGAGGTCTTCCGGGTGACACGGATCCTAACCTAAGGAACTTAATGCGGTGAGCACAAGGAGTGGATTACAACTGGAAGAACTAGCTCCAAAGAAGAGAAGTTCTGAGGCGGTGAGAGAAGAAAAGAAACCCGAAGAAGTGGTTCAAGATGCGAATGTTGAGAGGATTGTTCCTCAAATAAAACCACCCCCTCCGTTTCCTCAAAAGTTCAAAAGGCAAAACGAGGAAGAATGCTTCGGTAAGTTTTTGTGTCTCCTTAAACAAGTTCACATTAATCTCCCTTTGGTTGATATTTTGCAGGGAATTCCTAAGCATGCCAAGTATGTGAAGAAGATAGTGGAGCAAAAAGAGGAATTCCAACCATTCAACTATACCTTATTCCTTAATGTCAATGTTGAGAAAGAGTACAAAAGTGAGAATGTTGTAAATAATGTTGCTTTGGAGTTGAGGCATCTTGGATCTCATTCAAAACAATTGACTATAGATGAGGAACAAGGCCCCGACATCCTAAAGTTTTTTAATCCACGTAGACAAAACGACATTCCTCACATAAGGGCCAAGAAGTGCAAGATGCGACATTTATTACTTGGTTCCTTTATCTTTATACCACCTCCCCTAGAGAGGAGCAAAAAAATTGATGCAAAGTTAGGGGTACAATTCATAAGTTCAAAGTGGAAAGAAAAGTGGTGAATTTACTTGTGTCGTGCCGCGACGTTAAATTAGGCGCTTATTGGGAGGCAACCCAATTGGTAGTGTAGCTTCTTATTTTATTTATATTTTTTCTAGTGTCATTTTTTTCTTTTGGTCTAGTTTTTACAGGTTTTGGAGAAGTCTGAGTACCCAAAAAATTGGAGCTAAGGAGCACATTTGAGCTTAAGTGTGTGGTGAGTACGACCCTTGATGGAAAAAGAAAACATGCTACTAGCTAGGCCTAGAGGCCTCAAAGAGTTTTCCTAACCCTTGTTTTAAATTTTATTTGATGCTTTGGGGACATAGCATCTTTTTAAGTGTGGGGTGGAGGAATGAATTCCTAGTTTTTACTGATTTATCGAGTCTTTTTGTATTTTTAGGTGGGTGTCTCGGCTTTTGTTTTCGGTACTTTTCCTAAGGATAGTCCCTTTGAACCGATAGGGAGTAAATTTTTTACTTTTTATTTTATTTTTTTAGAGAAAAGAAAAGACCCTTTTGAGTTGTGTGATACTTGCTATTTAGGCCTAATTTTGAATACTACTTTCTTGTGAATGCTTGATTGCTAATGAAATTACAGACTCTTTGACACCAAGGCTCATGGTTGTGACTTTGTATATAGCTTATTTTATTTTGTAGTTTGTTATGAACCCGTCTCTCTTAGAGGTAGAATTGATCTATCTTGATTGATACTTGTGTCATGTGTGGTGAGAATTTGTTTATTCTATGTTTTGCATCTTAGTCTAGAACTTGCCCTGCATGTTATTGAAGCGAAATAAAAAGTGTTGCTCAGTTTAGGAGATAATAATAGGAGCTGAGGAATACACTTGAATCTCAGCTTGTGAATCAGCCAAGGAGGTCTGGAAATGTTTGAAAATAGCTCATGAAGGGACCGAGCAAGTGAAATAGTCCAAGGTGGACATGTTAACTACCCAGTACGAGAACTTCATCATGGAAGAAGGTTAATCCATTCATGAAATGCATACCAGATTCACCTCTATCACCAATGAGCTTCGTTGTCTTGATGAACCCATTCACCCAAGCAAGCAAGTTCGAAAGATTCTTCGAGTCCTTCCAAAATCATGGGAAAGTAAGGTGAATGCAATAACTAAAGCCATGGACCTGAAGACACTTACCATGGATGAGCTGATCGGGAATCTCCAAACATACGAGCTAAACAAGCAACAAGATGGTTCAAAGAAAGAAGGGAAGAAAGTCAAGTTCTTGGCACTAAAAGCATCACCAAGTGACTTGTTTAAAGATGATGAAGAGATGGACTATCTGACCGAAAGATTTCAGAAAATAATCAAAAAACATGGAGGGTTTATGAGGAGAGGAAACTCTAGCAGATCAGCAAATGCCAATGATCTGGGTCACAAGTGCGGGAAGCCAGGACATTTCATAAGAGATTGTCCATTGCACAAGCTAGAGTACAAAGGTTATGTTAGAATTAGAGGAGACAGAGAAAAGTACAGGGACCAGGTTCCTCATAGTGCTAGGAGAAAGGCAACTGCTGATCAGGTTGTAAAGAAAGCCCTTGCTGTGTGGGGGAACTCTTCCAGTGACTCAGAGGAATTAGATCATCCTGAAGATGTTTCCATGATGGTGGTGAAAGATGATGCAGATGTTTTCAACTCCATCTTCTCACTGATGGCACAACCAGAGGATGAAAAAACCAAAGAAGAGGTAGCCTTTCTTGACCTTAAAGGTAACTTAGACACTTACTCTATCAAAAGGTTAAGAAAACTTGATGTTGTGCTGATTGATTCTGTTGATGAATTAACTGCTCAAAATAATGCTCTAAATGAGACTCTAGACTCTTTCCAGGATGAAAAGCTTGCTTTAATGTCACAAATGACTGTTCTAGAAGCTGAAAATCTAGAACTGAAAGAAAAAAATAAAAGGGGTGACTACATGGGTTTCTAAAGGGAAGAAAGAGGCCAGTAGTTTGCAACTTGAGCTTGAAAATAAGTTGCATACTGCTGAAATGAAGATGCATTTGGCTCTAGAAAGAAATGATGTGTTAGAGAGGGACCTAGTTCGTGTAAAAGAGGAATTGAACAAATCCCTCAAATGGACCA
This sequence comes from Solanum appendiculatum, assembly GCA_018342035.1. Lineage (NCBI taxonomy): Eukaryota > Viridiplantae > Streptophyta > Magnoliopsida > Solanales > Solanaceae > Solanum > Solanum appendiculatum. The sequence continues at coordinate 863,151 of JAGDQO010000120.1, forward strand.
CTTCCTCTAAATTTCTTACAAAGTTAACTGGTCAAGGAAACAATTGTAGAATAGGGTTGGGTTGTGAGAAGACAGATCCCCTATGCAACCCCCACAACAAATATGTCTGTGTTGTCCATAGCCTGCTCTGTTTGCACTGTGGTCTAAATGATCATCTGAAAAAGGACTGTCCTGCATTGAAAAAACATGAGGAGAGTTTTTCAAACTATTTCAAACAGAGGAACAGGTAGAAGACGGGACTTGGTCGTACTTCTGGTCCCAAGTTGAAGAAAACCAATTTGCCTTACTGGACAAAGTTTTTTCTTATCACTCCTTTATCTGCTTACTGGGAACTCCGTCTCAAATGGGTTCCCAAGGCTAACAAGTGATTTTCTATGCAGGTGAGAGGAAGTAGCAATAGTCAGTGTTTGTTCATGAATATAGCAGATGCTCAAAACATGTGACTAGGAAAACTGAAAACTTCCTCTCTCAAGGCACTTCAAGGTGGAGGTGTCTCATTTGGCAATGGCAAGAAGGGGTATATTCTTGGCGTAAGCAGGATTGGGAAATCTGTGAAACACTCCATTGATGATATGTACTATGACAATGGTTGAAGTATAATCTTCCAAGTGTTTCATGGATTTGTGATAAAGGGAATGAAGTCAAGTTCTTAGCTGACAAGTGTGTGGTCACAAACCTGATTTCTAGGGAAGTGATCTTGACAACAAAGAAATGAAACTTGGCTATGTGAGTGGTTCTCTACTGAACAAACTTGTGTCAAGGGACCTGGTTCGTAGTCTGCCACAGATAAAATTTACAGATGACAAAGTTTGTGATACTCATGTGAAGGGAAGCAAACCAGCTTATCATCTAAGAAGAAGAAGTAAGTGAGCATCATTAGATCTCTTGAGCTGCTCCATATAGATCTGTATGGTCTACTGAAGATTTAGAGCAGAGAAAGAAGGAAGCATATTCTTGTGATCGTGGATGACTTCTCAAGATTCACTTGGACTATGTTTCCATGTGACCAACATGTGTCTGATAAAAAATCCAGCAATCCCAAAGAAGCTGATGCAGATAATGAATCTGATGGGGGACCTAGTCTGGTAGATAATGTTGAACAAGATGATGCAGTTCAAACTGTTAATGCAGATTCTGAAGCTGACAGGTTGTGCAAGTTCCTCCTAAAAAAAATGGTTTCAAAAGAGCCGATGCAAAGTATGTAGCAGATGCAGCTTGGTGCGCTCAACTCATGTGGATCAAACAGTAGCTCTGACTAGGGACCTGGTCGAGATAATAAAATTGAAGTTGGGGATGCTGAAATTTGACTGAATGGATCCTGCCTGAAGCAATCAACCCTCTCATGACTATGCAAAGGGAGCAGGTATCCTTGTTTTTCAGTTATGTATGTTTTAGCAAATTCAGTCTTGTACCTTTTGTAGGTATACACACATGGTGAAAGTGCTGAAGGAAAAGGAAGGTCAGGACAGATCTAGGCAATTACATTCAAACTACAGTGAGGGAACCGGTCCGTTCTCGAAGGTTAGCACTCTTAACATTGCATTTTGCATTATGCATGAGAACTGTTGCAATTGCCACGTGTATGCCATTCAGGTATTTTATCATTGTTCCATCTTTTGAATACAAAATGACACTTCCTTCAGAGACCTGATACAACCTTTCACTTCTTTTTATACTCCCTACTTCTTTTTAATCTCCCCAGAAAATTCAAATCCCATTCTAAAATTAGAAATTTTCAAAACCCTATTTTCCTTTCTCTCACCAACACTTCAAAATGTCTAAACTCTTTGCTCCTACTGAAGAATTTTCTAATGAAGAAATTCTTAAGTCTGAAGAGGGACCAAGTTCAGCAAGCAAAAAGAAGGTGGAAAAGATGATGTCCAAAAAGGAAAGGGTTGATATTCTGAGAACTTAAAATATTCTGAATAAGAGGGTGCCTGACCTTGAAATGAAACAAAATCAGGCATGAGAAGTTTGGTTGATGCTGTAGAGATTCAGAGTGGGACCCATTTGTTGAAAGTCACATACATGTGTTGCATGAGTCAGAAGTGAGGGACTTCTATCACAACATGGTTGTTACAGATGATGGGAGTCTAAATACTCATGTAGGCAACTATCTCTTCCAGCTGAATGGGGAAATTTCAGGAGACATTCTGAATATGCCCAAGGAAGGGAGCTGGTTAGCTGTTGGAGGATCCGCTTCACAATAGTTTGTTTAGGAATCAAATAAACTTCCTAATCTCAGTGTTGCCCAAGTGGCCATGAATTTGCTTGAACTGCATTTCTGTCAACTTGGTTTACTGCTTTAACTCTTTTTTATGATGTCAAAAGGGTGAAAATTGTTGAGGTATGAGATCAATGTTATGGTATTGATAAGCCACTTGAAGAGGACCTGGTCATGCCGATAGGGGGAACTTGTGAAGGGGGGAAGAAGTTGAATAAGTTTGTCATCATCAAAAAAGGGGAAAATGTTATTTTGCTGATATGAGTTTTGATGTTTAACAAACTTCGGAAATGAGGAAACAAGGGGACCAGATCTAGGAAAGACTCGGTCTTCTGGTATTGGGACTGATGATAGAGGGAATGAACGAAACCAAGGGATGAAAGTTGAAGTGGCTGGATATTAGTTTGTCATCATCAAAAAGGGGAAAATTGTTATTTTAAGCTTATTTGAAGTTTTAATGATTTAACAAACTTCTAGATCTAACAAGGGACCAGGTCGAGGTAAGACTCTACATTCGTGAAAAGGTGGAAGATAGCTGTCTAAAAGCTGTCAAAAGTGATGTGGTTGTGCACACCTTTTCAGAACAGCAGGCTCCCAACCAATGGCGTTGCTCCTAGGGTTTGTGTCCATTTTATATTAGCTTCTTCTCCAAAGACACAACCAAGTTTTGGCAAACAAAGTGTGAATTTCTGAAAATTCACAAGCTTACAAAGTAAAGGTCATCTTCAAGGAAGAACACTGCTCATATTCAACAAAGGACTTGGTGGAGTGCTAAAGCGTTTTGTTGTTGTATTTTGAGCTTTGTGTCTTGTGTGCTTACATTGTAAATCTACTCCTAAGTTATAAAGGATAGTAGATCATTTGCTTGTCTAAGTTTTAGTTGAGTCGTATTAATTAGAGTTAGTTAGTCGAATCATCTAAGTTTTAGTCAAGTCACTTCACATTATTTTGATGTTCTCTTGGGTAGAGTTGCCTAGGAGTGTCAACTAGAGTTAGTTAACGTGTGGGTGCATAAGAGTTGCGGCTTGTCTCCTCTCTTGTCTTCGAAGATCCAAGTTGGTGGCTAGAGTTAGCGATCTTGGGGTCTTGAAGTCTAGATCAACTAGATTTAGTTGGTTTAGTGAGCAATAGAGTTATTGCTTAGTTTCCTTTGTAGTAGAGTTGCTACAGTAAGGGGGAAGGGATTCAAGAGTCTGTAATATGAAGCATTGCTCCGTTTTGAGTGAAATGGAGTTTGGGTTGAAATCCTGTGAGTACAGGTCGTAGTTTTCACTGCCCTTGAGCAAGGGGGTATCCACGTAAAATCCTTTTGCCTGATCTACTTTGATTTATTTATTTCCGCACTTTTATTCTGTTGAGGGACCAGGTCTAGCGATTAGTAGTGGACGCATCCATTCTAACAAGAACCATTCACCAATGGGTCCATAAAATCTATTATATTTCAATAGGAGATCCTCCAACTCCTGCAGCCACTTGTTGTTTCCCAAATCAAGGAGTTGTTAGGATGTAGAGTTGACTAGGGATCGAACTTTCCAAATGATTTTTTGTGCAAATGGAGTGAATTTGATTGAAGATCAAGTATCGTTATTGTAGATGGTCTAAGCTTGTAAGATAGTTGTGAGAGACATTAAGGAATTGTAATGCACTCAAACCATTTAGGGAACGTAACTGCCCTTGAATTTCATTGATATTGCTACTCCATGATAAACCACTATATATGAAAAAGATCAAGAATGGTGAGGTTTGTCATGTTTGAATAATATGAACGTTCAAGATAGAGATTACTTAGGTTCACAACATCTCTGAGGAATGGAACCAATAAGTTGATTATGAGACAAAGCAAGCCGCTATAAGAGAATTGGTCTTAAACTCGGGAACAATTCCTCCTCAGCAATAACTGAATTAATGAAGGAAGGCTAGTCATCCAAGAGGGGATTGATCCGATTTCAGACAAATCCACGTAAAATAGATTTTGAAGCCGGCTAGCAGTAAATGGAGGAAGTGAACCATTGTGTGAATTGTTTCTCAATGTCAAATCTTCAAGCTTTGTCAAGTTCACAAGAGAAGTTGTTCTCCAGTGATAAGGATGTAAGCTAGCTTTTGCAAGTTGGAAAAAACATCAGGAATTTCCCGCTCCATATGGAACCACTTGGGTGAGGTTCCTGATGAATTCTGGAAATGGTCCGGCCCAAAATTTATTTCGGGTATAGTTTAGGTGGTACTTGTGTCTTTCTTATTATACTAATCTGATGGCTTTACCATCAAATCGTCTCATGAAGCCTATTGCAGCTATCTAAAACATGGTTAAAGTTAAAACACAGTTAGTAACTTGTTTGTGGCAGTTATTTCCAATCAACTTGTTGTTATTGAATAAGCAAAGCAGTAGACGCACCTTATTAGTTTCTCAAAGAAAGATATAACAGCCTTGGCAGTTTCAGAAACGTCGTGTTTACTTGCTTGATGAGACTCCGTCACCTTATAATTTGATAAAGATGGTCAAAATTCAGACTTCAATCACAGGATACTATAAATCAAACTGAAGACTAATACAATGTTGTGCTACCAGCAGGTTGAGATGAATAAGACTATAAGACGATCAATAAATTAATAAGGAAATAAGCAAAGAAGAAAACAAGATGCACTATGAATGCACAAATATATAGACATGGAAATTAGCATACTTGGCATATAGTTGGATATCCAGATTTGCCTCAAACTTTATAAGAACTTCAGAATCAAGATGATTGTATCTATATACAAACTTTAAAAGTTTAGCATTTTATTAAAAACAACATTCTAAAATTCCCCCAGACACCCAAAAATTTTAAGTTGTAAGGAAATTGAAATATTCTATGTTTTCCTCTTAACACAAGCGTGGTTTCTTTGTAACAAAATTATCCAAAATATTCATAAAGAAATGGGTTCTCCATGTCTGCCTATAATACTTACGGCCCGTTTGGCCATGCGATATGGAATCATGATATGATATCATAATATGAAATCATGAGATGAAGTTGAAGTTTTGTTTAGACATGCGATATGAAATCTTTGTGTTGTATATTTTCTCATAAACATAAGAATCCAATAAGTTGTAAAACTATTAAAAGGAAAAAATGTGCATTATAGCAAACTATTAATTCAAAATAAATGTTATAGCTACAGTTTCATTTAATTCTAATTCATAGCAAACGCTTGTCATTCGCCTCTCTCCCCATAATCTCGCTCGCCACTCTCCCCAGAATCTCGCTCGCCACTCTCACTTATACGAACACAAATGTATAAATTGTGTTTGTGTTTGTATAAAGCGAGAGAGAACTGTATATACAATTACAAATACATATCTATCTGTCCTATACACTTATAATTATACTAATACAAATCGTCCCCTGCCCAGTTCTCTTTTGCCTTTCTCTCTCTCTCGCTTTATACAAACACAATTATACAAAATACAATGTAATATTTGTGTTTGTATAAAGCACGAGAGAGATTTGATATTCAAATAAAAATATTTTAACTCGATTCAATTGTATACAAATTCAAATTTTATGCAGTTATACAAATACAATTATTGATATATATATACATAGTAGTTACATATATACAATTACCTAACCGATATACATATACAGTTGCTGCGATTTATACAGTTGCTGCGATTTTATACAAATCTGATGCTCCATAGCCAACATAGTTTGTTATGGAGCGCAAATAGAAAAACTGTAGCTATAGATCGCTAATATGATTTTTATGTTTGTTATTCCTAAAATTTACTCCTATTAAAATAGCTCCAATTGTTTATTCAATCTTACCAAATAAATAAAAATTTATAAAATATCATAATAAATTATTGCAAAGCTATTTGTTCTCCACTTATGTAACTGTTTCATCTAACTTTAATTCAATAAAAAAAATTGAACATAAATTGTAGTGTACTAGTCTTTAATATAATCCTCTCACATAGTACGGACAATCTCCTTGCGTTGAACTTGCATTTCTCGATCCGTTCTTATTTATATTCACCAAATCAATACCCACTTTATCATTTATATCCACCAAATTTAAAGTAATAACAAATTTTATGTTGGTGAGAATAATTTTTTTTAAAAAGTAATGATTGTTGTGACGAAAAATGAAAACGAAAACCCAAAAGTAAAGAACACCAAGGTTAACGTAGAAAAACCCTTCAAATTGAAGGTAACCACCACGGGATCAACAAGATCCGAATTGCTTTACTATAAAAACAAGAAGGTTACAAATATTCTTCCAATGGCTACACTACAATTGCCAAAAGAGAACAAACAATAGTTACACCAACAAAAGATAAATAGAAAGAAAAATTACCAAAAAGAGCTGCTGTTCGGAACCTAAATCAAGATCCTACTGACCTCTAAATCCGATCTCCACCGTTCAAATCAATCGCCAAAATGTCAGGAACACTCAGTCAAAATTTTAGCCCGATCCAACAGTTAGTTAATTGAGAATCACAATCTGAACGTTGTTGGCCGGAGAAAAAAACTACAGCAAAAAGAGCCCTTTCTTCTCTCTTCTCTTTTGTCGAAAATTCTCTCAAAACCTCTCTTTATGGATTTGTGATTTTCTTTATAAAGCCAAAATCAACTCCAAATAGAATTACAATTCCAATCATTTTCCTAGTAGAATTGGAAACCAAATAAGGAGAATAATTCCAATCCTTTTCCAAATAGGATTAGGCCATGGGCCTTTGGCTGGAACATGGGCCATAGCCCAACAAACTCCCCCTCCATCCAAGGGGCCAAATGGACTTCAAGTGGAGGAACTCTTAACAAGCTTCATGCCTGCTACACTTCTATAAAGCTCATGCTTGTCTGCGATGTCTTCTTTCCACTTATCTCTATGAGTATCTAACATGACTTCATCATAACCTTCAGGTTCTCGCATTCCAGTCAAAAGAATATACTCATTAGGAGAATAACTTGTTGAGCTTTTCTTCTCCCTAGTGGATCTTCTACAAGAGGTTTATGGAACATCCGAAGTAGTCATCTCAACCCGAGTTGGTTGATGATCAACCACAACATCATCAATATGAGTATCTATAGATTCTACATCCTGATCATTATTTTGGGTTCCTTCATGTGCAAAACATGTATCAATAATATGTATTGGATCAACATTAACTAAGCTCTCATCAATTTGAGAATCTGATTTCTCAACCCTGTTAATATCTTCAATAGTTTAATCTTCAAAGAACACAACATCACGACTTTTAATGAGCTTCTTATCAATTGGATCATAAAAGCGATATCCAAACTCATCTTGACCATAACCAATGAAGATGCACTGCTTAGTTTTAACATCCAATTTCAACCTCTCATCTTTTGGAACATGCACACTAGCTTTACATCCAAACACTTTCAAGTGATCATATGAAACATCCTTAGTGAACCAAACTCTGTTTTGAACATCACCATCCAAAGCAACAGCAAGAGACAAATTGATAACATATGCAACAGCATTAAGTGCTTCAGCCCAAAATGAATTTGGAAGTTTAGCCTCTGAAAGCACGCATCTAACTCTTTCAACTAAAGTTCTGTTCATCCTTTCTGCCAAGCCATTTAATTGAGGAGTCTTCTGATGATGAATTCCTTGTGATTTGCAGTAGTTATCAAATGGACCAATATACTCACCACCATTATCTGTGCGAATACATTTTAATTTCTTTCCCGTTTGTCTCTCAGATAAGGCTTGAAACTCGTTAAACACATCAAGTACTTGATCTTTGGATTTTAAAGGATATACCCAAAGCTTGCGAGAATGATCATCAATGAAAGTTGCACAGTAAAGTGCACCACCTTTTGACTTCACTTTAAAAGGACCACACAAATCAGAGTGTACTAGCTCCAGTAGTTTTGAATTTCTTGAAGAAGGATGACTATGAAAAGAAACTCTTTTATGCTTCCCAGCTAAGCAATGAACACATCTTTTCACCTTTGCTTGTTTCACACCAGCAAGCAAATTCTTCTTAGCCAAACAAGTGATCCCCCTCTCGCTCATATGATTAAGCCTTTTGTGTCATAATTCTGAGAAAGTCTCGCTTTCCACCAAATTTATAGAGTCACCAAGAATCGATCCTTGTGTCACGTATAAATTTGAATGCTTTCTTCCTCAAGCTACAATCAATGAGCCTTTGGTGAGCTTCCATTGGCCATTGAACAAGTCATTATGATAGCCATCATCATCTAGTTGTCCTACAGAGATCAAATTTACAGGAATTTTTGGAGCATGCTTGACATTTGAAGGACTAACGTTGAACCAATATTGGTTTACAAACAAACTGTGCCAGCACCAAACACCTTAACCTCGCCAGCATTACCCATCTTTAACACCTCAGAGTTAACAAAAGTATATAAGATGAAAAGAAGTCTTTTCTCGGTGTGACATGTGATGTAGCTCCAAAATCTACTATCCAACTTGTATCTTGAGATACAAAATTGATGACGTCTTTATCACAAGCGAAGAGAAGGTCATCTCGAACAACAGCAACAACATTGTTTCCGTTATTTTCTTCTTTCTTTCCTTCTTTAAGATCTTGCTTCAACTGTTTACAAAATCTTTAAATATGTCCTTTCTTTCCACAATGATGGCATATAATATTTGGATTCCTGAGTCTTGACTTGCTTCTACTTTTACCTCTACTCTTCGGACCTTTTATTTTATCTCTCCCTCGATCTTCTATATATAGAACATCTGAATGTGAGGATGTGCCTTGAGATTTTCTTCTGACTTCTTCATTCAACACACCAGTTTTTGGATATTCCATAGTCACGTTACCACCAGGAGCAGAATTTGTTAAGGAAACACGAAGAGTTTCCCAAGAATCCGGTAGAGTATCAAAAAGCCAAAGTCCTTGTATTTCATTATCAAAATTAACACCCATCCCTGATAGCTGATCAAGAATACCTTGAAAATCATTTATGTGATCAAGAATAGGACTTCCCTCCTTGTATTTAAAGGTCATCAATTGCTTTAGCAAGAACAACTTGTTATTGCCAGCTTTTTAAGCGTAAAACGTCTCCAACTTTTCCCACAATGTTCTAGCATGTGTCTCATTCACAATATGATTGCGAACATTATATTCAACCTATTGCCTTATATATCCACATACTTGTTGGTGCTCGAAATCCCAATTTTCATTAGTCACAGTCTCAGATTTATAAGTAGCAAAAACGGGAAGATGCATCTTCTTCATGAACAGTAGATCTTTCATCTTGCTTTTTCATATGTTGTAGTTGCTCCCATTTAGACATACCATCTTACTCATATTTCCCTCCATCAAAAACTTGATAGTGGACCTAGCTCTAATACCACTTGTTGTGACGAAAAATGGAAACAAAAATCCAAAAGTAAAGAACACCAAGTTTAACGTGGAAAAATCCTTCAAACCGAAGGTAACCAACACGGGATCAAAAAGATCCGAATTTCTTTAATATAACAATAAAAAGGTTACAAATATTCTTCCAATGGCTACACAACAATTGCCAAAAGAGAACAAACAATAGCTACACCAACAAAAGATAAATAGAAAGAAAAATCACCCAAACAGAGCTGCTATTCGAAACCTAAATTAGGATCCTTCTAACCTCCAAATCCGATCTTCACCGTTCAAATCAACCTCCAAGATGCCAGGAACACTCAGTCAAAATTTCAGCCCGATCCAACGGTTAGTTAATCGAAAAACATGATCTGAACATTGCTGGCCGGAGAAAAAAACTGCAGCAAAAAGAACCCTTTTCTTCTCTCTTCTCTTTTGTCGAAAGCTCTCTCAAAAAACCTCTCTTATGTCCTAATGTCTCTCAAAGACAATACTAATGAGCAATTGAATTATTCTCTCAAAACCATCCTCTATTTATAGAGTTGTGCTTTTCCTTATAAAGCCAAAATCCACTCTAGATAGAATTACAATTTCAATCCTTTTCCTAGTAGAATTGGAAACCAAATAAGGAGAATAATTCCAATCATTTTCCAAATAGGATTAGGCCATGGGCCTTTGGCTGGAACATGGGCCATAACCCAACAATGATGTTATTATAAATTTTATTTACATATGAAATAAATGATTAGTAGATCTAAATGTGAAATTGTTTTAACAAAATATAAACTTATGAGTCAATTTTTGTATTTAAAAAGATCCCTTATCATGATGTGTGAAATTCTCAAATCATGAATATGGGATTCCATCTCATGATATGAAATCATAAGATGAAATTAGTATGAAATCGCATGTCCAAACGCTGATTCCGTCTCACGATTTCATATTGTGATATGGTATCGCATGGACAAACGCCTACTTAGCTTCTGCTGGCTCCAGCATTATAACATAAAGGTTCCAAAACATACACACAATTTGCTAAGTTACAATGTAGCAGGATATATCATAAAGACACAGCAGAAGCTTCACATTAACATCAAACACTAAATATCAAAACTATAAGATATCAATACATGTATCGGAACAACCAAAAGATATATATGAAATAATAATAAAAGTATAAGAGAGGTGGTTTGGTTGAGAACAAGTTATTCCATCGTGTATATGGGATAATTTATCTCATCATTATTATGACAAAAATGGTAGGATAAATAATCTAGGGACTACCTAATAATATTTTCAACCAAATATGAGATAAAATAATCATACATTTTATCCTGAGATTATTATATCTTATACCTTACACCAAACGACTCCTTAAAGATACAGATAGTCAAGAAAGTACTGGGGAGGAAATATATATAATTTATTATCTTATACCTTACACCAAACAACTCCTTAAAGATACAGATAGTCAAGAAAGAACTGGGGAGGAAATATATATATTTTATTTTCCTTCGATTGATACAAATGAAATGATTTAGCTTTCTATTTATAGAATAAAGATATTGTTGTGAGGTTTTTTAAGAGTTGTTTGCAAGTTACCTGCTTGAGTTACTCGCAAGTTATTTGCTTAGTTACAAACCTAAAAAAAGATTGCAAGGCTTCCAAGGAACGGCCTACGTGAACTACTTGTAACCTTCTTACTTGAGCTACTTATAAAGTACCTTCTTGATTGCAAACTTCTTCGAGATTACTTAGAATGAACATCCACAATATAATATATGTTTATAACACAAACCTAAATGTGTCACAAACATTTATAATTGACATGTTTTTAAACAATTATTCTATTCATCAAATTAAACCTAAAAAAGATGACATTCAATGGTCCTCTTCTTAAATCTTTCCTCTTTTTTTCTTTCTATTTCATTTTATGTGTATATATATCTGTAATATGTCTTCCCTTCCTCTTAACTTTTTCCCTCCATCTCCTTAAATCCCCTTGCTCTTTCCATTTCCTTTGCATCTCTTTAATTAAAACTTGATATTCTATTAAAATACATTCATATTTTAAATATAGTTTCGTTAATTAAATATGATAATAAAAACCAAATTTTAACTCAAAATATGTGATGTACATTGTATGTACACTAGCATAACTTTGAATCAGCCAATGTTGGTTATTGTATTTGATATAACTAGTTTATAGGTGGCAAAATCATACTCAACTCGTCTAATTCACTTAATCTGTTTAAGTTTGGGCGATCGAGTTATTGACCCGTTCATTTATTACTCAACTCATTTCAGCCTATTAAAATTTGAGTTGATATATAGTCCAAACTGACTAATGGGAAATCTTGTTAAAATATTTAAAAATATTTTTTAAAATTTGATATATATATATATATAGCCATAAGAAAGAAAAATAATAATTTTATTAGGTACGGAAATCTTTTAAAAGAACAGATAAAATAATTAAAGCTTAGTAAAAATTAAACGGATTTAGTTATGACCCATTACTTGATCCGTTTTGACCTAAACAAATTTGGAGTGAGTTGGGTCTTGACCCATTTTTAACTCCTCCAAGTTTGACCCAACCTGTCCAATTATCATCCCTCACTTTAGTGGCTTGAGCCTTTGACTGCCTCTAGGCTTAACCCTTTAATGATTGACTACAAGTTTACGTGAAGATTTGAAGCATATTTGTTCAAAATTTTGGTCCATTTAAATCACAGAATTTTAAATTAATAATTTATGAATATATAATATATTTAAAAATAAATAACTATAGAATTTGGAGTAGATCAGACTAATTCCGTAACCCTTATTTTCATTCGCCCTTATTCATGTGAACCTGATAGCTTTACTTAATTATTATAATAATATTAACTTAAAATTATACTTAATTAGTACAAATTATAAATTTCAAATTTTATATCCTTCCCAATAATATGTTAGGTTGGAGATTATAGAGGAGAAAACTTGGTGAGGAGACTAATGAAAATATTAGAATGAAATGAATGATGTAAAAAGGATTAGGTGTTTGGTTTTTGTCCACAACATGAAAGCCTAATGAGAAGAAGCCAACATGCAATGCCACAAAACAAAATGGAGTACTCACTTAATTTCAAGATTTGACCCCTTAAATTTCCATCAATCTTGTTTTTCTTGTTTATCCTGATTAATGAGGAAATTTATCTGCATTTAATTTATTATTCAAGTCATGAAACTAAAACATGAATATAAAAAGTATGTATCAAAAACATAAAAATCTAAAAAGGCTAATGTGATCACATATATGAAGTCTTACAATGTCTCTGATTATAGGACTACAATATAGAATATCAAATAGTATCATAAATATGACTATTAATTATTTAAGGCGTAATAATAATAAAAAGTTGTGGTAGTAATGAAAATAAAGACCATTAAATTTTACATTAAAGAAAATTTAAAAAATGATTTTTAGCTTCTTAATACTCTATTTGTTCCACAATAGTGGTTCACTATTGAGGCATAGGGATTAAGAAGCAGTAAATGATAGGGGTAATTTTATCAAATCATTCTTGTTAAATATAAGTCATCTAAACATTGAAAAATGAATAGTATTTAATAGCAGGGGTAAAATAGACAGAAAATAATAAATTATTAATTAATTTTATAAACTGGATAAGTATTGTTATACATCTCAAAATAATACAGTGGACAAGTAAAGATAGATGGAGAGAATACTACATATTTAATATAATTAAAAGAGTTAGATGAGTGACATTTTTAATATAGGCACATAAATAAGAAAGATAGAAAGCAGTCAAAAAAAAAGAAAAAAAAAAAAGAAGATGATTGCTTTTCTAAGATGATTGCATTTCTTGGCCAAAGAGAGACCCATATCACCTTTTATATTCTTTAACTTTATTCTGATATATAAATACAAATTATTGCAATATATAATAATCCAGGATCGAACAAATACAAATAAAAAAAAAGGATCAACAAATACTTTTAAATATTATATAAATAGGGAAGAATAGGAAAAAGACCAATAAACCCTTTTCCAGTCCTTTATTAACATTTAATTATGGTTTCAAAATTATTTAATATTTAATTAGATATTAAAATTAACAAAAATATTTCAACTAAAACACAAAAAAAAATTCATAAGTTATTTATGGAGTTTTGTATTTCCTCAATTTAATTTTTTTTTTAAAAAATAAAAATTTGGAATTCAGACGTTCTATCAAACTTACAAAAGGTTCAAATTCCATGAATTTCTTTGAGAGTTTTACATGTGCAGTTTAAACTCAGGTATTTATTTTTGAAAATTTTCATATTTTTTTAGTCGAAAAAAAATTATTTATTAAAACATACTAGTTAGTCGTTATATATGGATTGTTTACACTTATAAGTACCATCGAAGTTAAATTTCAGGTCATTCATCATGGGAGAGAACCATTTTGTTGGATACAATAGATGAAGAACAAACTACACTTAATTTTGACCCCATGTATATCTATATACATGTATCACATCAAAATCTGGTAAGATACGTAATATTGCAAACTAGAGTGTATCTAAGTAATTAGCTCTTAAACTAGTGAAATTTATGTAAGCTCCCTAAATTTAATGGGTAAGACTTAAAGAGCAATTCTTCAAAGAAATTTGTCAAGAATCAGAATACTGAACTCTACTTTTCACAATACTAAACTCACTTCTTTATGCACTCTATAAGCTTATGTAAAAAATACTAATAAATTATAATATTAGAAAATTAATATATTTAAAATATATATAATAATTTTCAAGAAAATTATACTTTTATACCATCATTAGTAATATAGTATGAAATCAATTCTTATGTACTGTAAATCTAAATATTAAAAACAGATCAACTGAGCAAAATCAAAGAAGATTTATCATTTTATTGCATGCATAATTCACTTTTAATACATAGTAGATTACTACAATATTGCTATATATTGCTATAAATATAAATAAAAAGTATCGCTAAAACCAATAATTATTTATTAAAAGATATTCTACCAAATAATTTTTCCTTCTTCACATGTTTACCTTTTCATTATTGAACAAAACAATTTCCACATATATGGCTTTTTACTCTGTATCAACCGAAATAATTGAACTTTCTTATATATGCGGGCCATCATTTTTTCCTATTTCAAACTTTTTGGTTCACTTTGCATTTGTTTCATTTTTCTTCAGGAAAAGATTTGATATATTATTAATAGTTGATATATTCTCGTTTTAAAAGTGATTCATATATAATCTTGCTGTTACATAAATGATTCATATAAATATTTTATTTTATTAACATATCAAGAAAGTTTTATTACCTTTTTTATACTATCCTTAATACTTCCTTTGTCACATTTCATATGATTTACTTTCATTTTTAGTCCGTCACAAAAAGAATGACACATTTCTATATTAAATAATAATTCAACTATAAAATATCTATTTTGCCCTCAATGAAATGATTTATACCCACAAAAATATCTATCACTTATTAAAGATCATAAGTTTCAAAAGTCTTTCTTTTTTTATTAAACTCCGTGCCAACTCAAACTAATCCATATAATAATTAAATTTAAAATTTCAAAATATTATTAATAAAATATGGGGCCAAATAATAGGAAAAAGGAAAAATTTTATTAATAATATGGGGCCAAATAATAGGACAGATTCATGAACGTTTTTTAAAAATTTACACGGGTGAGGTGGGTCATAGAGCGAAATTTAAGTCTTTTGTATTAAAACTTAAAATGCTTAATTTATTCTTCAAGAATTAATCAATTCCATACAAATTCTATTATTATTATTATAATATCAATTTGTCTTTATATTATTATTATTATTATTATTAGAATTCATTTTTCTGTATCTTCACATTCACTTATACTCTCTCTCCGTTCATTATTATTTTTCACAATTTGACTTGACACACCCATTAACAAGATAATTATTGATATATGTATTTTACCAAACTATCCCTATTAAATAATATCTTGGAAGATGATTAGGAAAATAAGTATTTAATGCTGAGGGTAAAGCATGAAAATAATTATTGCTTTTTCTTGATATATCAAAAATGACAAGTAAAATTGAAAATTTATTTTAGGAATAAGTGACAAGTAAAAGTGAATGGAGAGAGTAATATATTTTTTACCAACGTTTTCCTATTAAGTATTTAAAAAAATTATAACTAAAAATAAGAAAAATAATTGATAATCTCGGTTAAGAAAATGATTATAGATATATAATCTAAAACATAATAAAAAAGCAATGTAATAATAAATTTGAATTAATTTGATTTTTTTGAAACATGTTTGTAATTGTAAAGACATTAATTTTTTTTTGAGTTAATTTGATGTTATTAAAAATGTTGGATTATAAGATTATTTACGTTTTTAGTTATTTTTACGAGAAAGATATCAATTAATATTTTTATTAAATATATCAACTACTTAAGAAAATGGAGTAAAAAATATTTATTAGGAATAAATAAAATAAGAAAATGAAAGAAAAAGAAGGTAAGGGAAAGAGATATGGTAACAAGGTAAAGGAATTGACCCATTATCGAAGTGTCAAATAATTAATGAACCTTATACAACTATGGTTGGTTGAGCGTCTATCATTTTCTTTTCTAGGAAAAAGTACTCTCTAGTGACTAGTGAGACCAAGCGAGGATAAAGATATTTTTAAAAAAAAGAAAAAGGAGTGAAACATGTGGAAGAGCATATAACACGAGAGATTCTCAAGTGCAAAGGAGAAAAATAGTAAGAAAGATTTGGTAAGACACAAAGGCTTCCTTCTCTACACTCAAATCTTCTGTTCAAGGTTTAAATTCAACATTTTCTACTACTTTTGCTGTAAAAATTGCCTCACTCGTGTATTTCAACTCTATGTTTCTATTAACTTATATAATTAATATTGTAATTTGTGAACATATTTCAAAATTTGGTACCAAAGCTTGGGTGGGTAGCATCTAGCAAATAGTAAATAATGTCAAGCGAGGCGAGGCAGATCCAGCATTTAAGCTATTAGACACATAATTGTAGTATTCGATTAGAGTGCCTTTGCAAATGTGGTGGCACACCTATAACTGATTGAGAGAATTCGGTTGGTGCAGCAGAGTTCAGTTCAACAAATTTTATGTTTTCTAATTTATTTTGCAGAGCTAGAAGAATTGAAGGTTGAAAAAACATGGCGTCTGTAATTGGAGTTCATAACTTTGCTGCTTTGAAACCAGTTTATGAAAGGCCATCGTTGCGGTGGATTCTGGAACCCAGAAAGCAGTTGGCATTTTCAGATCGGAGGATGACTCTGCAATCTAAGGCTTCTGATCAGGTCTATTTCTTCGCTTTTTGCTTCCTTTGATATCTGAATCTGGCATTGTACATGCCCAAATTCATTACTATAATTATAATCTTTATAAGTCTTGACGGACAAAGTTACTTGATAAATGTGACCATTTTGAGGTAAAATCTCACCTAATCTGTTGGGTTTGGGCATTTTGACTGAATTCTGCAACCTTTATCTAGTAATAGAATTATCATTTAAAGGCATTTCAGTATGGATAAGGCTACGTACACTCTACCCTCTCTAGATCCACTTGTGGATTTCGTTGGGTATGTTGTTGTTTGTTCTTTTTGTTGATTTTTTTTTGTTTGATTATGTTTACAGGTTGAAGGTTCACCATGGGACCATAAAGGGTTGTTACAGAGTCGAGAATTATATCAGGTCCTCTTTTTTCGTCTTTCAAATTTTTCTTCCCCATCTTTTGTACTAATCATCCATTCTTTTGAAAAGTCGCCAGTATGTTTTGGAGACTAGTGTTTACCCACGAGAACCAGTGCCTCTCAAAGAGATCAGGGCTATAACAGAAAATCACGAAGAATTTTTTATGGGTGCATCACCTGATTCAGGTCAACTGATAGCCATGCTGTTGAATATGTTAAATGCCAAAAACACTATTGAACTCGGAGTCTTCACCGGTTATTCTCTGCTTCTTACTGCTCTTACAATTCCTGATGAAGGCAAGATCCTAGCAATTGACCCGAATCTACAGTCTTATGAAATGGGCTTGCCAATCATCCAAAAAGCCGGTGTTGAGCATAAGATCGATTTCAAACACTCTCCGGCTTTACCTGTTCTTGATAAACTCCTGGAAGATGATAAAAACAAAGGTAGTTTTGATTTTGCATTTGTGGACGCGGATAAAACCAATTATGGAAACTATCACGAGAGACTAATGCAGCTGGTGAAAATTGGGGGTTTGATAGTGTATGATAACACACTATGGTATGGAACACTTGTGATGCCAGAGGAAAGCGTTCACGAATTGATGAGACCAGGTAGAAGTTACTTACTTGAGTTAAACAGATTCCTTGCTGCAGATACCCGAATTCAAATTTCTCAAGTTTCGTTAGGTGATGGAATGACCATCTGCAGGCGACTCTTTTGACTAAAATAGTTGAAGTTTCACCTGCAGATGACCATCACTTCAATACCATATTAGTATTGATTTTGTCTTCAAAAGTCATGCAGCTTTTCAATACTGTCATCAATTAAAGTTTGATTAATCATCAAATCTGCCCATTGGACAGATCAATGAAGGAACCTGTAATTTTTTTCTTAGTAATTGGCTTGATGATGTTATAAATAATATGGCAACCTTCGTGTAGTGTCACTATTTTGTTTATGATTATGTGCTATATATGGAAAGAATGTAATTGAAATTAGATTGAATAAAAATGTTTATCTATTGATGTTATCTGTGAGCATAGTGCTAATTATGCTAGGAAAATTGTTGAACTAGTTGCAAGATCATCTCCAATTTCCAAATAAGTCAAACTAATTGCTTGGCAGGGGAGAGATAAAGTTACTAATGGGAGTTTAAAAAAGAGCGAGGGAGTGATGGGCAACCTTAGTCTATATGTTGCTTGTGAGCTACCAAGTACCAGTCTTGCGTCAAAATACCATTTGGAGATGCCTCTTTTGGAAGAATCTTTGGAAATGGTCAAGGAAAATGATTTTTGGGATAGTCAAGTAAGGTGAAACCTACTACAAGTCTCACTACAAAATTGTGGAGCATATATAAAACAATTACTAAACATAGCTAAACTAATGGACTACCAAGAACTAGATAGCATCACTGGGAAAAAAGTCAATTGATTCAATTTTCTCGAAATCAATGAGTGGACTTGAAATCATAGATCCATTTTGTGATCCACGCGACTTTGACAAAAATCCTACTATATCTTACCCACTCAGTGTTATTTTGATTGAATTTCAAACGTCTTGCTCGCTACCAAAGCGCATTTTGTGAAGTGTTCTCCAGGTGGAAACATATTGCTTACTTTTCGTTAAGCTTATTCAGGATGAGTACATACAATATCATCCTCTTAGCTATATATAAAAATCTTATTTCTTGGTGGACGACATCTGATTTTGTTCACTGAATAACCATTTACTTACTTTTTGCATTCTTAAGCTCTCAAGTGTTGTAATACCAAAAAGACTTGGCCCTTTTTTTCAGTATCGATACCCGCTAACTATATCGAAATTCATGCTAATTCGATTACTTAATTTCACTAGTATTGTTCTATCCTTTGTTTATTGTTCAAGTTCTATCATAAATTGTATTCCTTAAACAATTGGTTTACCCACGAGAACCAGAGCCTCTCAAAGAAATCAGGGCTATAACTGCAAATCGCCCCGATTTTTATATGGGAACGACACCTGATTCAGGTCAATTGATATCGATGTTGTTGAATCTATTAAACGCCAAAAACACTATTGAACTCGGAGTCTTCACCGGATATTCTCTGCTTCTTATTGCTCTTACAATTCCTGATGATGGCAAAATCCTAGCAATTGACTCGAATCGAGAGTCTTATGAAATAGGCCCCTCCAGTCATCAAACAAGCCGATGTTGAGCATAAGATTAATTTCAAACACTCTCCGGCTTTACCTGTTCTTGACAAACTCCTGGAAGATGATAAAAACAGAGCTAGTTTTGATTTTGCAATTGTGGATGCGGATAAAACTAATTACGGAAACTATCACGAGAGACTAATGAAGTTGGTGAAAATTGGGGGTTTGATAGTATATGACAACACGCTATGGTATGGAACACTTGCGATGCCAGAGGAAAGCGTTCACGAGTTGATGAGACCAGAAACAAGTTACTTACGTGAGTTCAACAGATTCCTTGCTGCAGATACCCGAATTCAAATATCTCAAGTTCCGTTAGGTGATGGAATGACCATCTGCATGCGACTCTTTTGACGAAAAATAGGTACAGGTCTTAGTTGAAGGTGTTGAAATGAAAATTTTCGAGCAACTTTAAGTGTCTGTCAATGTATTTGTCTTATCGTAAAGCAAATTGATGTGAGGCCAAAAATATATATGTTTATCATTATTTGTCTCACATTTAGTAATTTTATTTGTCCTTTTTGAGCATGAATTTTATGGAGTGTGCGTAACAATGTATTTTATTTGTAGGATTAAATTGGTGTGAAGATGAAGAAGTTTGGAGCTAAAATGAATTAAAAATAAAAAGTTTTAGAAGGAAAATCAAGTAGATAGCTTAATAGATTAAATTGAATATAATAATAATATTTTATATATGCGCCAAAAGTGCAGAATGCAAATTCTCATGGAAATAAGCCTGTTACCACGTGACAAGCAACTGAAGACCCTCCGATTTGCATAATTGTTGAGGCGGTTTCACGCTGGAATTTCAATTCCTTTTGGTTTTGGATTCCTAATTTATTTTGGACTCAATTATTTTATTTAGGGTTTTCTATATCTATAAATAGTCCATAGAAATAAAGATTAGAATTGGAGGATACACTTTGTAAGGAAAAGTTATCAATACTTTTTAGGGTTCTTTTCTTCTTCTTTTTCTTAGGTATTAGTAGCTAAAGATCCTTGTTCTGGGGCAGCGGCTATGGGTAATTGTTGAATATCGATTATTTTGAATTAATTATTGGTTATCGCTTAAATTACTTTTGTGTTCTTGTTTTAGTATTTCATACTAGGCCACCACAGAAATAAATCTATTGTTTATTCTTGGACTCGAGAGATGAAGAGGTAGACAGACCAGAGAATGCAAATAGCTTGTTCTAACTTTGTTTAGATTCGTGTTCAGGAGTGACTCCCGGACGAACACCTGGCTTGGTTACGAAACAGGATGAAATATAAATGCTCGTCAATTAGGACTGCCTATCCCCTCTCAACGATGTACTTAGACAGCTAGTTGGAGTAGGCGATTGGAGGTCGAGAGATCATGATCATAAAATCAACCCTGTAAATCAGTAATTTGATAACCGTATTTAATTCATTACATGAGATGCGATATATGAAACCTTAAGCATGCTGCAGCCCTGGAATTGTCCCAATTACTGTAAGTTTATCTTTTTATTTAATTCTTTCATTCTTTTATTTATTTTGACACTCTTAAATAAATAATTAGACTAGTATAATTTAGTAAATAGTTAATTGACAAGTCCCTGTGGGTTCGATAATCCGGCTCTTTTAGAGCCACTATATTACTTGCGTGACCACGTACACTTGCGTGTGCATTTGGGAGCAACACAAATAATCCTAGTCATTGCTATAGGGAACAAAATAAAGTTATCCATAGGCGCGAGACATGTTAGGAACTACTTTTGCAAGAAATATTCGTGTAAATATGACTACTACACTTAGCTACTGCTTTGGGAATTACTTTGTGGTCCTAGAGACCCATTTATCTTGTAATGACTCTGTTTAGCTAATACTATAAGAGGTCGTTTGGTAGAGTTTCCCATTTATCTTGTAATGACTATGTTAAGTTGATATTACAAGTCTCACTACAAAATTGTGGAGCATAAAACAAGGGCTAAACTTAATTAAACTAATGGGTTATGAAGAACTAGAGGTGGAAACAGACTGCCTACTTGTCGTCAAACTTATTCAGAATAAGGACATACAATGTCGTCCTTTTAGAGCTATTATTGAAGATTGCAGATATTTGTTGAATGTCAACAAGATTTTTATTAAACATGGAGAGAAACAAACCAATATGTCAATTTGTTGGTAAACAAAGGACACAAGTATGATGAGAATTTGATAATCTGGAGAAATTCACTCAAGAATATGAAGTTTATTCTCTTGACAGATTTAAGCAATATTGATTTTTTAAATCTTTTAAGTCTTTTCCATTGTATAAAAACGAGAATTAATACTACTAGATAATTAGACATTAAATCAACTCTTGTTTTTTTTTTTTTTTTTTGTTTTATAATTTCCAAAAATGTATGGTGTTAAACCTAAACATTAAAAACATGTCAATTGAGCAAAGCCGAAGAAGACAAAAGTACCTATCCATTTGCTTCTTTTTTCATGTTCAAATTTAATAGTAGTATAATTGAGCATGCTCTCTATTGGGACCAGTCTGTCTGTAACTTCCTTCAAAACCATGTGCTTGACTAGTAATTATTTCTTGCCAACTCTATGCGGTCCTACAAGTCCTATATAGCCATACAAATAAACCATCAAAGGTAGATAATGTACCTCGTACTTATTGTTGGGAAAGACAAGCACAAAATAACTATACACGACAGGGCAATAGCGGAAGAAATCTAAGTCAAAACTTTTCCTTTCTATTTGAACCAAGAGAAGACAAACTAATGCAAGAACAACACTCTTTGGGGCATCAAAGAAATTAATCAAAGCAACCAAATAAAATCAACAATAAGAGACACCAAATTTAAGGTGGAAAACCTCTTCGGGGTGAAGAGTATAAACCACAAGGCCAAAGCTCCACTATAATCAACAAGAGTTACAAAAGTGTTCTCCAAAATGGTCACCAACGAATTGCCAAACAATGAGAAACACAACTACAAGATAGCACCAAAACTAGAGAAATAAAAAGGAGCAAAATCATCAAAACATAGCTACTGTTCACGAGAAAAAAATCTGGAGCTACAGGACTCCAAATCACCCTCTCTCAGTTCCCAATCAAAGATTAAGTTGAAAGGAACAAGCTATCCAAAAATCATCTCAATCGTACAAGAAACGAAGCGTGAATCGCGATTTGAAATTGGCTGCTAGGGCTTGTGCAAAAATCTGCACTTTCTCTCTTTTCTCTCTATATGGCTGCTATCAAAACTCTTGTGATTTTTCAAACTAAGACAAAACATAAAGTCTTACATATGCACCATAATATTGGGCTTATGGTGAAAGTGGGCTATTCCAATTGGGCTTAAATTTATCCACAAAGGAAAGGAAGGGAGACCCAAAACCTTGGACTTTTATTTATCCACAAAGGAAGGGAAAAAGACCCAAAACCCCAACAATTCTCCTCCTACCGACTATATGGAGGAGATCGCCATCTCGGCAATCATGCAACATTCTTCAAACTTCCCTCTTGGCAAAGCTTTAGTCATCATGTCGGAACCATTACTATTGGTATGGATCTTTTCAAGTTCAAGCAATTTAGAATCCAACACATCTTGAATTCAATGATACTTCACATCTATGTGTTTAGACCGACCATGAAATGTAGAATTCTTGCCAAGATGAATAACACTTTGACTGTCGCAAGAAAGCATATACCTTTCTTGAGCACAACCAAGTTCCCCCATAAATCTTTTCATCAAGAGCAACTCTTTGCAAGCTTTAACAACTGCAATAAGCTCAGCCTCTATAGTAGATAAAGCAACACATTTTTGCAATCTAGATTGCCAAGACACAGCTCCCCCTGCAAAAGTAATCAAGTAGCCTAAAGTAGACTTACGAGTATCAACATCACCGGCCATAGCTGAATCAGTGTAACCACAAAGAATAGGCTTCCCTGTCCCAAAACACAAATTTAGACTAGAAGTGCCACAAAGATATCTCATAATCCACTTTACAACATTCCAATGTTCTCTTCCTGGATTAGAAAGAAAACGGCTAACAATACCAACATCATGAGCAATATCTGGTCTTGTACACACCATTGCGTACATCAAACTACCAACAGCTAAAGCATAAGGAACTTTCTTCATATCTTCCTTCTCACCATCACTGGAAGGACAATGCTTAGTACTCAATTTGAAGTGCATAGCTAAAGGTATACTGACAACCTTAGCTTTGTCCATGTTGAATCTACAAAGTACTTTCTGAATGTACTTCTCTTGTGACAACCACAACTTCTTGGTATCTCTATCACGAACAATTTGCATGCCAAGAATCTGCCTTGCTGGTCCCAAGTCTTTCATAGCAAAAGACTTATTCAATTCTTGCTTCAACTTTTTAATCCTGCAAGCATCATGACCAACAACAAGCATGTCATCAACATAAAGCAAAACTATAATAAAGTCATTATCAGAGAGTTTTTGCACAAAAACACAATGGTCTGAAGAAGTCTTTTTTAAGCCCTGTTGACTCATAAAAGAATCAAACTTCCTGTACCATTGCCTGAGAGCTTGTTTTAGACCATACAAGCTTTTCTTCAACTTGCAAATATAATTCTCTTTTCCCTCGACTTCAAAGCCTTCTGACTGCTCCATATAAATTTCTTCATCCAAGTCACCATGGAGAAAAGCAGTTTTAACATCCATTTGTTCAACCTCTAAGTCCAAGCTTGCAGCCAAGCCTAGAACCATACGAATGGATGACATCTTCACAACTGGAGAGAATATCTCATCAAAATCAATTCCCCTTTTCTGGCTAAAACCCTTCACAACTAATCTAGCTTTGTACTATGGAACTGGGTTACCATCTTCATGTTTCACCCTAAAAAACCACCTGTTTTTCAAAGCTTTTTGATCTTTAGGCAACATAACCAAATCAAAGGTATGATTATCATCTAGAGACTTCATTTCATCCTCCATAGCATCAAACCACTTTTCTTTTTCTTCACTTTCCATGGCCTCATCAAGACTCTCGGGTTCTCCCCCATCAGTCAAGAGTACATACTCATTGGGAGAATAACGAGATGAAGGTATTTTCTCTCTTATAGATCTTTTGAGAGAACTCTCTGGAGCATCAATAATAGTTGGTTCCTCACCAACCACATCGTCTTGCACTAGAGCATCAACGGCGTACTGGTCATTCTGAATATGATCACCATCTTCAATATCAGCTTGATTTTCATCATTTTGAAGATTTTCATCCGGTGCTATAGTCAAAGGAATTGGATCAACATCAACTAGGCTCTCACTGCTCTGAGAATCAACTTTCTCAGCTTTGTCAAGATCTTCAATTGTTTGGTCTTCAAAGAACACAACATCACGACTTCTAACAAGTTTCTTCTCAACCGGATCAAAGAAACGATAGCCAAATTCATCTTGACCATAACCAACAAAGATACACTGCCTAGTTTTAACATCTAACTTTGACCTCTCATCCTTAGGAACATGCACAAAGGCTTTACACCCAAAAACTTTAAGATGATCATAAGAAACATTATTACCAGACTGAACTCTGTCAGGAACATCACCATTCAAAGCAACAGTAGGAGATAAATTGATAATATAGGTAGCAGTATTAAGTGCTTCTGCCCAAAAGGAATCTGGCAGCTTAGCATCTGAAAGCATACATCTAACCCTCTCAACAAGAGTTCTGTTCATCCTCTCTGCTAAACCATTTAGCTGAGGAGTCTTTGGAGGAGTTTTCTGATGCCGAATATCCTGCTCTCTGCAATATCTATCAAAAGGATCAATATATTCACCACCATTATCAGAACGGATGCATTTCAATTTTTTTCCTGTTTGTCTCTCAACCAATGCCTGAAAATTCTTGAACACATTAAGTACTTGATCCTTGGACTTCAAAGAGAATACTCAGAGTTTGCGAGAATGATCATCAATAAAAGTCACAAAGTAAAGTGCACCACTATGAGACTTTACCTTAAAAGGACCACATAAATCAAAATGTACCAACTCTAGCAAATCAAGCTTTCTCGAAGCCGGATGACTTTGAAAAGAAACTCTTTTCTGTTTATCGGCTAAGCAATGAACACATTTGTTCAACTTTGCTTGTTTCACTCCAGAAAGCAAATTCTTCTTAGCCAAATTGTCCATCCCTTTCTCGCTCATATGACTCAGTCTTCTATGTCATAATTCTGATGAAGTATCATTCTCCACCAAATTTACTGAGCCTTTACAAATGGATCCCTGAAAAACATACAAGTTAGACAACTTGTTACCTCGGGCTACAACCATCGAACCTCTAGTAAGCTTCCACTGGCCAGCACCAAGGGTATTAACATAACCCTCATCATCAAGGTATCCAACAGAAATCAAATTCAAGCGAACATCTGGAGCATGCTTGACATTATTAAGAACTAGTTTGGAACCATTGTTACTTTCTAAACAAACTGTCCCAATACCAAGAACTGCAACCTCATGATTATTGCCCATCTTCAACATCCCAAAATTACCTGAACTATAAGAAGAATATAATTCCTTTCTGGACATGATATGAGAAGTAGCACTAGAGTCCACAAACTAACTAGACTCATCGCAAACAAGATTAACGACATTCTCATCACAAGAAACAAGAAGATCATCATTAGTAACAATAGCAACACGATTTTCATCATCGCCTTCTTTCTTTTGTTGTTTCATATCTCTCTTATACCTGAAACAATATTTCTTGATATGCCCATTCTTGTGGCAATAGTCACATGTAACATTCTTGAATTTAGACTTTGACTTTCCTCTACTTTTATCTCTGTCATTCTGACCTCTGAACTTGGTTCTCCCCAGGTCTTCAGTAACCAAAACATCGGAGTGTGAAACCGAAGAAGATGAGCCTTGAGATCTTCTTCTCATCTCTTCATTCAAGATACCAATCTTAGCATATTCCATAGTTACAACACCACTGGGAGCAGAATTAGTCAAAGAAACTCGAAGAGTTTTAAAAGAGTCTGGCAGAGTATTAAGAAGCTATAGTCCCTGTATTTCTTCATCGAATTTTACACCCATTCCGAACAGTTGGTCAAGAACATCCTGAAAATTATTAATATGATCAGAAATAGGAGTGCCCTCTTTATACCTGATGTTCATCAATTGTTTCAATAGAAACAACTTATTGTTGCCAGTCTTCGAAGCATATAGTGTCTCGAGCTTGTCCCACAAACTTCTGGCATGTGTCTCATTCACAGTGTGATTTATAATATTATCTTCAACCCATTATCTAGTATAGCCACAAACCTGTAAATGCTCAAATTCCCAATCCCCATCATTCGTAGATTCGGGTTTGTTAGAAGCAAACACAGGTAGATGCATTTTCTTGACAAATAGAAGATCTTTCATCTTGCCTTTCCAAGTATGATAATTACTACCATTCAAACAAATCATCTTGCTCATATTTGATTCCATCATTCAAATAGACAATCACAACAACTAGTGCTCTGATACCACTTTGTTGGAAAAGGCAAGCACAAAATAAATGTGCACGACAGGGCAATAGCGGAAGAAACCCAAGTCAAAACTTTTCCTTTCTATTTGAACCAAGATAAGACAAAATAATGCAAGAACAACACTGTTTGGGGCAGCAAAGAAATCAACCAAGGCAAGCAAATAAAATAAACAATAAGAGACACCAAATTTAACGTGGAAAACCTCTTCGGTGTGAATAGTAAAAATCACAAGGCCAAAGCTCCACTACAATCAACAAGATTTACAAAAGTGTTCTCCAAAATGGTCACCAACAAAGTGCCAAATAATGAGAAACACAACTACAAGATAGCACCAAAACTAGAGAAATAAAAAGGAGCAAAATCACCAAAATGCAGTTACTATTCACGAGCAAAAATATGGAGCTACAGGACTCCAAATCACACTCTCTTAGTTCCCAATCAAAGATTAAGTTGAAAGGAACAAGTTGTCCAAAACTCAGCTCAATCGGACAAGAAACGAAGCGTGAATCGCGATTTGAAATTGGCTGCTAGGGCTTGCGCGAAAATCTGCACTTTCTCTTTTTTCTCTCTATATGGCTGCTCTCAAAACTCTTGTGATTCTTCAAAATAAGACCCAAAATAAAATCTTACATATGCACCATTATATTGAGCTTATGGGCAAAGTGGACTATTCCAATTGGGCTTAAATTTATCCACAAAGGAAAGGAAGGCAGACTCAAAACCTTGAACTTTTATTTATCCACATAGAAAGGGAAAAAGACCCAAAACCCCAACACTTATTTCATTGAAGTCTGACTAAATCTGAATTTGCATAGGAAAATCCTACGTTAGGGATAAAACGTTCTCTAACCATAAAAAGAAGGAGTACTATATAAAAGAGGATGTATACAAGTATTCATGACATTTTGACAGCTTATAACTAAAATATATAAAAGTTAAAAAGAATGAGTGAAGCAAGTGGAAGACAACAATAGAGGAAGGGCAACATTGCCACCAAGAAGGGGAGAAAATGGAAGAAAGATTTGGGAAGACATAAAGGCTTTTCTCTCAACACTCTAAGTCTTCTTCTGCTGCTCAAGGTTTATATTCAACATTATTATAACTTCTCCATTTTTCTCTTTATCTCTCTGCTTGTTTTAATTGATCTTCTACTCACAATGCAAGAGCAAAAATTCACAAATGCTTGGAGTAGTATTGTAATTTGTGAGTATATATCATCATCATCATATACTATTAAAAATAAGAAGCTCAAAGCACAAAATTGAATTGTCATTTTACTCCTATACTAATTCAAAATATTATAACCCATGTAATTAATTAAATATTAAATAATAATATAAAATAGTGAATCTTCAGAAATAAATTGTTCCTTTCATATTAATTACAAAGTAAAAATATAAAAATATTTCATAATAAATTGAGTCTCTTCCCCTACTCATGAATTTATTAATACATCACATATAATGCATTGTAATTGCGCATCTCATATTTTTTTTAAATGTCTTTTTGTGTTCTTAACTGAATTCTTCCAAAAGTCAATTGAAAGCTGCATTAGTTGTGAAACTTTTGTCAATAAACAATTTACATTTTAGCTTTATTTGTTATGTCCTTTGACCTTCCTCATATAGCAATTATGTACACTTCTTTCAAACTTTTTATTGCACTATATTAAGTGAAGCTGCAAGATGAAAATAAAAGTATTATTTTCTCATTTTATACACTACAAAATCAGCAAGGAAATATATTGGTTTATTGAGGTAATAACTAATCTATTGTTTCTTTTGCTGTAAAATTAAGCTTAGAACAATATAAGTATAAATAGAAGAAGACAAGAAATGTAGATGAAGGAGAGAACTTTTCTTTTATTTAGGTGTGTGTTACAAATGGTGAACGATATCTCTATTTATAGTGTTGAGATATCACCCCAAAGATCACCATGTTAAATGTCCAAACTAGTAGATACATAATTGTCCAAAAAGGTTCATATCATCTTGGGAATATACATACATGAATCAAGTAATTCATGAATAGATCAAATGGACAATTGGAGGTTCAGTGTGCCTTCGTTCCTGTCATTCATCCAGTCTCTTCCAAGTGCTATCAAATTATCTGTGAGTGAGAATACTCTTTATTCCACCATTCAATAGATTTATAACACTCCCCTTTGGATGTCCATAGATAACGTGTCTCGTTAAATCCTTACCAGGAAAAATCTAGTGGGAAAAAACCTAGTGAAGGAAAAAGAGTACACACATTTCATAATATGCTTTAAGTGTTGCCTCATTAAAAACCTTATCAGAAAAATCCAACTGGGACAAAACCATGATTAAGGAAAAGAGTACAACGCGTATTTCACTCCCCCTGATGAAAGCTTCACTTGATATCTCGGAGAGGACGCATTCCAATCTTGTATCTCAACTTCTCAAATGTTGATGCTGGTAATACCTTAGTGAATAAATCAACAAGATTATCACTTGAACGGATCTGTTGAACTTTCATTTCATTATTTTATTGAAGATCATGTGTGAAAAAAAACTTTGGTGAAATATGTTTTGTCCGATCTCCTTTGATGCATCTTCTTTAAATTGAGCTATACATGCAACATTATCTTCATACATTGTGGTTGATATATTCTTTTTCAAAGAAAACCTACACATTTTGTGAATATGGTGGGCCATTGATCTCAACCAAACACACTCTCGACTTGCTTCATAGATGACTATTATTTCTGCATGATTTGAAGAAGTGGCTACCAACGTTTGCTTCATTGATCGCCAATATATTGTTATGCCTCCACATGTAAACAAATAGCCCGTTTGAGATCAAGCTTTATGCGGATTAGATAAATATCCTGCATCTATATAACCAATCAGTTCTGACTTTGATTCATTAGAATAGAATAAAACCATGTCCATAGCCCCCGAAGATATCTAAGTATGTGTTTAACATCATTCCATTTTCTTTTCGTTGGGGAGGAACTGAATCTTGCTAGTAAACTTACTGCAAAATAAATATCTGGTCGAGTATTATTAGCAAGGTACATTAGTCCCCCAATTGCACTAAAATATGGAGTTTTATCACCAAAAAGCTCTTCATCCTTCTCTTGAGGTCGAAATGGATCTGTATTGATGTCAAGCGATCTCATAATTATTGGGGTACTCAATTAATGTAATTTATCCTTTTAAAATTGCATCAAAACTTTTCTGTGTATGTTGATTGATGAACAAATACTTCATTTGTCAAACTTTCAATCTGTAGGCTAAGAAAAAATATTATCTTACCAAGATGTTTTCATTTTAGATTCTCTTTTCAAACACTTAACAACTTTTGAAAACTCTTTAAGAGTGCCAATAATATTCAAATCATCAACATACACAACTGTAATGACCCTGAAGGTCAATTTTGGTAATTTTTATAAAATGACTGTTTGCCCCTCCCGAGTGTTACCCCGGATCATGTTTCAAATGTTTTCGAAGTTGGTTGTGTGAAAGTTTGAGTTAAAATGAAGTTTTTGAAAAGTTTTGAATTTTGAAGGCTTAAGTTGCCAATTTATGATTTTAGAGGTCATTCGGAGTTTTGGGACTCGGATGTGAATTTTGTCAGTTTCATCAATTATGAAATATGGATTTTGGCCTAGGAGAGTTCACGGGGTCAGTTTTGGGGCTGTTTTGAGGATTTGAGGTCCTAAGTTGGAAAATTATGGAAATTTGATCATATGGTTGACTTTGGTCAACATTCGGAGATTCGATGCTCGGATGTTGATTTCGACAACTCCATTGGATTTGGGGATGATTTTAGGCCAAGGGGTGGCCTTGGTAGATTTTTAGAGGGTCCCGAGCGTGTTTTGAGTTGTTAAGGCATGAGTTAGTTTTGAGGTGCTTCATCGGGTTCCGAGTCAAGGAGACCTCAAATCCAAAATTCGATGGTTCCATTGAGTCCGGAACATCAAATTTAGTGGGGTTGAATATCTGGTTTGTGTGCACGGGGTTCCGAACGAATCCCGAGGCCCATTCACAGACTTGTGAAATTGTTGTTTTTCTGTACCTGGTGCCCGCTGATTTGACCTCCGCATTCGCGGAGGGTTGTTGCCTGCGTTCACGGAGGGATAGGCTTGTGACCTCTACGTTCGCGGAGCGAGGCCACTTTCGCGGAGGGTCCAGCGTGTTGTTCTCTGCGTTCACGGAGTGGGACCCGCGTTCGCGGAGTAGTGGGACCTTGGTCTCCGCGTTAGCGGAGGGTTAGATTATGCCTGGCAATGTAAAAATCGGGAAATGTCCCATTTTTCATGATTTTGGAGATTCTTGGGCGATTTTTGAAGGAGAAATTCTTGGGAATCAGTGTGGGTAATTGTTTTTAACCCTTGGCTTTGATTACTCAATATTTATATCATGATTTTGAATTGGAATTTGAGATTTTAAGTATGTTTTTGGGGGTTTTGATGGAACTCCAAAAATTTGAAAAAATTGATGATTGTGAGCAGATTTGAGCTTCGTTTTCCAAATGATTTTCACCATTGAGTTCCTATGATATTGAGGATGAGTTTTATGAAAGAAATTCCGAATTCTAGTTTTATTTTCAAAATCGGAGTTTGGGGTTGTTCCATCCCTTTCCTCCGAATTTTGTGTTCTTGGTCTTGATAGGCCCGGATTGTGATTGGGTTCTTGTTTGTGAATAGATTGTGTTGCTTTGGATTGCTCACAGAGGGGAAATGCTCCGATTGTTGGTTGATTCCGATTCGTTTAAGGCAAATGAACTTTTAAAATCTTATAAATCTCTTAGAACCTCGATTTCCTTACTTGATTGTGTTTGGGAGTAATGGGATTGAGGTGTTGGGTGAGTTCTTGCATGAATAAATCTAATAATAACCGGCGGGGTTAATAAAATGGCTTGTGTGCTATGTGAAAGGCCAATGTGTGATTGGGTCATAGACTTGATATTGTTGATAGATTGATGTGTTGCCATCATAGTCTCGATGTGATTATGATTGTGTTGAACCTGTCTTTTGCTCATTGTTGATTATGGGACTAGACTTGAGACTTTTGCTAAACGATTGACCCTACTTGCGATGAAAGGGGTAGAGAAGTGGAGACTAGGCAATTGACATCATTGATATATATATATATATATATTGAGGATATTGAGATATTGACTATTGTTGTTGATATGTTGATAATAGTGTGACATGATTTATCTTGATATGAATTGCGTTGCGATTGTGAACCCTATCCTTCTCCTATTATTTGTGTGAACATGCTTGTGTGCATTGGTTCTAAGACACTATGATGAGACTATTGATGATATATGGTCCATGTGAGGCCAGTGATGATTATGCCGAGGTTTCTGCCGGCGGTGTGTTATGTCGAGGTTTCTGTCGGCGATATGAGATGCCAAGGTTTCTGTCGGTGACATGAGATGCCGAGGTTTCTACCGGCGATATGTGATGCGGAGGTTTCTGCTGGCGATATGAGGTGCCGAGGTCTTTTTCGGTGGATACATGGTCCACGTGTGGCCCCCATGGGTTCCGATCTGAGATTCAGCAGATGTGTATCATAGGGCAGACATGCATTCATGACATGGCATTGTATTGCATTGTATTGTCTGATCCTTGCTATTGTGGTGCTATGTAGTGCCTTTTTATTTTGAGATGACTTGTTGATATTTGAGTTGAATTTCCTTGTTGATTTGTTAGTGGACTGTTATTGAATTGTTGTGGACCGTTTTTGGGTATATCATTGATTTATTGAGGATCTATTATTGAATTGTATCAGTTGATCTATGACTTAAGAATTTGTTAGGTTGGGCTGAATTTCTGTGCAGGTTGTAGTTATTGGAGGTTCGGTTGGAAGTCGGGGTTTCCTGATTCTTTTAGCTTTGCTTCATTTTATTTGTTGATTTGCTGAGTACCGTGTTGTTTGGTACTCAACCTTGCTTCTACACTTGTGTAGGACCCGAACCAGGACCGTGATCTAGCTTCTCTTCCCTTCTCTGAGGCTCGTTGAGTATACTAGAGAGGTAGATGTTGATGCCGGCAATCCCTCTCTCGGCCTTTTTACTTCTGTTTGTTCTATTTGAGACACCGAGATTGAGACTTGAAGTTTTGTTTCGAATTCTGTAATAGAGGCTTGTACATGTGACAACCAGTCTTAGGTTTGGTTTAATAGATGAAGTCTTCCGCCTTTCAGTTATTTCTTTCGCTATTTCTATTATTTCTTCCACTTGTTGGGTTTAGGCTGACTTGTCCTTGTGGGATAGGACAAGTGCCATCACACCTGGTTTTGGGTCGTGACAAATGGTATCAGAGCCCAGTTTTTCATAGGTCTCACGTGTACAAGCCAAGTCTAAGTAAAGTCTCTAGGATTTGTACGGAGACGTCTGTACTTATCTTCGAGAGGCTATGAAGACTGTTAGGAAACTTCTTTCATTCATTCTCTCTTATCGTGCATGGTTCTATCGCTTGTGCTTGGTGTCGCGTGTTGTTTTGGTGGATGTCGTGGACCAGAGCTTCAGTTTCGAGCGATGGAGGGGAGGCAGTCCCTGAGGCAGCAGTTGAGGCCCCAGTCAGAGGTTGGGGTAGAGCTTGAGTTGGGGGTCGTGCTCGTGGAGCAGTACGTGGTAGATGACGTTCCCGAGGAGCGGTACTTGCTAGAGGTCGTGGTTGAGAGGCTTCTCTAGAGCCACAGGTTGAGGTTTGTCAGGGTCTGGCCCCTCCAGGTTTCTCAGCACCGTTCTTTCAGGAGACTTTATTGAGGATGTTGGGAGTGTTGGAGAGTTTTACGCCGGGTGCTGCAGGCACGCCTCAGGGTTCACAGACCAGAGCAGGGGATCAGACCCCAGAGCAGCAACAGGTTCCCGTTGTTCAGGATCCGATGGGTTAACCGCCTTTGGTTCCAGTGCCGGTTGTTGGTGCACAAGAGGATTCGGATATGGTTTTGACGGTAGAGGACTAGAAGTGTTATGAGAGGTTTTAGAAGATGAGACCACCCATGTTTCACGGTGGTAAGAGTGATGATGCTCATGAGTTTCTGACTTTGTGTCGCGAGATGCTTGGGGCAGTGAGGATGGTAGATGCTAGGGGTGTCCGTTTTGTTGCTCTTCAGCTCCGTGGGCCAGCCAGGGAGTGGTGGAGGTCTTGGGCAGAGTCCTTACCGGTAGGGTCTCCTCTGGTTGAGTGGGATGCTTTCGATAGTGCTTTTCATGATCGTTTCATACCTTGGAGTGTGCGTGAGGAGAGCAGGGTGAGATTTGAGAGCTTGACTCAAGGCAGCATGTCAGGTGCCGAGTATGAGGCGCGTTTCTGTCAGATGTCTCGTCATGCCGCGTCTGCGATTCCTGATGAGGAGGAGAAGGTCCGCAGGTTTGTGAGGGGTTTGAACTTCTCCCTCAGATCGTATGTGTTCAGATCATCCCGT
This sequence comes from Solanum appendiculatum, assembly GCA_018342035.1. Taxonomy (NCBI): domain Eukaryota; kingdom Viridiplantae; phylum Streptophyta; class Magnoliopsida; order Solanales; family Solanaceae; genus Solanum; species Solanum appendiculatum. The sequence goes on from JAGDQO010000120.1 coordinate 897,551, forward strand.
GAGGGGGCTTCCTTCCAGTCTATCGTGAGTATTTCCAGGGAGGCAGAGTTGATGGTTCGAGAGGAGTTTGGATACTCCAAGAGGGCTCGTTCTAGTAGTTAATTTTCTGGTGCCTCGTCTGGAGGCAAGGGTTCTCAGAGAGGTGGTACTTCCTTTCAGCCTCAGAGGCCGGTTCATGGTTCCATGTCAGCGGCCGAGGGGGGACAGGTGTCCCGTGGTTCTCATGGTTCTGGCCAAGGTGGCCGTGGTACTTCATCGGGATCATCTCAGCAGATCACTGTTCCGAGGTCTTGTTTTACTTGTGGGGATCCGAGTCATCTGATGAGACAGTGTCCTCTTCAGACTCATTTAGGGCCCAGCATACTTATTCTGCATCTCCAAAAAGAGATTCAGTACCTCCGGCTAGAGGTCGAGGTAGGGGTCAGTCAGCTGGTAGGGGTGGTAGAGCTTCAGGTGGTGGAGCTGTGACTCAGCCTGGTGGCAGAGGTTTAGCTCAGACTGGTGGTGGTAGAGGGGCTCAGTGTTATTCTTTTTTGGGTAGACCCGAGGCTGAGTCTTCTGATGTAGTCATCACAGGTATTGTTCCAGTTTGCCATCGACTTGCTTCTATGTTGTTTGATCCAGGGTTTAATTTCTTCTATGTGTTTGCCTACTTTGCATCTGAGTTTGATTTGGTATGTGATCGTATGCTTGTGCATGTGCATGTTTCTACACCCGTGGTGAGCCCTTAGTGGTGGATCGAGTGTATCGATCCTGTCCTGTTTCTTTGGCTGGGTATGACACTTGGGTAGACTTGATTATTCTAGAGATGGTGGATTTTGATGTGATTTTGGGGATGGATTGGCTTTCTCCTTTTCATGCGATTCTAGATTGTCATCCTAAGACAGTCACCCTAGCGATGCCTAGTGTTCCGAGGGTTGAGTGGAAGGGTACTAGTGGTTCTTACCCTAGTAAGGTGATTTCGTACATTCGAGCCCAGAGATTGATTGACAGAGGGTGTTTGTCCTATTTGGTCTTTATTCGGGATACTAGTGTTGAGCCACCTTCCATGGAGTCTAGTGGTTCAGGAGTTTGCTGATGTGTTCCCTACTGATCTTCCCAGTGTTCCTTTGGATAGCGACATCGATTTTGCTATTGACTTGGAGCCGGGCACTAAGCCCATCTCTATTGCCCCGTATCGTATGGCTCCGGCCGAGTTGAAGGAGTTGAAAGATCAATTGCAGGATTTATTGAGTAAGGGGTTTAATCGCCCTAGTGTGTCACCTTGGGGTACACTGGTTCTATTTGTTAAGAAGAAAGATGGTTCTATGAGGATGTGCATTGATTATAAACAGTTGAACAAGGTAGCTGTCAAGAACAAGTATCCTCTTTCTCGCATTGATGATTTATTTTATCAGCTTCAGGGTGCGGCATTGTTCTCTAAGATTGATTTGAGGTCCGGCTATCACCAGCTGAAGATTAGGCCATCTGATATTCCTAAGATAGCTTTCCGGACTCGTTATGGCCACTATGAGTTCTTGGTGATGTCGTTCGGGTTGACTAACTCCCCTGTTTATGGAGTTGATGAACGGAGTGTTTCATCCATATTTGGACTCCTTCGTGATTGTGTTCATTGATGATATCCTGATATATTCTCGGACCGAGGAGGATCCGTCCGTCATCTGAGATCGGTACTTCAGACCTTGAGGGAGCACAAGTTGTACGCCAAGTTCTCCAAGTGCGAGTTTTAGCTTGAGTCTGTGGCTTTCTTGGGACACGTGGTGTCCAAGGATGGTGTTCGGGTTGATCCAGCCAAGATCGAAGCAGTGAAGGGTTGGACGAGGCCTACTACTCCTTCCGAGATTCAGAGTTTTGTAGGGCTAGCAGGCTACTATCGACGATTTGTGTAGGGTTTCTCCACCATTGCAGCGCCATTGACTATATTGACTCAGAAGATTGTGGATTTTCATTGGTCCAATGAGTGTGAGACGAGCTTTCAAAAGCTCAAGGCTTTGTTGACTTCTTCTCCCGTATTGACCTTGCCCGAGGAGGGTGTGGGTTTTACTGTATATTGTGATGCCTCCGGAGTTGGTTTGGGAGGTGTGTTGATGCAAAAGGGGAAAGTTATTGCCTATGTTTCTAGACAGTTGAAGGCTCACGAGAAGAACTACCCTACTCATGATTTAGAGCTTGCCGCGGTGGTGTTTGTGCTTAGGTTGTGGAGACATTACTTGTACGGGGTTCATTGTGAGGTCTTTACCGATCATCAAAGTCTTCAGTACATTTTCAGTCAGAGGGATCTGAACTTGAGGCAGCGCAGGTGGCTTGAGTTACTGAAAGACTATGACATGACTATTCTGTACCATACTGGGAAGGCCAATGTAGTGGCCGATGCTTTGAGTAGGAAGGCTCTTAGTATGGGGAGTCTCGCCGCGATTAGTGTTGATATGAGGCCCTTAGCTAGAGATGTTCAGAGGTTAGCCAACAGTTTTGTCAGATTGCAGGTTTCGGAGAAGAGCGGTGGTTTGATTGCATTCATTGAGGCCCGCTCTTCCTTAGTTGAGCAGATTCGTGAGCACCAGTTCGAGGATGAGAAGTTGTGTCTCATTCGAGATAAGGTGAGGAGTGATGAAGTCAATGAGGCTACACTTGATTTCGATAGAGTTTTAAGGATCGGAGGTCAGATTTGTGTGCCTAAGGTGGGTGAGTTTATTAAACTAATTCTAGAGGAGGCTCATTGCTCTAGATATTTTATCCATCCGGGGACAACGAAGATGTATCATGATCTGAGTCAGAACTACTAGTGGTGTGGTATGAAGAGAGATATTGCGGACTTTGTGTCTAGATGTTGGACCTGTTAACAGGTCAAGTTTAAGCACCAGCGGCCAGGAGGTGTGTCCTAGAGAATGCCCATTCCTACTTAGAAGTGGGAGCGGATCACTATGGACTTTGTTGTGGGTTTGCCTACCACCGTGGGTGGTTATGATTCTATTTGGGTGGTTGTTGATAGGCTGACTAAATCTGCTCATTTCATTCCAGTTCGGGTGAAGTATACATCAGAGAAGTTTTCCCAGCTCTATATCAGTCAGATTGTTAGACTTCATGGAGTGTCGGTATCTATAGTCTCGGATCAGGGTTCCTTGTTCACCTCGCATTTCTGGAGAGCTTTACAGCATGGTTTGGGTACTCGGCTAGACATGAGCACAACCTTTCACCCTCAGACTGATGGTCAGTCTGAACGGACTATTCAGGTGCTTGAGGACATGCTCCGTGCTTGTGTGATTGACTTTGGTGCTAGGTGGGATCAACATTTGCCCATTGCGGAGTTTTCCTATTACAACAGTTATCATTCCAACATTCAGATGGCTCCATTTGAGGCGTTATATGGCAGACGGTGTAGATCACCGATTGGGTGGTTTGATTCGGCAGAGATGGATTCCTTAGACACCGACTTGCTTAGAGATGCCATGGATCAGGTTCGTGTGATTCAGAGTAGGCTGTTGATCGCTCAGAGTCGGCAGAAGAGTTATGTCGACCGGAGAGTTCGTGATCTTGTGTTCATGAAGGGAGACCATGTTTGGCTCCGAGTATCACCCATGAAGGGTGTTATGCGATTCGGAAAGAAGGGTAAGCTTAGCCCTAGGTTCATTGGCCCGTTTGAGATCTTAGACAAGGTAGGTGAGGTGGCCTATAGGTTGGCCCTACCACCTAGCTTGTCGGCGGTGCATCCCGTGTTCCATGTCTCTATGCTACAGAAGTACATCCCGGATGAGTCGCATGTGATTTCCCTTGATTCTATTGAGCTGGATCTTGATTTAACTTTTGAGGAGGAGCCTACAACTATTCTTGATAGACAGGTCAGTAAGCTTAGGACCCAGGAGATTGCTTCAGTGAAGGTGCAGTGGAGTCACCGTTCAGTTGGAGAGGTTACCTGGGAGACCGAGTCTGACATGCGTTCCAGATATCCTCAGCTTTTCAAGGCTTCAAGTGTTTTCTTTTACTTTATGTTCGAGTACGAACATGGTTTTTAGTGGTGGATAATGTAATGACCCTTAAGGTCAATTTTGGTAATTTTTGTAAAATGACTGTTTGCCCATCCAGAGAGTTGGCCCGGGTCATGTTTGAAATGGTTTCGAAGTTGGTTGTGTGAAAGTTTGAGTTAAAATGAAGTTTTTGAAAAGTTTTGAATTTTGAAGGCTTAAGTTGCCAATTTGTGGTTTTAGAGGTCATTCAGAATTTTGGGACTCGGATGTGAATTCTGTCGATTCCATCAGTTTCGAAATGTGGATTTTGGCCTAGGAGAGTTGACGGGGTTAGTTTTGGGGCTGTTTTGAGGATTTGAGGTCCTAAGTTGGAAAATTGTGGAAATTTGATCATATGGTTGACTTTGGTCAACATTCAGAGATTCGATGCTCGGATGTCGATTCCAACAACTCTATTGGGTTCGGGGGATTATTTTAGGCCTAGGGGTGGCCTTGGTTGATTTTTAGAGGGTCCCGAGCTTGTTTTGAGTTGTTGAGGCATGAGTTAGTTTTGAGGTGCTTCATCGGGTTTCGGGTCAAGGAGACCTCGAATCCAAAATCTGATGGTTCCATTGAGTCCGAAACGTCGATTTTAGTGGGGTTACATATCTGGTTTGTGTGCACGGGGTTCCGAACAAATCCCGAGGGCCCATTTGGAGACTTGTGAAATTACTGTTTTTCTTTACCTGGTGCCAGCTGATTTGACCTCCGCATTCTCGGAGGGTTAGGCTTGTGACCTCCGCATTTGTGGAGTGAGGCCGCATTCGCGGAGGGTCCAGCGTGTTGTTCTCCGCGTTCGCGGAGTAGTGGGACCTTGGTCTCCGCGTTCGCGGGCTAAGTTAGCCACGTTCGCGGAGGGTTAGATTATGCCTGGCAATGTAAAAATTGGGAAATGTCCCATTTTCATGATTTTGGAGCTTCTTGGGCGATTTTTTAAGGAGAAATTCTTGGGAATCAGTGTGGGTAAGTGTTTTTAACCCTTGGCTTTGATTACCCAATGTTTATATCATGATTTTGAATTGGAATTTGAGATTTTAAGTGTGTTTTTGGGGGTTTTGATGGAACTCCAAAAATTTGAGAAAATCGATGATTGTGAGCAGATTTGAGCTCTGTTTTCCAAATGGTTTTCACCATTGAGTTCCTATGATATTGAGGACGAGTTTTATGAAAGAAATTTTGAATTCTAGTTCTGTTTTCGAAATTGGAGTTTGGGGATGTTCCATCCTTCTCCTCCGAATTTCGTGTTCTTGGACTTGATAGGCCCAGATTGTGATTGAGTTTTTGTTTGTGAATAGATTGTATTGTTTTGGATTGCTCACGGAAGGGAAAAGCTCCGATTATTGGTTGATTCCGATTCGTTTAAGGCAAGTGAACTCTTAAAACCTTATAAATCTCTTAGAACCTCGATTTCCTTACTTGATTGTGTTTGGGAGTAATGGGATTGAGGTGTTGGGTGAGTTCTTGCATGAATAAATCTAATAATAACCGGCGGGGTTAATAAAATGGCTTGTGTGCTATGTGAAAGGCCAATGTGTGATTGGGTCATAGACTTGATATTGTTGATAGATTGATGTGTTGCCATCATAGTCTCGATGTGATTATGATTGTGTTGAACCTGTCTTTTGCTCATTGTTGATTATGGGACTAGACTTGAGACTTTTGCTAAACGATTGACCCTACTTGCGATGAAAGGGGTAGAGAAGTGGAGACTAGGCAATTGACATCATTGATATATATATATTGAGGATATTGAGATATTGACTATTGTTGTTGATATGTTGATAATAGTGTGACGTGATTTATCTTGATATGAATTGCGTTGCGATTGTGAACACTATCATTCTCCCATTATTTGTGTGAACATGCTTGTGTGCATTGGTTCTGAGACACTATGATGAGACTATTAATGATATATGGTCCATGTGAGGCCAGTGATGATTATGCCGAGGTTTCTGCCGGCGGTGTGTTATGTCGAGGTTTCTGCCGGCGATATGAGATGCCAAGGTTTCTGCCGGTGATATGAGATGCCGAGGTTTCTACCGGCGATATGTGATGCTGAGGTTTCTGCCGGCGATATGAGGTACCGAGGTCTTTTTCGGTGGATACATGGTCCACGTGTGGCCCCCATGGGTTCCGATCTGAGATTCAGCAGATGTGTATCATAGGGCAGACATGCATTCATGACATGGCATTGTATTGCATTGTATAGTCTGATCCTTTCTATTGTAGTGCTATGTAGTGCCTTTTTATTTTGAGATGACTTGTTGATATTTGAGTTGAATTTCCTTGTTGATTTGTTAGTGGACTGTTATTGAATTGTTGTGGACCATTTTTGGGTATATCATTGATTTATTGAGGATCTATTGTTGAATTGTATCAGTTGATCTATGACTTAAGAATCTGTTAGGTTGGGCTGAATTTCTGTGCAGGTTGTAGTTATTGGAGGTTCGGTTGGAAGTCTGGGTTTCCTGATTCTTTTAGCTTTGCTTCATTTTATTTGTTGATTTGCTGAGTACCGTGTTGTTTGGTACTCAACCTTGCTTCTACACTTGTGTAGGACCCGAACCAGGACCGTGATCTAGCTTCTCTTCCTTTTTCCGAGGCTCGTTGAGTATACTAGAGAGGTAGATGTTGATGCCGGCAATCCCTCTCTCGGCCTTTTTACTTATGTTTGTTCTATTTGAGACACCGACATTGAGACTTGAAGTTTTGTTTCGAATTTTGTAATAGATCCTTGTACATGTGACAACCAGTCTTAGGTTTGGTTTAATAGATGAAGTCTTCCGCCTTTCAGTTATTTCTTTCGCTATTTCTTCCGTTTGTTGGGTTTAGGCTGACTTGTCCTGGTGGAATAGGACAAGTGCTATCACACCTGGTTTTGGGTCATGACAACAACTATTATAACAAATTCAGATCTTGACCATGTTATAAAATCATTTTTTTTTATGTATCCTTTCTTCCTTGATTATTTCAATCCATATAAAGATTCTTAAAGCTTTATTGAAAAAGTTTCTTTCAAACTTTTATATGTTTCAGGCACCTTGATTGTTTCAAGGATTTTCATATAACCTTCATGGTGGAGCCAGGATTAAGAGTTTGAGGGTTTTAAATTTCTTTTTCTTAAGGGGGGTTTGAACCCTCAACTCTAGCATGAAAAATATTTTTATGGTCCCTTCCTTACCACTAAACCATCAATCAATTTCGTTAGGGGTTCACAAGTTAATATAAATATATATTTATTTAATATTTTAGTACAAATACAGGATCTACGAAAAAGTTTCTAGATTCGTCCATACACACGAATCCCCACCTAACTCTGTCTCTGATTGTCTAGCTAAACATGACAATTATTCCTTACATGCATTCAAGTTCTTAAGAGGCCCACCTAGAAGTTCTCGAACTCATTTTCGCTTGGCATAATAACATTTCACTAGTAGATCACCTTCATGCTTCGAATCTCTCTGGCAAATGTTACAGTAAATTATATCTTAATTTTTCAAATCAATTATCAAAGCGTAGAGATGGAAGTTTGTTGAAAAAACAAAAGGTACATTTTTTTATTAAAATACTTTTTAACATAAGATATATTTTATATCTTTAAATTAAATATTCAAATTAGTAGTTAATCTTTTTTATAATTATATCCAAGGCGATGTATTATAAACACATGGCTAATAACTTATAGAATTATGTTTTTTAAAATTACTAAAGGTGAATTTAGGCCAATGGCTTCTTAATGAGAAGTCCTGCCTAGTTATGATCGATTTATATAAATCATAAATATTTGTTATATTTAATTTGGGCACCGGATTGATTATTTTACTTTGAATCATCAACCTAATTGAAAGAATTTTCTCAAACATTTCTAATTCCCAAATTTATTTTACTAGAATTATCAAAAAGTATGATTCCAGAAAAAATAACTATTATTTCATTTATCTAATATCAATGTGTTAATTATTTTTTTAAAAAATAGTTTAGATTTAATTAAAAAGTTTCCATTTTTTAATAAAAAATAATTATTATTATAATTCTAATTCTATAATTAGAAGATTACTTAATGAAAAGAAATTATAAGCAAAATATTAAAAAACAGATGAAATGGAAAATAGTTTTTTTCATATATGTTAGGGATAAAAATGAAAATCAATATAATTTTTTTTAAAACAAATTATATGTGAACTACAAAATGAATTATAAATGAACAAGGTGAAAAGAACTAAAAAGAAATGTGCAGAAAAAACATTATAAAAAATAACAATTTAGAAAGAAAAAAAAGAGAGTACAAGCACAGAGCTATAAAGTTATCATAGCACAAAAGAGAGTACAATGCTAAGATGACAGCAGCTGGGATCAAGAAATGTTTGGATATTGTTTTCTGATGCTTTACGTTGTGGACTGGGTATTTTTGGGCTTGGTATTTTATTTATTTTTGGATTAATTACTTTGGATCCCTTTTAAAAAATAATTACTTATTTTAAATATACTCTTTAATTGTTATCATTTATAGCAATATATAACAATACTATGTATTTTATTAGATTTGTCTTTCTCTCTCGCCTCTTTCTCCTTTTCCTCTCTCGCTTTTTAAAATTTGTCTCTCTTTCTCGCTCTTTCTCCCTTTTTTTCTTTCTGTTGTTCTTTCTCCCTTGCTTTCTTTCTGTTGCTCTTTCTCTCTTTCTTTCTTTCTCTCTACTTTCTTTCGTAGAGTAGTCAATGATTTGTAGACTGAATAAAACTTGTATCAATAATTAATTAGATAAGTAATCTAATCGTAACAAATGAAGAGACATAATAAACTGCATAATGAATTAAATTTTAATTAAAAATATTTTACATACATATTAAAGTTGAATTAGAAGAGAGTTAAACATGAATGCAAAATGTAGCAAACGAAAGAGCATTCTATGATCTGCAAACTGAATAAATTTTTTATCAATAATGAATTAAACAAGTACTTCAATCGTAACAAATCAAACAATAAATTGCAACATGAAATAAGCTTGTATTAAAAGTGTATTATACAAATATTAAAGTTGAATTAGAAGAGAGAATTAAGCATGAATATAAAAGGTAACTAATGAAAGACCAGATAGTGATCTATAGAGTGAATTAAATTTGTATCAATAATAAATTCAACAAGTAAACCAATAGTAACAAATCAACCAAAAAACTGCAAAATGAATTAAATTTATATTAAAATTGTGTTACATAGTATTAAAGTTGAATTAGAAGAGAAAATTAAGAATAAATGAAAAACGTAACTAACGAAAGACAAGACAATAATCTATAAACTGAATTAAACCTATATTATTTATGAATAAAACATGTATTATATGTGTCTTATAAATTATTTTGATTTGTATCACTAAGAAAAAGAGCGATATTTGCAATATGTATTACAAATGTATTATGCCTATATTATAAATGTATTATAAGTGTGTTACCTAAATTATTTTGATTGGTATCACTAAAAAGGGAGTGAAGTTTGCAATATGTATTATAAATGTATTGTTCATGATTTTAATACAATTTTAATACAATTATGAAACATATCTAATACAACTTTAATACAATCGCGATACAGTTCTATAAACTTCATCTTTTTCGAGCTTCAATCTAATATTTCTCCAAAAAAATCAATTCTAAACTTGACTAAACCTTCTTAAAATTGAGATTTAAACTCCTTTGTTAAAATTTATAAGACATAATTTATATATGTCTTATAAATTATTCTGATTTATATCACTAAAAAAAGGAGTGATATTTACCATATGTATTAAAAATGTATTGCACGTGTATTATAAATGTATTACAAGTGAGTTACCTAAATTATTTTGATTGGTATCACTAAGATGAGATATGTCTGCAATATATGTATTATAAATGTATTATTCATGATTTCAAATACAATTTTAATACAATTATGAAATAAATCTAATTCAATTTTAATACAATTCTGAAAACTTCATCTTTTTCGAGCTTTGATAGAATATTTCACCTAAAATCAATTCTAAATTTAACCAATCCCCCTTAAAATTGAGATTAAAACTCCAAACGTTATTTCCAATTATTTTTAAGAACAACCAATCCAAACTAATAATAGACTTGTAAAACCCAAATAATGAATTCAAAGCTTAAAGATTTTGAATCACCATCAATGGTGAACTTTTGCTGCTGTAGTTTTAGTGATTTGAAATTTCTGCTTGCGCACACGATTTTGTACAAATTTTGAGTCTTTATATTTTCTCTTCATTGTTTTTTGGGTGAAAATGAAGAAATAAATATTTTAAAAATAGTTATTTTGATGAAAATCGCTGGTGAGAAGCTTGGAAGGAAACTATTGAGTCAATTTCTGAAAAGTTCTGTTAAGAATCGTTGGGAGAGAATTTCGGGTAAATTAATTGGAGAGAAGACCTGATTTTTGTGGATTGTGTTTAAGTATGATTTTAATTCAAAAAAATTGTTATATATGGTTAAAAAAATTATATTGCTATAGATAGTAAATATTTTATAAATATAGAATACTTAAGTGATTTTTCCATTTTTTTCACATGTAGGTTGTCTATTTTGGAGCTAAATCTTGGGCTCACTTCATGTAACATTACTTTGTTTTTTATTAAATGGCACATCGTGTCATGTCTTTTTATTAATTGGCAACATATAACCCACTTTTATTTTTATAACAAAAAAAAGGTTTTTTAAAATTTAAATTTGCATATTGTAGCCCACGTTTTTATTGGAATTTTTTTTAAATTTAAATTAATTATTTTTAAGTTGGTGGAAGCATGTTGCCGTTTTTATTGGGAAGTGGTTCTTGGTTCCTTTTTTTTCTCCTTTTTTCCCATATGCATGTTACCTTTGATTGGTGAATATTTATTGATAATGCAAACACTCCATTTATACCATTCTTCTTAAATCTTTTAAAATAAAATAATTTCTAAGTGCAATCAGCATTTACACACCGAAGAAAGAATCTGGAATGTATACAAATCTTTAGTGAATGAGTGCACAGATATGTATACATGAATGCATTATATACAAGATTGTTTATTCTCATTATTAAATCTATTTATACGATAAAAAACAATTCAATTCAGTGTTTACATATTATAAGTGATTGGATACATAAATTATACCATTTTTGAATAGGTATACATTGTGGTGGATAGCATAGATTTATATGTATACTTGTACTAATTGAATAATACCTTGATGCACTTAATCTATACACTTTAAACTAGAACTTCTTCCGAATTGCATAATTTTTAATGACAGACTTCAAAATCTTCTTTTCCTTGTATAGTTGACCTTCTGCTGGTATGTTTGCAGCAACACTTTCAATAATATTGCATTGTTGAAAATATGCAGTCTCCTGAGCAGTCATGTCGTTATATTCAATTACATTCAAATTGCTCGTGTGGGTGTTACCATGAGGTATTATTTGGGTATTGATTTCCCCATATTCTTCTCCATTAATTGAAAGTGTATGATGAATATCGATAGCTTTTCAAGTTATGCACAATGGATAGTCTTTGAAGTTTCCTGACCCTTTCTTCAATTCGATGTATACTCGTAATCCCATAGTGTTTCATATCAATATCGTCATAGAATTGTCATCAATTTCCTAACGATCCTAAATGGGCTAAAACCAGATCTAACGTTATCATCATCCTTCTTCTTAATTGGTTCATTTCTCTTCAATTTTTTCTAGTATGTTAGTACTCTGACAACACTAAATTCTCTAGCACTAAACTTTAATTCCCTCCCCTGCAGGTTAAAAATGGCTCTTTTAGCTCTCCTTTTAACTAGAATTTTCCTCATGTTCCAATCAGTCCATGGCTATGGTGGTTGGATCAATACTCATGCCATGTTTTATGTTGGAAGAGATGACCGAGTTGATGAAAAAATCATAATTAAATTAAGAGGAAAAAAGAAAAAATTATGCAAGGGTGATCGAGTTGGTTCATCAATTTCTTGACGATCCTAAATAGGCTGAAATCAGATCTAACGTTTTCATCATCCATGAGCAATGGAAATCAAAGTTGCTCTTCATCTTCTAAAGCGCAGGTGGATAAAATCCTCAAAAAGAGGGGTCGAAAATTTGCTTCATAAACGAAATTAATTTCACATATAAAATATCTTATCTCTCGTGTTTGTGATTCGAAATCGAAGAATGATACATTTCATGTTGAAAAAACGTTCAAAAAAAAGAAGGAAAAAATTGAATCTGTCATTACACGACCATCACTATCAAAGATACAAATTTTCAATGTATCTCGTTTATTTTGATTCTTAAATTAGTCTTTGTTAGTGTTATTACTGATCTGATACATCATTGCTACAATAGCTTTTTGTTTTATACAATGTATCGTGTTCATATTTAAGGTATTGATACATAATTCTAATGTTGTTGAATCTTCGATTAGTGTTTATCATGTTCAATATAATTGTACTTGATACATAAACACAACCTAATGTGTCATTTACATGAATCAAGTTATATAACGTATCTTCAATCTCGATACACTTGATACATAAACCTTAATATTCTATAGATAAAGCACTGTGTATCAAATTAAGTATTAGATACATTCATGCATACACATACAAAACTATTCTTTCTCATTAGTTCTAGTTAGTCGCCGATACATTTGACACCTAACCAATGCAATGTACTCGATAACTTGATTGTTGATTCATTCATGTATATACTTGATAACTTAGTTGTAGTTAGTTGCTGATTCATTCATGTTGATTCATTCATATTGTATTAGTACAATATGTCGACAAGTTTGATTCAAAAATTGAGAGTTTTTTTGGAATAATGGGAAGAAATTTTTTAAATATTACAGTACTTATCAATCTACTAAATATTTTAGAAATAGTAATGTATCATGAGTAATATACCCATCTTGAGATCATAAATTAAAAAATCGACTAAACAACAAATACATGTAATTCCATATCTTTCATTATCAGATTTTTTTACTCCGAAGTTAAAGTTATAAATAGTAATGTATCATGCATAATTTTATGGGCATGATACATAAATACATAAAAGCTGATAATCTGAAGCTAAACTTTCATTATATTTTGTTGTTATTTACAATATGGATTGTCTTATACATTTGTCTTATATAATCTGATACAAAAATGTCATAAAATTAAGTATCAGATTTATTCATGCATACACATACAAAATTCTTTTTTCTCATTAGTTCCAGTTAGTCGCTGATACATTTTACACCTAACCAATGTAATGTACTCGATAACTTGATTGTTGATTCATTCACATATATACTTGATAACTTAGTTGTAGTTAGTCGTTGATTCATTCATTCTGATACATTTGACACTTAGTTGTAGTTAATTGCTGATTCATTCATGTATCTAATTGATAACTTAATTCTTATTTATTGTGATACATTTATAGATACACTTTATTTTAGCTTACATACACCCTTCTTTCACAACCTTATTGTATCAGATACATTATTATCAATTACAAAATGATACATTATATAAAAAATGTATCTTATCAACTTGAAATCTTCCACAATTGCATATTTACCTTTCAAGGCAAAACAATGTATCTTCTTCCAGAATCATAGACTAAATAAAGATATTCAGATGATGCAACAACCTGTTAACATTAAAGAAATTAGTGATACATTCCATAAAACAGTGATTTCTATGTATCAATCACAAACAATCAAACAATTAACTTATACTTAATATCATATACAAAATACAAAATATAATCTGATACATACCCTCATTCTTCAATATTTTGATGCTTTTACAACAAATTACATGTATAATGTATCATCTATAAAGTATAATATTTCATAAACACAAGATACAAAAATAGTAATGTATCATGCTAAATATTTGGTCATGACACAATAATTTAAATTAATACTACATGTATCTGATATATAATAATTATCACACGATAATGTGTCGAACTCTAAGAAAACACTTTACGTGAAAAAATTACTTATTTAATGTATCTAATTAATAGGAATACAATACTTATCAATTTATCCAAGATACATAAACACTAATGTATTACGATTGATCTAGTCATCTCGAAAACACAAATCAAAAATCAAATTAACAACATAATATATGTAATCCATACCTCTTATTGTCAAATCTATTTTTATATGAAATTAAAGCTCTGATCTATTTTATACATTGCAAATTCAGGCTCATGTTTTTTCCAGATTCCTGAAAGTCAAATCTATTTTTTTTTTCAAATTCTTCAATGTCTAAGCAAAATTAAAATATTCATGATGTATCTTCTCAATTTTTTTTGATAATTTTGAATCAAAATTGAAAGGATCTTTGACGAACTGGGAGAAGAAATTTGAAATCCATCACTTATGTATCGTTCATAACTCACCTCGCTTTCCCAGATTCCTGAATGTATTCATCATGTATCATCTATTGTTTTCGAATTTTTTCAATTTATTACGATTTGGGTGAGAATTGAGAAAACAAAATTTTAATTGTTTGAAGCTGGACGGATCTGGAATAGAATTGAGAGAAGAAAAATAGAATTTTGAATTGAAGCTCGGCGGATTTGGAAGAGAATTGAGAGAAGAAAATTTGAATTTTCATTTGATTGAATCTGTTAAGATTTGGGAGAGATTCAAATCAACTAGATTAGCGTGATTCGAGGAACTCACAATCAATTTTATATTCCCTATCCTTTTTAAAAGAGTAACTGATTTTGTGGTTAATGTATCGGATATAATGTATCCGACTTGTTTGCTATGTATCCAGATAGCACTGATTTTGAGGGATTTTTGTAAATTGAAAAAAAGTAGGGATATGATGTAATTTGTTCCTTACATTATGGGATTTATGTAAGTTATACTTAATTAATTATGCCTAATTGGATTATTAACGTAAACAGACTTAAATCATAAATGAAGGGATACTGCAACGTGGGCTGCAAGTTTTAATTAGGCTTTTACTGTATCTGGTTTCCATGTTTAATTGAGCTTTATGAGGTCCCTTTATTATTTATCCTTTAATTAGTAGCAGAAATTAACCAAAAAATGCAATTAAAAAAATCAGGAAAATGTCAAAAAAATGAGAAAAAAGATAAATACAAATGCTGGTAATAGAGAGGTGTCACATCACCCTTTCTATATCCAGGCTTTATATTTATATATAGATTATTCATAAGAGGTATTAAGGATATGTAATTATGCTCATCTTTTATATATTTTAATTTCTAATTTATGTAATAAGGATATGTAATTATGCTTATCTTTTATATGTTTTAACTTTTAATTTAGAGCTCAGTCAATTGCTTTTAGAATATATATCTATATTTGAGAAAACGCTTCCTATTAAGATTTTTTTCATACCTAGTTCTCGAAATTGTGAACCTAATTTATAAGAAAGGAGAAACCTACACACCACATCCTTTCACTACAAGAAAAATGTGAATTACATCGAAATTTTTTTAGAGATTATATATGAAAATCCACAAGTAATTTAGTTTCCTACAAATTTCTCTACAAAAGAAAATCTAATGAAAAAACCTTTATGGATAATTATTACCTTGAAAAATTCACATATAAATTATCTAGGGATTTTAGTTCACCTGTAATTTACTTGCAAATATACTTGGGAAAAAAAAGAAAAATTTGCAAGAAATATACTTGGGAATAAACTGAAAACTTTCAGATGAGTGATAATTTACCAATTTTTAACGACCTTCAAATGTATCTAAACGATGTATTCCGTACATTCTTTGAGAATCACCATCTAAATTCAAAATAATAAATAATAGGGGTAATATTACTATATTATCCTTTGACTTTATTAAATTTATGTTTTGAGAAATGTGTTACATGATAAATAGTATTTAATACCAAGGGTAAAATAGATATAAAGGGTAAATTATCTCTTGATTTTCTAAATTGGACAAGTATTGTTAGATAACTATTTTTAGTATAGTAGACAACCATTATTGGAGAGAGGGATGGAGTATTATTGTTTTTGGAGCCTTCTATTCTGAGTATTTATTTCCTTATTAGGTCATTGCTCATTAAGAGCACGCCGGGAATCGAACCCGGGTCTGTACCTGTGGCAATGTACTATTCAACCACTAGACCACTGGTGCTTTTTGTTTGTGTTTCCTCAGTTTTTTAATTATATTTTATTTTTCTATTTTTTTGTTTGACATTGCAACTAAAAACTACTTATTTCTAAAAACACTTTTTTAAAATGACTTTTTAAAAAAGTGCTTTTGAAAAAAAACAATTTGTGTTTGGCTATATCATTTGAAAAGTGTTTTGATAAACAAATTAGGTTTGACTAATCTTTTTTAAAAGTGATTTTGAGAGTTAAATTACTAAAAAGGGTAGATAACAATGTTAAGATTATTTTATAGAGAGAAACTATTTTAAATATCTATTACAACATTTTATTTAAAAATGCCAGTTCTCTATGCACTTATAAACCAAGACGTGTTCATGGCTGAAACGAACAAAACAATGAGAACCAAAAACAGTTCAAGGGTTGATTGTATGACTTATGTTGTCTAGGTATACACCAAAGCTCGACGGTTCAAAAATATCAAATCTATCGATTGACCGAGTATATCCGATATATGTTCACAATGGAAAGTTCAAAGGGAAACCCACTTATCCAGATGCAATCAATCCTTACTTACGAATCACACAGTTTTTTCATGCATATGTTTTAACAATAGCCATTCCCTATTCATGTGGGGGATTGTTGGGTTTTAAAGGTGTGAATGGGAAATGAAGAGTTGTGACTATCTTGAATGGTTGTGACTTTACCGAAGGGTTGTGACCTTTACGAAAGGTTGTGATAGAGGGTCAACTCGAATTGATCTAACCCACTTAGGCAGTCTAGGACACTTAGACTCAGCCACTTAACTTTTTGCCTCACGTTTTAGTTTATACTTAGACAAGCATACGAAAGTAGAACACACAGCACGTTACAGGAACAAGTCCCAACTTTGTATTTAACTTGTGGCACAAAGAAGCACACAATATGTTTAGCCTACAAAAATTCGACCAAAGGACTTAGTGCCTAAGACTGGTCTGCCTGGGCATTTAGATAGGCCCCAGCGCCCAGTCACATGTCAGGCACATGCCCACGAATTCAGTTGACAAGTCCAACTTATAAGCCAAATTCAAATTTCAAATAACAAGCCTTATCTACAATGCTGACAAAGCTCCAAAGACTAGAAACTACCAATTTCGCCCAACTGCCCACGCATGTGCAAGGCATACGTGGGCAGCCTTCAGCTTTGGCGCCAAAATCCCCCTTCAACCGCCCAAACTCATGCCTGCCCACGTGCCAGGCATGAGCTTTGGTCTTGCCTCGCCCAGCTTGCCATTGGGGTCAATTTCTTCAGCCTTTGCCCTTGTCCAACACTTAGCCTTCAAACTTGTTTAGCCACGACTCCCTCATGATCATAGCTTTGCCTTAGCCTGCCCATCCCTTGTCATGCCTTAGCCACGTCTTGCCTCACATGTCTTAGCTTTCCCAGCCCTTGTCATGTCTTAGCCACGTCTTGCCTTGCATGCCTTAGCCACGCCACTGCCAAGGTCTTTCTTTTAAGTGAACTTCACCTTGACTGAAGTCATTAGGCCTTGACTAGGTTCATCATGTAAATCCTAGCCAAGCTGGACCCACTCGAACCATTAAGCTGAGGGTCTAACAAATTTCCCCCGCCAAATGAGTTCATCGTCCTCGATGAGACAGAATCTAGGTAAGCCTGAATTTCTTCTTCAAACTGCCATAAAGAAGTTCCTTTTTCCCACGTTGCATCACATGCTTGTTTCCCCTTCCATTGAATCAGAAACTCCGTTCTTCGATTCTTCTTGCTTTGTCCCAAGGTCCTATGATCCAGAATCTTCTCAATATGTTCCTCAGACTGCGTTCGTACATCAGGAGGAGCACGTATGGTTGTTGACCTTATTGGATCCTCAACATCCTCATAAAAAGGTTTCAAGAAACTCACATGAAAGGTAGGATGAATCTTCAATCTTTCTGGCAAGTTCAACCTGTAGGCGACTGCCCCAACTCTTTCAATGACTTCAAATGGTCTATCATATTTTGAAATCAGCCCACGATGAATCGTCTTATTGCTGATTTTCTTCCAGATTTGGGGGTTAAGTTTCAACAACACCTTGTCCCCAACCTAAAATTTTAAAGCACGCCGATGTTGGTTAGCATACTTTTTCATTCTCTTTACTGCCTTTCTCAAACTATCTTGCGCTTTATCCAACATTTCCTGCTTGTCTCGCGCATACCTGTAAGCAGTAGGACATTTACCTTGGGATTTAGATCTAGTGACTTCCAGTTGAGTGTTTGGTTGCACACCCAACACCAATTCAAATGGACTCATCTATGTTGCCGACGATCTATGCAAGTTATAACATAACTGTACACTGTCAAGCAACTCCACCCAGTTCCTTTTACTTGCTGTCACATACTGTTTGAGATATTTTTCAAGCTGATGATTGATTTGTTCTGTCTGTCCATCAGTTTGTGGATGATTTACCGTTGAGAACTTTAAATCAGTACCCATCATATTAAAGAGAGCAGTCCAAAATCAGCCAGTGAACCTAGCATCACGATCAATCACAATATCTAATGGTACACCAAAATTCTTCACAACATGCTTATAAAATAACTCAACAGCTATTTCAGAAGAACATAACGTAGGGGCAGCAATAAAGATACCGTATTTTGAGAATCTATCAACCACCACCATGATCGATGCCTTTCCCTCCACTTTTGGAAATCCACTAATGAAATCCATTGAAACAGAAGCCTACGGGCATTTTGCTATCGGTAAAGGCTGCAGCAACCCCGCCTCTTTCTTCCGTTCTGTCTTGTCTAGTTGACATACTAGACATGACTTTACATAGGCCTCGATGTCATCCTCTATTTTCGGCCAAAAATAGCTTCGGGACAGTAATGCCATCATCCTTTCAACACCTGGATGTCCGGCATAAACAATATCATGTGTTTCTTTCAGAAGTTTTCTTCGTAGCCCATCATTTTGAGGAACTACAATTCTCCGCCCTCTAAAATAAAGCAGACCGTCCTCGATCCAATACCTTCTGAATGTACCGTCTTTCACTTGATCCATTAACTTAACATATGATGAATCAAAAGCAGCGCTAAACTTAATCTTATCAAGAAAATCAGATTCAAGTCTAGTGATGGCATAAACCGTAGCAAATACCTCTTTGCGACTCAACACATCAGCCACTTGGTTTTGTTTGCCTGGCTTATGTATCCACACGAAGTTATATTCAGCCAATACTTCCTTCCATCTAGTCTACTTCGAACTCAGTTTCTGTTGAGTTTTGAAGTATGTATTAGCCACATTGTCTGCCTTGACAACAAACTTCGTCCCAAGTAGATACACCCTCCATGTTTGAAGACAATGGAGTACAACTACCATATCTTTTTCATATGCAAAATACCTTTGTTCCACAGGATTCAACTTCCTACTTTCAAATGCAATAGGATGGTCGTTCTGCACTAACATACCACCAACAGCATAATCTGAAGCATCAGTGTGCACCTCAAAAGGAAGATCAAAGTCAGGCAGCCGCAATATTGGTTCAGAAGCAATGACCTTCTTTAATGAATTGAAAGCCTTTTCTCTTGCCTCTGACCAACACCATTTCACGTTCTTTTTCAGCAAATCCTTCAATGGGGCAGCCTTCGTCGAATACCCTGTTATGAACTTTCGGTAATAATTTGCAAGTCTTAAGAATGATCTTAATTAAATGAAAATGTGCATATTCAAATTTTCAATCAATATTATACACACATAAATAAATAAATAAATAAATAAATAAATATTAATATTATATTAACATGATGATTTAAATATACTTAAAAATATTAAGAAAAATAAATTTAAAAATTATTCCACAAATTAAACTACATATACGAAAAAATCACCACAAAAATAAATAAAGTTCTTCATATTTTTAATCTTGTTGTTACCTTTATTTCTAATTCTGTAAAATAAAACGTAAAATTATAATATATAAACATAAAATAAAATAAAAATTATTATATAAAAATAAAAAATAAAAAATAAAAATAAATTCTTGAATAAAACTTATCCAAACTTATGAGATATGTTAATTAATTAAGAGTAAGTGATATATTGGTAAATATGTATACATGGAAGGGATATTTTAGTCTTCAAAAAAATAATTTTATGCTTCTGCTTCTGCTTTTTTTAAGAAGCAGAATTTTTTAACTTCTTCCCAACAGCAGAAAAACTGCTTCTGCTTCCATTTAAAAGCAATTTTAAAAATTTGCCAAACACTTAATTTTTCAAAAAAAATGTTTTTTTTAAAAAAAAAACACTTTTGGCCTCCCAACAACAATGCCAAACAGGCTCTAAAACAACAACATATCCAATGAAATTCCACAAAGTAAGATCTATATGATTATTTTTAAAATTAAAACTTAAATGTTTAAAGAATAATGAAAGATACTACACGTATAAATTAAACTTGTTTGCATCTTTCATTATAACAATACTTTATCTAGGATTTGTTCATATTGAACACTTCTAAAGTTCAAAAATATATCTTTTGTTAGGGTTGTCAAAAGAATATGAAAAATCGACCTAACAGACTGAACCTAACCGAATCGAAATGAATCGATTTATGTCATTTTTTCAGTAAAATTAAGGACTTTTATTTAAGTGTATAACCGTCCCGTACAATTGGGATGATCTTTTTAATTTGTGAAAAAAATTGAAAAATTTCCAAACCGAATAACCTTACGTCTATGTAAATATATTTTATATATTAACAATATGTTAAATTTAATATATAAATATATTTTATTAAATTTTCAAATATAAATGTAACCTAGGTCCTAGTCCTCTGGTGACTGGAAGACATTGAGTCTTTGCTCTTTAATTAGCCTTTAATTAATCAGGTTTAAAATCAAAAGATACTATGTAGATACTCTATCACTATGCAAACACTCCTATTAAATGTTTAAGATCAAACAATACAGCAACAAAGTTTTACATTCTTGACTTCTTGGTGAAGAATTGAAGTGCTCCTTCAAGAACATATTTGTGAAAGAAATGTTTTAATAATAGAATATTTTGAGGTGATATTTTAAAAGTAAAAAAAAATAAAAATTAACCGAACCATACCGATACCGAAGAGAAATCGATATGATTGAGATGATTTTTAAAAAAACTAATTTTGGTTATACATTATAAAATACCCAAAAAATTAAAATATTCTAATTTTTTTTAAAAAAATAACTGACTGAACCTTCCCATTGACACCCCTACTTTTAGTTGACATGACATAATGTGTTAATACAACCAAATCAATGTTTAAAGGATATTTATTTAGTCTTTTAAAAAAAGAATTTCTTCTTCGTTCTCTCTTTTCAATCACTTTCTTCATTATACACCATCATCTAGCCTCTATGGCTACCAACATTCCATTGATGTCGCCGCCACTGTAATAACCATTATATTTTCTTCTTTTTTTGTTGGATCTGAAGATCATCACTACAACCATTTCTTCCTTTCTATTGTTGTATCTTTAATTTCTTGTAGTGAGAGATGTTTATTATGTTGATAAAACAATAATACTAACAAAAATACTATATATCACTGTTGGGATATATACTATTAACCATATATTTAGATATAATATTTATTATGGAATTTTATTTATTAAGTTTTAATAAAAGTTTTAATGGATCATATATTCGTTTATGGTGTCTGTTTACTTATATAGTAGATGCTTTAGTGTATAGAGTTTTAGCTTATACACAGAGGATTAAATCATCGGTTCTTATAGGTATAAAGTTTTTGTTCACAATCTAAGATGGAAATTGGACATGTCATCTGTACGATTATAACACAAGATTATATATAATTTATCTTGATTATGGAAATGGTATAGTTCCAACTTCTTGTGCTAGTGCATTTTGAATGTATTGAACGGCACCGATTAGGCTGATTGACAAAAGCATATTCTCTAAACTTTTAAAAATACTTATATTCTTAATCCTGATATAACTATTATGATATGTATATATTAATTATCATTTTGATTTATTAAAAGGTGAGATTCGGAGATGGGTCAATATGCCTGGTAGATTGAATGATAATAATATATATATTAGTGAAATAATAAGTTAATTGATGGAATCCATGCATGTCTCGATATAGAGATTGATGGTATACCTTTTTGAGAAGCTTATAAGTTTTTCATCGTGTCAAACCTTGCAAGTGGATTTATGAATCCAAAACATGAAATAAGTTAAGTAGTGCTCTAAAGAAAATTAATCATTGAATTAACTTCGCCAGTAATTCAATTTATTGATTGGTTTCTGTAATCTTAACATGGAGAATCACATAAGTGTTTAATGGAGAATTTCAAAATATAAATAGAGGAGTGAAATTACGAATTTCTAGTGGAATGATTTGTAATTTATTATGGTAAGAATAATTCAAATTAATTATTTGAAATTATTTCCATAATAGAAAGCCTCAGTAACTAATTCTCTGGTCCCTACAGTACCCATATATAACTAGAACTCAGAATCCAATTTCTAAGGGAAAAGGGAAGGAGTAGCTTGTGTTTTCTTGTTTTCAAGAAAAGCATGAGTTTTCTTCTCCCTTTTGGATTGGGAAGAAATCTCCATAAATAGGGGTTTCTTCTAACCTAGAAAGAGAATAAATTTTCTATATGATACTTGCCCACCCAAGTATTGAGAGAGTTCAGATGTGAACTTGGGATCACTGTAGAAGACTGTAGAACTGATGTCTAACTTGTGGATTCCTTAAAGGTCTATCTAACTTGTGGATTCCTTGAAGGTCTATCTAACTTGTGGATTCGTTTGAAGGTAACTGCTCACGCTTCAAGAGATAATTCTTGAATTAAATTTTAGAAAGTTTATATGTTCTAGAATGATTGTATATGTTCTAGCATAAACGTATTGATTATCTATTATTCATGTAAGTAGTAAGATTCTGGTATGCTTCCGCTGTGCATATAGTTTTCCAACAATCACACCTTAAACTACAAAAATATAAGGTAAAAAATATTTATATGTATCGTCAATGTACACATTTTAGATCCTTCAATTTAAATTTCAAACATGAATGATAGTAAAAGTTGACAGGTATTTCGCTATTTCTCTATGATAGTAGTGAGAAAAGGAAGTTGTAGTCCAGTACAAAGGCCACTGAGGTTATTATCACTTTTTTCTGGATAACCTCATTATTAATCTTGTCACTCTTAGTATATTCACACATACATCTCAACATCTTCATCTTTGCAACATGCATCTTCTGAATATGTGAAGTCTTGTCAGCACTGACCTTAGAGCACCACCTTAAAACAAGTATGTGCTATGAGAACCATTACTTATTCTTAAATATTTTGGATCATGTGACCAATTTATGGGGCTCTCATATGCTATGATAAAATATTATTTTCTTGTTTAAATAATGTCAAGTTCCTTCTTTGTAATTTAATTGATTAATTAGTTTTTTATTTAGTCAATTAATAGTGCTTTGAGGATCTTAATTTAAAGCAAATTTACCACTAAATAGAGTGTCTAGCGGTCTTTTATTAAAACTAAAAAGATATCAATAGGGATAAGTACAATAGATACTTCTTTTCATGAAAAGTCACAGCATTTCAAGTGATACTATTTCACGAAATTACACAATGTTTTTACTAAGGCTTATAGCCTAATCATCACATTAGTAGTTTAATCAACTAATTATCGCTAAAATTGTCAAGTTGTAAATATAACTATCATGTCAAATACATCAAAGATATATCTTGTAGGTGTTGAAGAAATAATTTGCATCTCAAACTTCTTCAAATATTATTGACCATTGATCATAATTCAAGCACCATACACTTTGAATGTTCCAAGTGTCCTTATTGTGACTCGTATGGACATCTAATTAACATCAGTATATCATCTTGTTGTCAAGTTTATTGCGTTCCAATACTATAACACATGAGCATTTAATAAGAAAAAAAAATCTTCAACCTTTAATGAACACAAAATGATCTAATAAAAATTATCATTTCTCTTAATTTCAAATTATTCTAAAAACTTTCAAGTATAGATGTTGTCCATCAAAATAAAGGAATTCATATATATCATCTCATAACAGGAACGTAAAATTCGCATGATTTTTATGCAACACAATTATGCAATAATAATTTTCTTTAGCCCAAATAAAAAATTTATAATAAGCATATCAAATATATATGTTATTCCTAAACTTATTTAAAATGCATATCATCAAGATCATCACAAGTGAATTATTTATACTAACATTTATGAAAAAAAATTTCTCAAAACTTTCATAATTAAAAAATAAGAGAAGTTAAGAAAGCAGACGTCGATATATGTCATTTCCTTCGTGATCCATTGATCTGAGATACATTACATCTGCTCAAGTTTGACAAAAATTGGGGGAGCACCAATCATGCCTAGAGAAAACTCTTCCATCGGTTGTTTCCTCGGGCACATACAAAAGACATTTCATGAGCCAAGTGTTTAGTGCTTCTGTGCATTCACCCAGCAAGAGAATCTCAAAGTCCAGTTCAAAAGTTCATGTTCAAGCTGCAGAGTGGCTTCAAGATGAGCATCACTCAAGTGTTTGTGAGATGACACTCAAGCATGCCTTTCCAATAGCCTAGCTTTGGTTACGATGACTTTCTAATCTTTTGGCTTCTCCAAAAGCCTAGCTTTGGTTACGATGACACTCAAGCATGCCTTTCCAACCCCTGAATAAGTACATTCAGTTGCAGCCATAACTCTTTTGATTTGAACTTCTGATTTTTTCAATTGGATCTCATGTTTGACAAAAGAATCCACCCTGACAGCGCTTTTCAGAAATTAAACCCAGTTCTTCTTCATATCTCAATATCTTTTTAAAATTATTAGAAAAAATAGTAGGAATTATAATTGAAGAAGAAGATGGTTTTGAGACATGTAAAATCACTTTCTTTAAAGAGATATTGCCCGTGTACATGTTGGGGAAAATACAAACAAATCCCTTCAGGATACAACAAAGCCATTTGTTTATACATGCAGATTTTTGGTAGGCTACTTCTAGAGAGTTTTTATATTTATAGAACTTGAAAGATGATTTTTCATAAGAGTCATGTTCTTTTATGATCCGATGGCTTTCTATAAAAGTCATATTTTTTCATGAATAAATGACTTTTCATAACATAATGTTCTTTTATGAATCTATTCAATTTAAGACCTTTATATATTACAAAATATCCAGCATAATCTCTCCTTTTATTACCCTTCTTCCCCCCCTAGGTGACCGAGGCGGTCTTTAACCAGTGGAGCACTTATATGTCTTCTCAAGAAACGCCCCAGCGTTCTCCACAGTAGTCCACACTAGCATGGAGGAGGTTCCAAGTGCTCTAACCCCCAACAATGTAGCATCGTCATCCCAGGTACCATTGAGGGCTTTAGCTCATTCCCTTCCCCCCCCAAAGTAGTCCCAAAACTGGAGGAAAATGTAGACATTCAAGACTTAGAGGACACTCTAGAAATAATGAGGAAAACTCGGATGAAAATAATGGTCTTAAAGGAAGTAAAGTTGATGATCTTCAAAGAACAATTCGTAAAAGATATATCCTTATTTTCCCATCGGCCTTACTAAAAAGCTCTCTAGATATAAGAACTACATCTGCTCCGAATATAGGGAACTACATAGTCGTAATGAATTTGACCTTGAGAAATGGGAACCCTTCCTCCGTCGTCAGTCCCACCCCTCACAATCAGATCTATGAATATAATGATATGGAATTGTAGAGGTAGCAATGGGATGAAGTTTAGAAGAAACTTCCAAGCTATCTTGGACTGGTATAGGCCACCACTTGTTGCCTTTATAGAAACCAAAATGCAAGAACACCAAAACCTATTGGGCAACTTTCCCTTTCATAAAATGGTCCAAGTTCCTGCGAGGGGAAACACTGGTGGTCTAGTTGTCCTATGGGATGACTCTATCTTGGAGTTGGATGGCATTGCAACAACTGATCAAGAAATCCATGCAATGGTCAAGGTATGTACTACTGATAAGTATTGGTTTTTTAGTGTCATTTATGCTAGTATGTATGAAAATTTTTATGGGAAAACTTAAAAACAATTAAAAACAACTATTAAAATGATTGGCTAATAGGGGTGATATTAACAAACTACTGAGCAATACAGATAAAGCTATAGGTAGGCCCATTATCAATTCTCACGTAAATGACTTTTGGGATGTGGTTAGTTATTGTGATATGATTGGTTAAATAAGCTCTACAAAAATAGATTGAGTCTTATTTTTGAAAGACTAGGCCGATTTTTAGCAAATAAGAAGTGGTTTCATAGTTATCGAGATGCGCAAGTACACCAGCTAACTCGTATGCATACGGATAACTGTCCCCTTCTCATATCAGTATTCCCACACAAAAGCAAATGTAAAAATAAAATCTTTCACTTCAAATCCATGTGGACTTCACACTTGATATTACCAAATCTAATCTCCTCCTTCTGGCTTAAGTGACCAAACATATCTGAAGCAATCTCTTTTTGAACGAATTGTTACCATCTGGAATAAGCAAACTTTTGGCAACATCTTTTATTAAAAAAAAGGAGACTCCTCCAACGAATTGAGGGTATCCAAAATCACCAAATTATAGCTCTAGCTCCTTCCTATCAAACAAGGAAATTGACCTAATTAAAGAATACAACCTAATACTTAGATTAGAGAAGTATTTCTGGAAATTAAAATCTAGAGTCAACAGGCTCAGTGAGGGTGACTCCAACACTAATTCTTCCATACAACAACTCTCAATCGATGTAGAAGAAATAAAATCGTTGCCCTCCAAACTCAAGAGGGTTCTTGGCTGTACGATCTAGTGGCCATCAAAGCCCAACAATGTTATAATCGTTCAAAAAATAATTACTGACTTTCAAAAAATGAAAGGGAAACATGCAAATATGGTCATCAAATTAGATCTGGAAAAAGTATTTGACAAGTAGAATATACTTCCATCCGGAAAATTCTTTTATACTTCAACTTCCCAATCAACATTACGAACTTAATAATGTCATGCATCTCATCAAGTAGGGTAGTTGTTCTTATAAATGGGGATAGGACAAATTTCTTCAAACCATCGAGGGGCATCAGACAAGGGGACCCTTTTTTCTCATACTTATTTATTTTATGCATGGAAATGCGAGAGAGAGAGAGATTGAGAAAGCAGTTCATCAAAAATCTAGGAGACCAATCAAGATCTCGAAGTAGGGGCCTAACCTATCCCATCTTTTTTTCGCTGATGATGTAAAATTGATAGCTAAAGCAGATAGAAACAATTGCTCCACCATTAAAAGAGTGATTGAGGAGTTTTGCAAATCTTCTGGCCAAACCATCAACTATTCAAAGTCCAAAATTATATGCCCAAAAAATTGCCGCACCATTATGCGAAATCAAATCTCATCAACCCAGGGCATAAAAACAGACTCCAATTTTAGGAAATACCTAGGCTTCCCAATACTGCATAAATCACCCACCTAAAAGGATTATCAATTCATTATCGATAATCCACATGACAAATTATCCAAGTGGAAAACCAAATTCCTCAACATAGTAGGTAGAGCCACCCTAGCACAAGAATGTCTAAACAATGTGTCCACTCACATTATGCAATCCACTAGCCTCCCTATTAATATCACAAATAAGATCAATCAAATCCAATGCAATTTCATTTGGGGAACCATGAGCGCCAAACACAAACTCCATTTGATAAAATGGGATATTGTCAATCAACCAAAGACTGAGGGAGGACTGGGAGTCAAAAAAGCAGCCACAAAACATAAAGTCTTACTAGTAAAGCTATTTTGGAGAGCCTACGACAAACAAGATACCTATGGGTATCTACACTTATTAGAAAATAAGAGAGTAACCTTCTACACATTAGAACCATATCGAAACAGTGCCACAGTAGGACATGAAAGAACCTTATCCTAGGCTAGGGTTATTGTAAATTGGGTATGAATTGGACCTTGGGGAATGGGGGACAGGCCTCCTTGTGGACGGATAGATGGCTACCTAGTAACGAAACCCTAAGAGAATATATTCCTGGCCCCTAACCCAAGAAGATCTGAACCTAAAAGTATGTGATCTTATAACAACTACTCCCTCCGTCCCATTTTTTGTGGCACCATTTGACTTGGCACGGTGTTTAAGAAAAAAAGAAGACTTTTGAAACTTGTGGTCTAAAACAATCCTTAGATATTTGTGTGGTTGTAAATCATTTCATTAAGGGTAAAAGGGGAATTTTAAAGTTAAATTGTTTCCAATTATAGTAAGGTGATATTCTTTTTGGGACGAACTAGAAAGGAAATGGTGCCACATAAAATGGGACGAGGGAGTAATGGGCAATGGAAATTATATAACATATCTTTTCTCTTTCCAACAAACATTGTCCGCCTCATATAGAGCACCTATGTCTCTAAAATAGGTCATCCACATTACAAAATTAGCTGGTACCTAAACCCAAAAGGTACCCTAACTACTAGCTCAATCTATCACTTTCTCAGATCCCATGTGGGTACAAAACCTCCCTCTATCTTCGCTTTTAAGTGGATTTAGAAACTCTAGTTCCCATATAAAATCAAGTATTTCCTCTGGCTATGCCAACATGGACGTTTTCCCACATGTAGTTATCTAGAATCAATAGGTATAAACATAAACA
Source organism: Solanum appendiculatum (assembly GCA_018342035.1). Lineage (NCBI taxonomy): Eukaryota > Viridiplantae > Streptophyta > Magnoliopsida > Solanales > Solanaceae > Solanum > Solanum appendiculatum. Next base: position 926,367 of record JAGDQO010000120.1, read on the forward strand.
AAAGCAGCAGCTTTTGTCAATGCCCTGAAACTATACAACATATCTTTGTCGAGTGTACCAAAGCATGGAGACTATGGCACAATTTAGGTGTTGACCATGAAATCCACATGTTCATCAACATGCCAAATTATAATTGGCTTTAACACATTAAGAACCTTTAAATTAAACTCAAATACCATCTAAACTGGAAAGATGCCCTTCCTTTCTTATTATGGAACATTTGGCTGGTAAGGAATGACAACTACCATCATAAATAAAAATCAGCAATTACATAACAAAGGCCCTAAACCATATTGTTGAATACTTCGCCTTAACAAATAAAAATGTGCGGCAACATAAATATAAGGAAACTTTTGTTAAATGGAAACCACCGTCAATAGGATTTAAACTAAACATTGATGGATCATTCAATATAGAATCAGGAAAATAAGGCATATGAGGAGTCATTCAGGATGTGGAAGGGAATTGGATAACTGGATTCATGGGGATTATCTTCAAAGCTACAACGATCCAAACCAAGCTATGTGCCCTATTACAGGGGCTAAAATTGCAAAAGACAACAAGCTGATGCTATTACAAATTGATATAGATTGTAAGAAAATTACACATTATTTACAGAATGATCGTACTGCTCTATCTAACATCTTAACTGATTGCAGGGCGCTACTTTTCCAGCTAGGGAAACCCCCCAGCCAACATAGATATCGAGAAGAGAACCAAGTGGCATACGCTCTAGCTAAGGAAGGGGTCTAATCTATCAACAATCATTTCTCTTGTGCACTGGGCAGTTCCACCTTTGTTTGTGTCCAAGAAGTTAGAAGCAGACAAGGAGGGAACTCTTTATTTTAGGGTAACTAAACCATATACTACTCGTGTCTTTTGTATACGTACTGTACAACCCCCTCAACCCGCATACTAAACAGCGATTCCACCGTGATCCATTGCATATTAAGTCTTATTAATATAATATTTATTTTTACCAACAATTAAAAAAAAGAAACTCTCATATAATAGAATTATGATTAGTTTAAATAATATTAAGTGCCTTGTTATAATTTAACTAATTTATTATTTTTTAGCCAAATAGTAGTTTATCCTTGATGTGCCGTGAAATCATGGCACATTTGACGCTCAAAACGAAGGATTAGTGCGGGAAATCGAGTGTGTTTATGTGGATATGATGGTTTCTTTGATGTTGAACAGGTAAAACACTTGGATGCGAAAATTAGAAAAAAGAAAGGAAAGTGAACTGAAGTAACACCACGGAGCCCCAAATGGGCCGTGGACATGTTGACGAGCCGTCAGAAGGTTCGTGGAAGAAGAAACAGTGGAGTCTTCAAACACTAGAACTGTGAAGTCTGAAGACCACGGAGCCCCAGACGGGCCGTGGTTCATTTGACGACTCGTGAAGTGGATCGTGAAGAAGGTACAGTGAAGGAAGACCCACACTGTCCAAGTGTCGGACCACGAAGGGTCTATTGAGCCGTCTAGCACTTGATGAGCCATCAACCCATTCGTGAAGGATCGTAACAGTACAGTCCTGCTTCGAGTAGGACTTGTTTTCACAGACTATTTTAAATACTTAGGGTTTATTTTTGAACATGATCTTTTATCATCAACTAGTTCTTAAACATTGTTAGCATGGAAAAACAATATCTTCTACGTTTGAACACATAGCTTAATCATTTTAACTAGGGATCAAAGTTTGGCGTTCTTGTTTTCAACGTTGATAATCAAGAGGCTTTTTGGTTTGCTATTCTTGTAAGTTTATCCCATTACGCTTTCAATAATGTTTACCGTTATGGTTCTTGAAATAATGAGAGGCTAAATTCCACAACTAGGGTTGTGGGAACCATGACGAACACTTAGCTACGAATTCAACTACGAGTAGTGTTAACTTGTTAATTGCATATGTTGTTTCTACTTTCGTAATAATTGCTTTCTAATGAGTGCATGCATTAGAACTTGCATGTATTTGTTACTTGTTCGAGAGAAAAGTATTGATTAGGAAAAGGTAGAAATAAACTCCGCTAATTTGGTGTGAAAGGTTAGAGTTCGAGAGAAGATAGCCATCACAACAAATAAGCAAGGGTAAGCTCCGAAGCACTCTAAGACCGAGAGGAAAAAAAATGGAAATCATCTAGTAAGCTTGAAATGCAATTAGATGTATCTAACTTAATAGGAACATAAAATATTAACACAAGCAGTCTTTCATATAGAATTCAAGAGTGAAGTGAAAGTCATGGGGAACACAATCCTAATTTCATTTATCAATTACTGAAACCTTGGAACGATCATTGCTTTTGTTAGTTGTGATATTAAATTCAACTTTTGTTACTAAAACAATAAGCAACCCATTATTTACTTTCTGCATGTTACTTTCTTTTGGAAATATCAACCACAATTGAGTAAGAGCATCAGTAAGACTATTTCTGCAGTAAATTCCATGTGGGATCGACCTCAACTCCAGTTGAGTTCTATAAATTGACTTCGACCGTTTATACTTCTTAATTGAGGTGTAAGCTTGGACGTATCAAGCCTATATATATCAAGTGGTCCATTACTCATGACAAAAAAATTAGTTGAAGAGTTCATAATCCATCATCAACAAAGAGGGTATTCGATGACCGTTGGTAAAGTGATTGAGCTTTTACAACAATGAAAAAATTAACTAGAAATAAAAATATGACTGAATTGAATAACAATGATTGAGAACTAAGAATAATATAATAGATGAACTGGAGAATTTTTTTAATTATTGGAGAGAAATTTTTTGATGAATAACCTAAATTTTTGGCTGAAGAAGGGGTCTGAAAGGGGAGAATGCGAGAGCTTTGGAAGGGAAGAAATTTATTTTTTATTTTAAATCATGCAATTTAAACTTTGAAGATGGAAAAATTAATTTAAAATTTTAAGACTTTGTGGCTGAGATGTTTGTCTTTTAAGGCTTTGATGGTAGAAAATATTTTGTATTATTTAAGACTTAGATTTAAGGATTTACAATTTTTTAACTTCAAATGATGACATTATAAATGGTGTCTTTCTCACCAATAAATTAAGACTTGGGACTAATTTGCAAATTGAGTTTTGAAAATGTCCTTTTAGCAAAGTCAGTAGAATCTTTAAGAAACCCTAAAGTCCTATTTTTATTATATATAAATAGTTGTGTTCTACTAGTCTCATCACAACGTACTCTATGCCTTCCATCTGCGGCTGAGATGAAGAGAACTCACATTAGTGAAGAGGAGGATGTCAGTGACGATGACAAAATTCATTTTCACCTTGAATCTTCTCCATAGATTTTTCCAAAACTAAAGCAATGAGTCAACGAGTTGTAAGTACTTAATATTCACTATCTTTTTTCTTTATCTAATAATGTTTATTGGTTCATATTTTGATTTTATCCTTAGATGGCTTGATTTTTTTAGATTCCAGAGTTATGTTTGAATGAACTGCCTTCTGCAAATGATTGAACATAGTTCCTTAATAAAATTTACATATGAAAAAGAAATTGATATACATCCTCCCATCCCATCCAGATATATTTATATAATTTGATTTAATTTTTTCTAAATAAATTAATTTGTGTTAAAATGAAGTTAAATTCTTTAAATTCTAATTTTCTCCTTTGATCCAAGAAAGCCCTTTTAACCTAAAATATGTGCTAAATTTATTATTGAGTAATTGGGATAAGATCTAGTCTTCCCAATCTACAAAGATGCATCTATTCATCTTTAGTATAATATTTATTTTTAAATCATTTATACCTTAAGAAATAATAGGAAGTAGTATTACACTATGTATAATAAATAGACTGAATGTGTTTTTCAATGTAAAACTATATATTTTAAACTTATAAATGCATATGCTTTTAAACTTATAAATGCATACGAAAACAAATCCTAAACTTACAAAGTAGAGACATTAGTCTAATGTTCTTTAAATAGCATCCTCCTCTTACCCAACTCGTGTGATTGTGAAAACATTTTGCAAAATCATCAATTAGATTTTTATTTTCATTTCAACTTTCGATAGATTATTATACACTTCACCTCTAAAGAAGTGCAACAATGTTTTCCATCTTGTGTAACCATAAACAGGGTAATACAAATCTAGATAATCCAAATGATATGCTTATGTGAAATTTGTTCATATGAATCTCTGATTCATTCTATAAAAGTATATTTTTTAAGCCACCTAATGAACAAATTCCACGTGAGCATATCCCTTGGTTGGCCAAATTTATGTTACCCTTTTATGGTGACATAGGATTGGAAATGTTGTTGGTATAATTTACCTAAAGCTGAAATAACAAGAATTAAATGATAATTGTACAAAATGTTTTCATAAGATACATGTAAGAGAATGTTTCTGGGATGCTATTCGGGAACATTAAATTAATGTCTTCAATTTTAGTTGGAATTTAATCAACAATAACATGTTTTCTTGCTCTAGTACTGTATTTGATGGCTTTAGAAATAAAGATACAATCTCTCCTATCCTTAATTATAGATGGTTCAAGGAGATTTCTTTTAAAGTATCCTTTCTTATGTGAAATTTCTAGGCAAAAAAAAAAAATTGCCTCTGAATAATGCTATGTCTAGGTTCAGGATTAACTCATTTTTAAAGTTGTTTTTGGTGCATGAATACCAAATAGAAAAATGCTAATCATCTCTTTGTAGATAGTGACTTAGCAAAAGAAACTTACTCTATATATCTCTGCTTCTTTTGAATAATCTTCTACTCACAAGAGCAAAAATTTTCAAATGCTTGGAGTAGTACTATTGTAATTTGTGAATATATATGGTAATAATAATGTCTTAAATCCCAACAATTAGGTTTTTCTTCTGATTTCTCATTCAATGTCCAGTACTTCTATTAGAGAATCTTAGTAGCTTAGTTTATTAGCTATACAAATTTTCACCTGGTGAGGATTCAATTTCCCACCATGTAATCCCCTCCCCTTACCCTAAAAAAAAATAAAAAATGAACTAGGTGACCAATGGATTGGATTAAAAATAGATTGACCCATATTTATACATATTTTTTTTATGAATAAATCACAATCTACTTTAGAAGTTAATATTCGAAAACACTTAATTTTATTTTTTTGGAAGAGGAATGTGATTTGATGGAGAGATCTTGGCGAAAGGGAGAGGGTAGGGGAAAATGAACTGTTCATTCAAGAATGTGAAACATGGTACTCATTCTATTTCATATTAACTGAATTTTTGAAGCTTTTTTCATTGTTTAAAATAGTGAAATCGTTGAATGCTCAAGATAGATTTTTGAATTTTTTTTTTCATATTTGTCATTTCCTTTATTGAAGTTTTATATTTTCTAAGAGATGATTTCACTACTTACAAAGTTATATTTATAATTTCACAAAGGTCAATAGTAAAAATTATGATTTAAAGTATGTCCTTGAATATTTTTCTTAATAGGTGTGCATTGCCTTAAAAATTTTCCTTAATAGGGAATATAGGGAGTATCGTGAAAAGATTATAGAATAATATTATGTGTAAAAATAATATAACTCTTTTTGTTTACTATTTTTGCTTTTCTACTTGAGATGATATTTTCATTATATAGTCATGCTTTCTTTAGTTAGATTGATATTAGACTCTACAATCCAATCTTATAGTAATATAACCATTCTTAAGCTACGTCAATATTTAAATATTAATCCTAAGCTTTAGGCTCTACACCCTACAAGTTATTCGTATTATGAACTTCTGTTATTTTTGTCTGACTTGAACTATTTTCATTTTAACTTCGGTTATATGTGCATGAATTTTGGAAAGAAATTTTGAAAGACCATATTGGAAGGAAAGGTTGTCGTTAAGAAAACAATTTTATTGAAAATTTTGGTTATTCTTGGCATGATTGAGATGCTTCATCACAAAGTAAGGTTTGTTGATCAATGTCATCCAAGACTTCAAAACACATTTGAATCGATTTTCCATAATTATTTCTTCCTCCAAGTGAATTTCCATAACGACATCAATATCCATCTTAGTTATTTCCTCTGAATGCTTCACAACTTTCTTCCTTGTAATTAAAAATTGTGCTTACATAGAGGCAGCTCCAAAATCTTGAGTTTATGGATTTGGATTCTAGAAAAGGTTACCTTTTCTAAACCCAACAAGTTACCTTTTTTAGAGTTCATATCCATAAACTCAAGATTCTGGATTCACCTCTATGTAAGCATAATTTTAATTGCACAGAAGAGAGTTCTGAAGCATTTAGAGGAAATAAGTCATAACTAAGATGGATGTTGATCTCGCTACGGCAATTTACTTGGAGGAAGAAATAATTACGAAAATCCTCAGCAGGCTCTCTTTCGATTCAAATATGTTTTGAAGTCTTGGACGACATTGATGAACGGATCTTACTTTGTGATGAAACATCTCAATCATGCCAAGAATAAACAAAATTCCCAAAAAATTTTCCTTCTTAACGACAACCTTTCCTTCCAATATGGTCTTTCTTTGAAATACAAAATACTACATCATAGTTTAATAATGAATTTAACTTACACGTATCAACACAATTTACAGAATCATGAAATTAGCAGTGTAAATATTCTTTATAATATTGTCGATGTATATAAGTTAAAATCATCTCAAAGCTGGTTTCATTAATTAACCAGAGGGGTTAATCTTTTTCTTATCATTCTTGAAGGTAAACGTGGTAGCTTTGATGTGCCTTCCTTTCCCTTTCCATTATTCTCCATATCTCTTCTCTTTTATTAGAATTAATTTAATTATGTATTATAATTGCTTTGTTGCTTTAACTTGTGATGCTTTGAGGAGTTCATATATATGTTGAGGTATTTATAGGAGTTTTGAGGCCTTTGCTTATATTGTTATCAAAGTTTTCATGTAACTCTGTTTGAATTTCTGTGTAATTAATTAGCTTATGTAAGGTTAAAATGAAGATTGTCAATATGTGAGTGTGGGTTTTGGATATTTTTTTCAGTAAAAAAAATCTATAGTTGAAATATTTTGTTGTCTAAATAAAAAAAGAAGAAAATTTAGTAGGTAATTTTCATAACATGAATGACTATCCAAGAAACTAACTCTTGTTTGTATGGTTGAGCCAAGGAAACTACGTATTTATTGTTCAAGCTAATTAATTACCAAATACTAATTTTTATTTAATTCTTTTCATGCATAGAATGTGTTTGTGTGATTTCGGATTGTTCATTTTTAATATGAAGTCATGTGTGCGTGGATGAGCTAGGAAACTAGTGTCACGACCCAAAACCGGGTGTGATGACACTTGTCCTATCCCACCAGGATAAGTCAGCCTAAACCCAACAAAGACGGAAATAAATGAGAAAATAAGCAAATTAAATAAGAATTACAAAAGCGGAAGTCTTTCAAAACTTAAATAACCCCCAAGGACTGGTTGTCATATGTACAAGCCGCTAATTACAGAACTGGAATGAAAAATACAAGTCTCGAGTATGTCTTTGTTTCTCAGGTAGAACAAAACATAAAGAAAATAGGAATAAGAGAGTCCGCCTGATGACAATAGCTACCTCTCTCAGTCTCCTGGAAAGCCTCAGATGATCGAGAAAAGAGAAACTCACGGTCCGGGCTAGGAACCTACACAAGTGTAGAAGCAAGGAGTGAGTCCCAAACAACACGGTACTCAGCAAGCCAACTAACAAAACTAGGTAAATCTAATAAAATACGCAAACTCCTTTCATCCCAACCGAACCTCCATAACTACTACCTGCACAGAAAATCCAGCCCAACCTAACAATTACCAATACACACTTCAAACAGTCTCCACAATCACAGTTCAAATTATAAGTCGCAACTCACAAGTAATCACACTGTCAATCACAAAATTATACTCACCACACAATAATATGCAAGAGTGTTGATGCACAATCAATGATCATGCGTGCTCACAATCGCCGGCAACGACCTTGGCATCACACACTCGCCAGAAATGACCTCGGCTTGCCGGAAAAGACCTCGGAATCACTATCTCACCGGAAAAGACCTCGGCATCACAATCTCACCGGAAAAGACCTCGGCATCACAATCAATCATCTCATCATAGTGTTCAAGAACAAAATGCAATCGGCATGTTCACACAAATAATGAGGAAAAGACAACTTCAAGCAATTCACAATCACAATGAAGCAATCAAAGCATTTCACAAATTACACATCGATATCAAGATCACGACATATCACACTTTGATTCATAACATTAGCACACATTGCCTTTTATTAACCCGTCGATCAATTAAAATTGGTTCATGAAAGAATTCAACCCATATCCTCATTCCCATCACTCCCCAACACATACAAGAAAGTAAATTCGGAATTCTACAAGATTTACAAAGTTTTTAGAAGTTCAGTTGCCTTAGCCAAAATCATGATCAATCAATAACTTGAGCCTTCCCCTTCCGAATGTAGTCCGAAACACTACAATCTATTCATATAATGATTCACAATCAAATTAGAGAATTATCGACAACAAAATCACAAAATTCGAGAAAGGGGGTCAAAACGGCTCAAAAATTCGATTCCGAAAACGGAGTTTAAATCTGGAAATTTTTACATGAAAACGTTCCTCAAAGCATTAGTAATCCATTAGTTTAAAATTGTTTCGAAAATAGAGCTCAAATCAGTTCGTAATCAACACTTAAACAAAAATTCAAAGTTCAAGAAAACCCCAATTTCTTCACTTTAAAATCCCCAATTTCAAGTTAAAATCAAGATATAATCAATGGGTTATGAAGGTTATGTGTTAAAATCACTTACCCAATAGTTTCCCCAAGAAAAACTCTTTGAAAATCGCCTACTCTGAGCTTCCCAAGTCCAAAAATAGTGGAAATGGGTGTTTTCCCGATTTTGGAAATTAAACACTGTTCAGGAAAAAATATCCCTTCGCGAACGCGGCTCACTTAGCCCACGAACGCGGAGCACAGCATCCAGACCCTCCGCAACGCGGTAAGACCCACGCGAACGCGGAGGTCAAGGGTCAAGGCCCTTCGCTAACACGGTCAAGCTTCCGCGAACGCGAAGGCCAATCAAGCAGCCTTCCACGATCGCGGACAAGCTTCCGCGAACGTGAAGAAGCTTGCACCAGACCTCAGCTGACAACAACCACACCTAAAGGCAAATTCACCGAAATGACCCTAGGGATTCGTTCATAATCCTATGCACACAAACCAAACAAGCTACCCTACTAAATTTGACGTTTCGGACTTAATAAAACCGTCAAAATTTGAATTTGAGGTCTCCTTGACCCAGAACCCGATAAAATGCAACGAAACTAACTTTAAGCCTCAAAATACCAAATCAAGCTCGGAACCTCTAAAAAATCAACCAAGATCACTATTAGGCCTAAAATCATCCCCTGAATCTGACGGAGTCGCCGGAATTCAATTTCGAGCATCCGATCACCGAATGTTGACCAAAGTCAACTCTATGGTCAAAAACTCAATAATTTCCAACTTTAAGGCCTCAAATCCACGATATAGCCCCAAATCTAATTCCGTCAATTCTCCTTGACCAATATCAATATTTCGAAGCTGATGGAATTCTATTTCGAGACCCGAAACTTCGAATGACCTCAAATACCACCTTTTGACAACTTAAGCTTCCAAAAATCAAAACTTTCCAAAAATCTTAACTTGACAAGGAAATTCTCAAAACCAACTTCGGATACTGATCAAACATGACTCGGGGCAACTCTTGGGAGGGGTAAAACGGTCATTTTATGAAAATTACCAAAAATGACCTTCAGAGTCATTATATCATCCACCACTAAAAACCATGTTCGTCCTCGAACATAAAGTAAAAGAAAGTACGTGGAGGCTCGAAAAGTTGAGGATATCTGGCACGCATGTCAGACTCGGACTCCCACGTAGCCTCTTTAGCTAAACGGTGTCCCCACTGCACCTTTATTGAATTAATCTCCTTGGTCTTAAGCTTACGGACCTGCCTATCTAGAATAGATGTAGGCTCCTCCTCATATGTCAAATCTGGACCCAACTCCACTGAATCGAGCGTAATCACATGAGACTCATCCGGGATGTACTTTCGAAGAATAGAAACATGAAACACATGACGCACAGATGATAAGCTAGGTGGCAAGGCCAACTTTTAGGCCACCTCTCCCACTCGGTCTATAATCTCAAAAGGACCAATGAATCTAGGACTAAGGTTGCCCTACTTTTCGAACCGTATAACACCCTTCATGGGTGACACTTGGAGCCAAACGTGATTGCCCACCATGAATACCAAGTCTCAGACTCTCCGATCGGCATAACTCTTCTGTCAACTCTGAGCTGTCAACAGCCTACTCTGAATCAAGCGAACCAGCTCTATGGCATCCCTAAGCAAGTCAATGTCTAAGGAATCTATCTCCGCCAAGTCGAACCATCCAATCGGTGATCTACATCGTCTGCCATACAATGCCTCAAATGGGGCCATCTGAATGCTGGAATGATAGCTGTTATTGTAGGCAAACTCTGCTAGGGGCAAATGTTGATCCCACCTAGCACCAAAATTAATCACGCAGGCATGGAGTATGTCCTCAAGCACCTGAATCGTCCGCTCAAACTGACCATCTGTCTAAGGGTGAAAGGTTGTACTCATATCTAACCGAGTATCCAAACCATGCTGTAAAGCCCTCCAGAAGTGCGAAGTGAACAATAAGCCTCGATCCGACACTATAGCAATTGGCACCCCATGAAGTCTAACAATCTGACTGATGTAGAGCTGGGCTAACTTCTCCACCGTATATTTTACCTGAACTGGGATCAAATGAGCAGACTTGGTCAGCCTATCAACGACCACCAAAATAGAATCATAACCACCCATAGTGGTAGGTAGACCCATAACAAAATCCATAGTAATCTGCTCCCACTTCCAAGTAGGAATGGGCATCCTCTGAGACACACCTCCAGGCCGCTGGTGCTCACACTTGACTTTTTGACAGGTCAAACATCTAGACACAAAGTCTGCAATATCCCTCTTCATACCACACCACCATTAATGCTGACTCAGATCATGATACATCTTCGCTGCTCCCGGATGGATAGAATATCTAGAACAATGGGCCTCCTCTAGAATCAGTCTAATAAGCTCGCCCACCTTGGGCACACAAATCTGACCTCCAATCCTCAAAACCCTATCGGAATCAAGTACAACCTCCTTGGCTTCACCTCTCATCACCTTGTCTCGAATAAGACACAATTTTTCATCCTCAAACTGGCGCTCTCGAATCTACTCAACTAAGGAAGAACGGGCCTCAATGAACTCAATCAAACCACCACCCTCCTCAGAAACCCGCAATCAGAGAAAGCTGTTGGCTAACCTCTGAACATATCTAGTCAAGGGTCTCATATCAACACTGATCGCGGCGAGACTCTCCATACTAGGAGTCTTCCTACTCAAAGCATCGGCCACCGCACTAGCCTTCCCGGGATGGTACAAAATGGTCATATCATAGTCCTTCAGTAACTCAAGCCATTTGCGTTGTCTCAAGTTCAGATCCCTTTGACTGAAAATGTACTGAAGATTGCGATGATCAGTGAAAACCTCACAATGAACTCCATACAAGTAGTGCCATCATAACTTAAGTACAAATACCATTGCCGCAAGCTCTAAGTCATGGGTAGGATAGTTCTTCTCATGTGCCTTCAACTTTCTAGAATCATAGGTTATAACCTTCCCTTTTTGCATCAACACACCTCCCAAACCAACTCCGGAGGCATCACAATATACAGTAAAACCCACACCCTCCTTCGACAAAGTCAATACAGGAGACAAAGTCAACAAAGTTTTGAGCTTTTGAAAGCTTGCCTCACACTCATCGGACCAATGAAAGCCCATGGTCTTCTGAGTCAATCTAGTCAACAGCGCTGCAATAGTAGAGAAGCTCTACACAAACCGTCTGTAGTAGCCTGCCAACCCCACAAAACTCTGAATCTCGGTAGGAGAGGTAGGCCTCGTCCAGCCCTTAACTGCCTCAATCTTGGCCGGATCAACCCTAATACCCTCCTTGGACACCACGTGTCCCAAGATTGCCACAGAATCAAGCCAAAACTCATACTTGGAGAACTTGTCATACAACTTCTGCTCTCTCAATTTCTGAAGCTCCAACCTCAAGTGACAGACATGATCCTCTTCGGTCCTGGAATATATCAAGATGTCATCGATGAACACGATCATGAAGGAATCCAAGTACTGACGAAATACTCCGTTCATCAACTCCATAAATGTCGCAGGGGCGTTAGTCAGCCCAAAATACATCACCAAGAACTCATAGTAACCATAACGAGTCCGAAAAGCTGTCTTAGGAATACCCGATAGCCTAATCTTCAACTGATGATAGCCGGACCTCAAATCAATCTTAGAAAACAACGCCGCACCCTGAAGGTGATCAAACAAATCATCAATGCGAGGAAAAAGATACTTGTTCTTGACAGTCACCTTGTTCAACTGCCTATAGTCAATACACATCCTTATTGAACCATCTTTCTTCTTTACAAAAAGGACAAGGTGACACACTAGGACGAATAAACCCTTTACTCAACAAGTCCTGCAATTGATCCTTCAACTCAGCCAGAGTCATACGATACGGGGCAATAGAGATGGGCTTAGTGCCCGGATCTAAGTCAATAGCAAAATCAGTGTCCCTATCCGGAGGGACACCACAAAAATCAGTAGGGAACACATCAGCAAACTCCTGAACCACCGAAATGGACTCTATAGAAGGCGACTCAACTCTAGTATCTGGATAAAAGTCAAATAGGACAAACACCCCCTATCAATCAAACTCTAGCTCGGATGTAGGAGATAACCTTACTAGGGTAAAAACCACTAGTACCCTTCCACTCTGCCCTCAGAACACCATGCATCGCTAAGGTGACAGTCTTAGCATAACAATCAAGGATCACATGATAGGGAGAAAGCCAATCCATACCCAATATCACATCGAAATCTACCATCCCTAAAATAATCATGTCTACCTAAGTGTCGTACCCCATCCAAAGAAATAAGACAGGATCGATACACTCGATCTACCACTAAGGGCTCACCCATGGGTATGGAAACATGTATAGGGGTTTAGTTATATCGAAACCAAAAATGAATTTATTTCAAACTGAAATCAGATACTTGGGTCATCATATTTGTCAGGGAAAAGTAACGCCTATTCAAAGAGCGATTGCATTTGCTTCTAAATTTCCTGATGTTATTACTGATAGAACCCAATTACAAAGGTTCTTAGGGAGTTTAAATTATATTTCCCCTTTCTATAAAAATCTCTCTCGTGACCTTGCTCCTCAACATGACAAGTTGAGAAAGGGTCATAAAGAATCATGGAATAACAGTCATACTGCTTTAGTTAAGAATATTAAACAAAGAGTTACTTCTTTGCCTTGCTTAACTCTTGCGAATCCAGCCTGGCAAAAAATTATTGAAACAGATGCTTCAAATATAGGTTATGGAGGAATATTAAAACAAATAAATCCCCATGACAATTGTGAATATTAGATAAGATTTCACTCAGGAAAATGGACAGAGGCACAGAAGAAATACGCTACTGTGGCTCATGAAATGCTGGCAATTGTTAAGTGCGTTTTGAAATTTCAAGACGATATGTACAATCAAAAATTCATTATAAAAACAGACGCCCAAGCAGTAAAGTTTATGTTTAACAAAGATTTTAAACATGACGCGTCAAAATTAATATTTGCCATATGGAAAGCACAATTAGCTCCTTTTGATTTCGAAATTCTCTATAAAAAGGGAAGTGATAACTCCTTGCCAGATTTCTTATCTAGAGAATATTTGCAATGAATTCCGCTTATATGAATGTCTTTATAGATAATCAGCTTCTAATTTCAATTTTACAAGTGATACCTTTACCTCGAGATATGAAGGAGGTTATTATTGGAAAAATTATTGATAATATCGTTAGAGAAGATTTCTCTATATTCAATTATGAAGAAAATGATTTGTCAGACGAGGGACTTAGAGATAACTTCATTTATGATGATCTATCTGATTAAATATGTATGACATATTGTGCAGAATGAATCCGCCTAGAGGGCGAAGGAGATCACGAGGAGGAGGCAGATCAGCCTACTCTTATCAGCAAGTATCGCCGGGATCATCATATGGTTCCAGTTCAAGCTCCCCAGTTATACAGATGGGGCAAAAGAAGTTGATAAATGCCAAGATACCCCAGGTATCTTCACCAATAATAAATCTGGAAGATATTCCAGAAGATAGTCCATTGTATGCACAATTACAAGCATATTTGGAATCTCAAAAGCAAAATGATACTTCTGCTTCTATAGCCAAAGAGGACAATGATGATATAAAATCATTTGAACAAGTCCTAAACAAACAAATGATATTTCCAGTTGAAAACTCTGAAATTCAGAGAAAACAAGAACCATGGAAGATATTCCAAAGGTATTTAATAAATGGATTATATTATCCGGGGGAGTCATACAAAACTCAAAATTATTACGAAACTATTCTGAAAGAAACAGGGAGTGCAGAATTTCAGCATTTCTCAGGAATGTCTGGGGCTAGCACCGAGGAGTATAGCTTCTCAAAAATAAACATTAAACATATTATATCTGTAGAAGAATGGGGAATCTCGACCATGAATGAGAGACAGATAAGTCTCAACAAAACAAGAATTAATTTCACTTATTAGGACTATGTCCACGCCTTTGATAAAGTGCTATACTACAATAATAGTAAGCATAAACATACATGGTTTATAAAGGTATGTTCAAAGATATTTGAAACAGAAATTCCGAATTGGTTTCTGAAATGGTGGTCATACCACGGTCCATCAGCAAAGATTTTGCCAGAATTATTCATGAAATTATATAGAGAATGGGCTAAGATTTCACCAAGATTAAGCGATCTTTATCATACAGATCATATATGTTGTATAGAAAAAATATATCAATTCTATTTCTTTATTGAATTTTCAATTCCTTGGATCCATAAATGGACTCCAGAGTTAGGATTTAGTGATGATAAATACCATGTTTATTCAGGGTATTCTATAATAATTTATGGGATAAATTAACAAAGAAAGATCCCCGGACCAAAACATTATTTGGTCAAGAACTCTTGGACTTAATCACCAAAAGGATTCAAGAGTATTCTCAGATCCCTGCAAAAGAGATAATGGAAGATAGTTCAGTCAGACACATAGCTCGGAGAATTTCCTTTCAGGAAGGAGATAAAAATGCTATGATTGAACATTATTTAGATGAAGTAAAACGGAACTTGCTACGTTCCATTGATCAATATGAAAAGTCAGACACGTCAATAAAAAGTGACGCCAGCCATGACGAAGATATCTTGGATTCCCAACCAGTGGAAGAAGAGTCAGATATGACTGAGGAAGCTTTGAAAAAAGCTGAAGCATTGATTAAAAGTTTGAAGGGAAAAAATCAGATATGAAGACAGAAGGACCCACAACAGGTGGATACAGTAGAAAAACTGTTTAAGTAGGGCCCAGATAAGGACTCATATTATGTAATTTTCCCCTTTTCTTTTCTTATAAATAGAACCAATTGAGGATAGCAGAGGCACCTCAAATTTTATATAAGCTTTAATTTTCTCTTTTGTAAAAACTTTCCAAGAGAATAGAAAATCTTCAGTATTGAAGGCACCCCAAGAGTTCTTAAGGTAATTTAATTTTTTAATATTAAATTATTTTTTTATTCAGCCAAAGCTATGCCCGGCTAAGCATATTCATATCTATATCAAGAATCTAAAGTTTGGATAATAATAACTATGCAAATAGCTTAGACTCAACTTAAGTATGGAAGAATTTATTCCGATATTGTTAACTTGGTTCCGAGATGGAGGTACAGTCAGATCCTAGCACTACTCTTGTTGGCTTTTCCTCAGTGGCTACGTCTGGTAAGCCATCTAAATTCCATTCATAGATTTCTAACCCATTATAAGATGTATTTGTCTGATTCCAATCTCTTTCTTCGATCAACACATCTTGTGGGTTTGGTCTATTGTAATAATAAGTCTGCATGCGAGGTTTATCAGCATACTTCTTGCTTTTCGCATATCCTTTGAGTTTATTAAACTCAAAAGCAACAACATTTTTATAATCCGGATTAAACTCTATTTTATTTGCAAAATCTTCGGAAATATGAATAGGTTTTAAACTTAAACCCTCTGATTTAGCATTTAAACTAGCAAACTTTTTATCAAGAAGTTCTTCTAAATCATTTAAAGATTTAAATTTAAAATCTTGAATCTCAGGAGGTCTTTGAATATGACTATGCTTATTTGAGGATCTGGTTTGCTTTTTGAAGTAGAAGCAACTTCTAATTCTCTTTTATCATTACTCATATCTTTTATCAAAATTTTTAACTCATCAAGCTTTTTATCTAGGGAACTTATATGTTCTCCTAAAACCTTTACATAAAGACCTAAATAATTGTTTTGAGAAATTATTTTATTAATTTCAGCAATGCTTATAGTAGCAACGTCGTCTTCAACAAATCTTTGAAAAGCCTCGAAAGTAATACCTGTATTATTAGGTAAAATAAAAGATGATTGTGGCGGGTAAATAGTTTTAATAATTTTTCCACTTCCATCTTTGTAAGATCTTTCTAAAACCTTGATATATAAAGGTAAATAAGTAGTTATAAACAAATGAACAAAAAACATAATTTTGTTATGAAGAGTACATATTTCATAAAATTCTTCAGAAATATTATGTAAATCATCCTTACTTTAAGTATTAAAAAGCCAAGTTTTAAACTTTTCCCATTTTTTATCAAAAAAATCATTTTGAATATAACTTCTGGCCTGAGAGCCCGTACTAAAATCAATTTGGAGGTACAGTCAGATCCTAGCACTACTCTTGTTTGCTTTGCCTTAGTGGCTACGTCTGGTAAGCCGGTGGTTGTAAGTCCCGCTATGGAGAAAAAGGGCAGTTTTTCCCCGGTTAGAACCTCCAGATACATGGGCTCAACTTGAGTAGGTACTAAGATCTAGACAGGCCCCTTGCTTGGGTAAAATAGTAAATAACTCAGACCATACAGTTATTAAAATCAGAAAAATTCTTTTATATTTCGATGTTTTATCAGAACGATAGATCTGAGCAGCTGTTCTGGCGGACTACCGCCCGATAGATATTTAATTAATACCATTATATGTAAAATAATATGTTAATTAGAAAATGATAGAAATAATAATAAAATATTCAAAAAGTGAAATAGAGAGTGAATAGTAGTTCTCCAAATTTGGAGAACTACTATTCAACTCTTTATAATTGGAAATTAGAGGGTAAAATAGAGAGTGCTTGGAGAGGGTATTCTCTTTTTTACTCTCCATATATAGAGAATGGAGAGTAAAATAGAGTAGGGTTGGAGATGGTCTAAGTCTTGTTAGGTAATGTCACTTTTAAGAATGACATTAACTTTTCTTTTACCGATATTAACCTAAATGTTCGATATCAAAAATTGTGACATTAAATTAAATATTGGTAATAAATTTGTGATATTTAAGAGGCATAGTACGATGTTTCTACAACGTTGTTGTATTTTTAGTTTATTGTAGTGCATAGATATTTATAATGATCATTGCACCGAACTACTATTTAGAGATGAAGGATTTGGATCAGCGTCCGTGAAGCTTTTGTAGAAATATCTATGTCCCAGAACTACGTGCCACCGTAGGTTTTCATGTAGCCCAAGATGGCACATCAGTCTAGTGGGTCCGCATGGTTATCAGGTCCCTTTCCTTGGCAAGTACTGGACACCCTCTTTTCGGTGCGGGAGCAGTACACTGAACTCCATGTAGTTGCTCACATGGTTTGTGTCGGTTTTAGTATCTCGCACGGTTAGACTTCTAGTTGTAGCATGACCATGTACCTATGCATCTCAGTTAAGTATATCTTAATTTCATATTATTAGACTTGGTCATTGCATCATTATTATGTTTTATGGGTTCAGCATGTTCAGTTATCATGTTTATCATGCATTATCTTACATATTCAATACATTCAAAGTTCTAACCGCATACTTTTTGCCTATATTGTTTGATAATATAGGTTTTGAAGCTCAGTAGCGGTTAGTGCGATCCTCAGTCTTGTTACTTGTATGTTTGGGAGTCCTCATCCTCCGAGGGCATTCTATCATAAGTGTGCAATTCTTATGAAGCATCAAGGAAAACACCGGGCTTTTTTATTTTTCATTTTGGTAACATGTAAGAAATAACACCTCTTTGTGTGTGTGTTGATGTGATAGGTGCTTATGCAGAAGTTAATATAATTTTCCATAAAACCGTGTGATGATTAAATTTGTCAAATTTTATGTGTAAAAGAGGACATCACATA